>JAQFVV010000322.1:970000-1007489 GCA_028023455.1 Epiperipatus broadwayi
AACAACAGGTATAGGAAACGACACACCCCAAAACAATACACCAACACACAAAGAAGAAAGAAGGGAAAGGAGGAAAAAAGCAAGAAATAATAAAAGCACAAAAACCAAAGACCACAAACACCAAAAGAAAAAGTAGGGTACCAACAAGGGCAACAACAAAAAACGCAACAAAAAATAGCTCCAAACACCACACCCAACTACTATACCAAATGAAATGAAGAAACACTGAAAACCGGGGAAGGAGTCAAAGAAACCATGTAAAGAAAAAAGCTACAACAGAACTAATGACCATGTGCTTAAGGGGAAAATACAAAGAATTGGATAAAGAGGAAAAATGCATAGAAGAAAATTCAAGGAAGCGCTCATAGACAATGGTAAATAACCTATAAGTCAACCCAGTGTTGCAGACACAATGTATGGAAGCCTTTAATTAACTTGCTCTTAGGAAAAAAAAAAAAAAATTAGACTTGTTAAAAAAAAAGAAGGACTCAGGAGGATTTGAACCAACCCTCAATAAAAAATCAAATCCCTATAGTTGCCTTTGACAGAAAGCTCGTTGGTAGGCATTGCCTTAAATTCAAAACAAGAACTAAAGGTGAGGTCAACTTCTAAGTGAAAGCACTGAAAGGCCACCAACCCGAGAGAGGGAGAAAACACAATGGCAATATATGAATAAGTTTATAAGTCAAGGATATTTGGCAAAAGTAAACTTGTTTAGAATAATCGAATTTTTAATTAACACATAATTATAAACATTACTTTTTATTAGATTTGAAATAATATTTTTTTATTACTAAATTTGACTTTAAAATTAATGTTTAAACGTATCTATTATATACTTTTTTTATATTAGTACATATCAATATTTGTCCTTTAAGAATTTATCTCTTTCTACTGATGCAACAATCGAATTTTTCCCCCTTGACGAATGTAGTCATATATTTGAAATATGAGAGGAAAAATTTTGTAGTGTAAAACAGCACAAAAAAGATCAATTTTGTTATGGTTATGCAATATTTTATAGTTATGATAGAATAATTAAACATGGAAAAACAAGTTGGCATTAATATACAAAAGTCATTAACATTAAAAGTAAAAGACAAACAAACAAAAAAAAATTTACAATAGTTAATGAAGTAGTAATTAATTTGTTTCTTTAAATAAATTAATAAGCAACAAAACAAAGATTAATTAATTTGAGTTTATGTTTCTCCAGTTGATTCATATATTGCTTATATAAACGGTCTAACTTTAGTTAGTTACACAGAGATGCCAATTATATGTTTAAGTAAAATAATGCTAACAACTTAAAAGGAAATTATGTGAAAAAGAATTCAATTTATGTAATAAAATGCGAATAAATCTCATAATGAAATTCTATAAAATTTTGTTACTACTATAACTAGTTTACTAATTATACCAAATATATTCATTTCATACTAAATATATATATAGGGGCATCCAGAGTCCATGTCAAGCCTGGAGGGAGAAAAAACTTAACAGGCCCTCAAAATAAATAAATAAAACAACAATTTTTGTCATTTCCTGTTTTATTAATAAAAATAAATTCTGTAAGAAATGTAATCCTTAAGACATTAAAAATAAACAATACAACAAACTTTGCAGATCTTGAAAATTATATGTTTTGAATTCTATGATAAATTTTCTATCGTTGAAGAATAAACTAACGGTTTTTTATGAGTAATACTGCACTATATAAATGATTAGTCCTTAACTTAGACCTTAAATATTATGAACCTCTAATGTTCTTTTTCACGAAATACAAAATAGCAGATAAAACTGTAATTTATTAAAGAGAGAAGAACTTCATTTTCATTAAAAACTGTTTGTATTTTATATGCTTTAGAATATATAATGTTTGAATAGTGTTTAAATAAAGAATATTCTCGTAGAGAAAAAAAATACAAATTGTCTGAAAAATAATTATGAAGAATATTCATTCTTATTTGGTTTAAAATAGCCTGGAAAAACTCAGTAATATTTAAATTAGGTCATTAAACATGACTGAAAGATACGTTATTTTCTTTATGCTAATATTTAATTATACAGACTATACAAATTAGAGAAAAGTAATATTATTATGGAGTGAATCTGAATTCTTGAAATATTCAAATAATTTGCAAATGTAAATCTCCACACAGAGAATGCTATAAGTTATTTATATTTTTGTGAAGAGTTTCTTTTGGAATATATCTGACAATACATTCCAGAAATTGATGATTATATAATACACTTTCATTCATCTAAAACATATTATAACATGACTATATGCTACAATTTGAAAACCATTGTTCAGTGTCTTAGTGAAGCTTATAATGAATTGTTTTGGAAAACACTAAAGGGTTTAAAATATAATGCCCGCTAAAGTGTTTTAATTCTGTATGTTTGTGTGCTTTTGGATAAAAATTCTATGAAATTTGTTTGTTCTGTAAAGAATGTCATGATAATCTATAAGACAATATATATTGTAATATTGAACAGTTTATTAGCTTCGATAATGGATGCTTCAGCTAACTAAACACCAGTAGTTTGATCTTTTTCAAATTCAAATAGATCAATATTTTTAATCACAGTGTTATACAAGTGATGCTGCTTTCTGATTTTAATTTCCTGATACTCCTTACCTAGAGTTTGGAAATGTAATGTAATTCTACTAATAAAGAGTTTTCCAATTATTAGGACCATTTGTCAATGTTTTTAATTGTACTTAAGTGCTAAGTGTTAATTTTATATCCAATTGTAAAACCAATAAATGCAAGATTGATTTTTAAAAATAAAAAATGGAGAGAATATATATATATTTATATATAACACATTGACAAAAATCATGAATTGAAAACTAGTTAGAACAATATTCACTATTTGCACTTTTATAGATTCAAACTTTTGTTCTCTGTATAAGCTAATTAAAATAAAAGTTGTAAAGAAAATAAACTAACAACTATGAGCTATATAACTAAGTGTAAAACAAAAAAAAAATCAAACCTAATGATGAATTTAATTAAAAATCAGTACATAATTAATAAATTTACATCTCAATTACCTACTACACAAAGTAGATCAATTTCAAACAATAAAATTCTCCCATAAAAATAATATTATTTTTTTAATATTGATCAACTAATAATAAGACGCAAACAATTTTCTCAGGAAATGCAAAACAGTAATCTCTTAGTTTTAATGCTCCAAAAATTGGCTTAAAATAAAATTAAATAATTTTTTAGATTCACAAATCTTAAAAAAAAATGTATATAACATTTTACCTCCAATAATTCTGAAAATAATACTGCCATTGATTAATCACTCTTTATAGTTAAAGTTTTATGGTAAGCTTTTACTTACATTGTCTTTTTTTTTTGTACAGATAAATTCATTTTTCCAATAATACTTTTATCTTGAATTTACTTTTTTGGTTAAAAAAGTTTAGTTCTTTGCATCACACATATATAGATCATGCTATATTTTATTTATATTGACAGTTGGCTTCATCTCTGTGTACGTGTGTTTATTTATATGAATAATTATTTTTTATTTATTTATTATTATTATTATTTTTTATTAATGAAATTTATTTATTCATTAGTTTACATAACAAGAAAATCAATTGACAGTTACATGATTGTTGTTGAGGTAAACATAGAAAGAAAAGGAAACTATGACATTACATTTATGAAATCAAACACAAACATACGATTGTCTTTGTCTATGTTTGTCAGCTCATCCAGAGTAATCTGTTCCCATGTGTCTGCATACAGTTTGCAGGATGTTATTAGAAAGTCTCTGGTTTTTAGACCACAAAGGTGTTTCTTGAAGACTGGCCATGGATCCGCCGAGTTGTCTCGAAAAACACTGTGACACCTGGTCAGCCACTTTGCAAAGAGAATTATGAATGTCATTCGAATTATAGAAAATTCTCCAGTTCTCAGTGCCCCACTGATGTCCAGTATCTGAGAGCATCCTGACCTGATACTGGATATTAATCTTATTTCCAAGTCTCTGAATTTCGAACAACGAGAAATAAGGTGATCAATATCCTCCTCCTCCTGGTTGCACAATGAGCATATGGGAATCCCCTATGATCTACCAAGAATTAACTTGTTGGAAGAGTGTCCAGACTGAATTTGATAATAAAATTTAGTAGGCTGACATCCAACGACCAGTGACCAGTGTCTGGACTTTTTTATCAATGATTTTAAGGTTAATTCTAGCCTGACTGGGTTACTCTGCTGACTGGGATGCATGAGTTTGTAAGCATCCCAGTACCTAATCTTCCTTTCAAAAAGATCTTCTTTGGCAGATATGAGCCCTGCCACATGATCCTCAATTTCTGCTACTCACCTGTTCTTGCTAGGCGGTGGGTATTGTTGGGTGGTGGGGTGTCGGTGGATTCAACTGAAGGGGAATGTTGGCTTCTATCTTGTAGAACTTTAGATACCCTCAGAGTAGCTATTGTCCTCTGCATAAACAGCACCTGAATGTCATGCAGACCAAGACCATTTAAGTCCTTGGGTTATTTTTTTATTTATAAATCTAGATAAAAACATATTTACATTTTTTTAAATGTGTACATGCATATATGGCATCTGTTTCAAATGTGAATAACTTAAATGCTGATTGGACTTATTGGTAGGTGTCACAAGTCAGGTTATAGCTAAAATTTATTGCTTTACATTGGCAATCTTCAAGAGAAATAATTGAATGACTAGCAGACCTTTAGCTATGCATGATGATTAGAAGGCATCATAAGATGCTGCCAGCATGCAATTTTTTTGTGAATCCAAGTTGCAATTGGCATGGAATTCAGATAGCAATCGGTTACCTTTGGATTCTGCAATCATTTGAATTAAAAACAATAACAACTCAATATTAATAGTTACTGATAAGATTGTTTAGAAAGGCATTTCTCATAAAAGCAGGATTAAAAAATTTCTTTAATAAAAATGAAAATAACCCAATTTTTAAAAAATAATGTTTCTCTTTTTTGCCTTCACAAAACAATAATAAAATTACATTCTTGGATTAGGAAAAAAACAATTTTATAATATATTTTTTATTCCCCTCTTTTGATATAAAATAAGTAATCATTATTTACTTTTATTGTATTAACTATATAGAAGGTAAACAAACCTTCACAACAGCGCCATTTTTAAACAAGATGATACAATTGTAATGATAACTCTCGCTCCAGCCTCAAGATAAAGTCTTTAAAGAAATAAGAACGATAAACTTATTTCCGCATCACACTTACATGGTAATTTATGAGCTAATATTAAGTGTCTAGAAGTGAGAGTGTGAATATACAAATCATTCACTTTAAATCCATTTTTTAATTTAATATTCTTATTAGCACTTATAAAATATTAAAATTTACTTTGTGCCAATATTAAACAATGTTAAATTATGTAACACTTTATAAATTTTACAAGCGCAGTGTTTAAATTATAACTACAAACAAACCTTCACATGGTCTAATATTGGCATAACGTAAATTTTAATATTTCATAAGTGCTAATAACAATATTAAATTAAGAAACGGATTTAAATTGAATGATTTTATATATTCACGCTCTCACTTCTAGACATTTAAAATGGGCTCAAAAATTACCACGTAAGTTCGGAAATAAGACGGTCGTTTATTTCCTTAAAGATTTTATCTTATGGCTTGGGCGAGAGTATCCTTACAGTTTTATCATCTTGTTTAAAAACAGCGCTAGTGTGGAGTTTTGTTTACCTTTTATATAGTTATAATTTAAACACTGTGGTTGTAAAGTTTATAGAGTATTTTACTATATTAATGAAAAATATCTTTTTTTATTTCTACAAATTACATATATCTGTTAAATAAATTAAATAATTGAATTATTCATTTTTATATTAGAATTATGCTAAGCATTCTATCTTATTTAGAGTAAATGTGTTTTATCTAAATTATTTAAAATCAAATAATTTAAAGTCACTTATTTAAAATAAATTAATTATTTTACAGGTATTCTAACTTTTGAGTTATTTTAGATTTTAATACTACTTTCTATAAGAGGTGTCTCTGTTCATTTTTTCTTTTCCTTTGGAACATAATTTTATCTGTGCACACACATACATACTACGTTAATAATCAAGTGACTGACAAAAACAATTTTTCCTCTCAATATTTATTGCCAATGTTTTAAATAAAATCTTAAACTAGTTCCATGAATTTTAATAAGTTATTTTTACAACATAATGTTATATGTACTAAAGCAAAGCATGTTATTATGACAATCTTAAACTTAAAATATTCCTTAAAAGCAGTAAAACATTCTACATCAATTTATGGATAAAAGATAAAAATTTATTCAGTAATCAGTTACAAAGGTCTATAACCAGAAATTTGTATGTCACCTAACTGATTTACTCTCTAATATCCATTGAATTCTTATGATTGAATAAACAAGTCTCTTAGAGAATAATCATATCAATTAGATAATATTATTATTTCTTGATTCCAAAAAGTGCTTAAAATTTCTAATGAGAATACTCTATAATCTATGATATTTTGTTATTTTCTGTAATACATTTCTATTCTGATTACTATTGTTTCTTCATAGCAATTTCATATTAATAAACACTGAAAAAATGATGAAGGTAATATGGACGAAATACTGCATCAATTAAAGAGTACTAGTTCATCATTTTTTCAAATGTCTTTTGTAAATGTTGCAAACAAGTGTCAAGTGGAAACTTTATTATTACCTCTAAAAGTTTCTGCTGGCAGACTTATAACTTCATTTTGCATTCGACTATGGTCTTTAATTGAAGTAACTATTTCTAAGATTAGAAAAAGAACACACACACACATATATATATATTTCAAAAAATGAAATATCATATAATTACTACTAATTCTAAATTAATTAATATATGAATTGCTGACCATGTTTATTGACTTTTTATGTTAGAAATATTGTACTTAGATCTTTTTATAGGAGAATTTGTAATCATCACATGACATTATATTTATTCAATATAAAAATGTTATTTATCATTATATATATATATATGACTAGTTACTTTAATGTATTTATATGATACGAATGGTGGTAAATTGTGACTAAAGAAAGTTTGACACTTTTTTTTTCATTTTTCATATGTCTTAGCATCGGCTGGGAGAGGAACACACAACCGTCCAGCAACCAACTACTTGCTTGTAAGGCAGCTGCGATGACCTCTCGGCTAACAACGCTTGACTTTTAAATCAAAACTATAATAATTTGGTATCTATAAATATTGAACAAATGAAGACATATGTAAGAGATGATGAGATAGGTCAACTGATGAATACTGGTTCAGTATGAAATATGTATTTTGGAATTCATTTATATTTTTCAGATATCTTTATTCATATGTTTCAGGAATGTATGGTGCAATGAAAAGTTTTAAATGTGTCTATCTAATATATATGTGTGTGAAATTAAGCTATACATATGCTCATGTTGACAGTATCTGAACAGCAAAGTGATTCCTAAATGCAAGCATCATGAGAGAGAGAGAGAGAGAGAGAGAGAGAGAGAGAGAGAGAGAGAGAGAGAGAGAGAGAGAGAGAGAGAGAGAGAGAGAGAGAGAGAGAGAGAGGGAGAGGGAGAGGGAGAGGAAGAGGGAGAGAGGGAGAGAGAGAGGGAGAGAGAGTCTGATCTGACTTTCTATGATGATTGCGATATGATAACATTGACATAGGGGATACACTGATGATAACAAAAAACTTAAATATATATATAGTATACCAAAGACTAATTACTATATATTATCATAGCAATTAAAATATATTGACTAGATGAAATAACGATTTTTTCTATAATCATCGATAATTTCAGTGTAAATCACTTTTAAATTTTAAAGTTTTAATAATCAATTTTAAATATTATTGTAAGAAGATAATTGAACTAAACGATGAATCATAAGTTAAATTTATAACAGAATCAAAATGGTTCAGACTAAATTTAGAACTGTAATAAAATATTTTTAAACTATATCATTAAATATTAAATATTTAAATAAACAAAACTCTGTTGTTTATTTAAATGCGTAACAAGTTTTAAGAATGAAGGGAAATTCACTGGAAAAATATTAGCAATTGCAGAATGAATGTAAAACTTAGATAATTAAAACCATATTAAAAACATAAAGTTAAATAATTAAAAATATATATATTTAAATTTATATGACAAGTATTTTTTGAGCTCTAAAACAAAAGACTTTAAAAATGTTAAATAATACGAGTAAAAAAAGGCTTTACAATAAATAGATTTTTTTTTTTTAGTTGTCTACATAATAAAGAATGGTAATAAATTAAAATTATAATATCCATAAACATAAGTACCATCAGCCACTCATAAATGAATATGGACAATCTCATTCCAGAAAAAAAATCAAAGACAAAGACTAAAAGGTTGAGCATGAGTTTTGCAATGATTATAGAAACTATTAATGAACGCACGCATACATGCAAATTCTAAAAATTTTAAATTTTTTTTTTTAAAAATTTTTCCTTTAATTCATAAAAACAAAAAAAAAAAAACAAATTACATAGAATATCATTATTATTTATTATAGCAAAGATATTTTCAAGGATTTTGTTGAATAAGCTGCATTCAATTATAGATAAATAATCTTCAAAGACTCAGTGTGGATTTGCTGATCAAAAGGAACTGAAGACATAGTTTTTGTTGCTAGGAAATTAAAAATAGTGTCAGGAACAAGAGTAATTTATATATTGATTTTTATTGATTAAGCAAAACATTTGACTCAATCCAACAAGTCTCTGACATTGTTTAAAATCAGTTGGTAGAATAAGAAGTGTTATTACTTTTAAGTGGAAAGTCTGATGCATGTGAAATGTAAACTGCTGCTAAACCAGAATGTTTACTTGCTCCAATATTGTTTATAATTTTTATGACAGTGAAATAGATATCAAGATATGATACAGATTTGATGGTGAAATGTTTAATTTGAATTGATTAAAAGGAAACAAAAATTTCATTTTTTTGGATTCTGGGTTTAGAGTATATTGAAGAGTGTGTACTATTTTTGCCAATTCAAAAGATGATTTATCGAAATTACTTAGTGATTTGAATGCAATATATGAAGACTTTGATTTAATTATTAATGTTCAATAACTCATGTTTTTTAAACAGCAAATGGTGGAAAAAAATCCTCAGCAACTTTAAACTTGGATGGTAGTTTAAATATCTTGGTAATTTTATAAATAAAAAATTGGACTTAAATGTTGAGGTGCAGCATAGATTTCACTATGTTGCTGCTGAATTTGACAAGTTAAAATGCAGGATATTTTATCATTGGTAAATAATTACTGCAACTAAATTAGCCTTATAAAGAGCATTTATTTTACTTAATTTATAGAATGGAATGTTAGAAAACTTTCATTTATGGTGCTCTGTAAAAATGTTAAAAATTCATTAACAAAATTTTAAAAACAAGTAATATGTTTTTCAAGTTGTTGGTGTCATATTATAGAATCTGCTATTACAAAATTACATCTTTATTGGCTTGGACATGTAAAACAAATGTATGATGCAAGATTTTCTAAAAATATGTTTCTGGTGAACTTAATCATGATTTTTGTGTTAGAGACAGACTTTATTTAATTTTTAAAGATTAACTCAAAGACATTTTAAAGAAATGTAACCTTGTTTGTTTTTACTGAAAAAATATGATAGAGAATAGAATTCATGGGAGAGCTATAATTGAACATGGTGTTAAAATGTTGCAGTAAGAAAAAAAAAATTGTGGAAAAAGTTAAAAGACAACATTGAAAAATATCAAATAAACAAAAAAATAGACCATATTTTTATGTTAATATATTTGTGATTCACAGTTTAATTTGTATAAACATTGTAAATATCATATTTGCTTATGAATAGCAAATGCTGATGAAGTTAATTTAGCATGATATTAAATTGGTAAGTTAGGTGATTTGATTAGATGGATTGTTAAGCACTATTTGATTAATTAATTTATATATCATTCCAAGTATAGCCATGTACATGTTACTACTATAAACACAGGTGAACAATCAATTAATTTCACATCAATTAAAACAATATATAAATCAGAGCTTGGCATTTCTCTGGAAACAAATATCAATTTTATCTCCAGAAACCATTCATTTATAGCAGAAAGTAACCATTGACAAAAATCATTAAATCCACTTTTACTATAATAGATAAAATATTTTGTAGTAATTTCTGCTATCTTTTCTATTCTCTTTATTTTATAAAGTAGAATAATAAAAATATCATAAATAGCAGGTAGAAAAATCTTAATTAGTGTACTTACTAGTAAGAATTCCATTAGTTTGAACTAATATATCATTACATATAATTATTTATTGAAAGTATATTCTTTATTAAAAAAACAAAACTTATATACACTTTTAACAAATAATAGTTATGATTTAACAATAAACTGTACAGAATATCTATTTTAGTTCATATTTAATATCCGACCCAGTCAGGCAAAAACCTCTATCACATCATTATACATCAATACTCTTTTACAAATTTTCACACTAGGGAATCAATCCCATATTTCACATACTGTCGGCATACAGCTACCCCATATTTTTTTTAGGTAGATATTTAAGACATTGGTTAAAATATTTGACCCAATCTTTACCAAGTTTCTTTATCCAATTATATATAAGATTTAATATGCTTGACGTATATAGTGAAATTAAATTCATAAAAATTGCATTAATATTTTTTAAGGCTAAGCGCTTTCAGAGCTTTCATCTCCATATTCATAGCCTTCAACCATAATAATTTATGCACATCTATGTAAGCTCATTTATATTGTCCATCTCTTTGAAATAGAAAAGCATGTATCCTTCCTGTTTATTGCCTTCATATCTCTTGCTATATACTTTTTGCTATCAAAAGTCATAGTGCATTTTATGGACCATATTGATTTTAATGTATGTATTATTGTCATTGCATTATGCAAATTAAAATTCAACAATGTACCTTTTCATTATTTTCTTTAAATTTATTATTTTGTCAAAGAGCTTTACACTCTTTAAACAAATATATAACACACAAATCGGTTCTAAGTTCATATGGAGTTTATTATTCAGCAGGGCCTTTGTAGGAGAATCCCATTTAGAAACCTAAACATAAAACTAATGCAAAATTGTGGTGCACATATCAGTTGTAAATTCTTCAATATATTTTTTATTAATAAGCCAGATAAAAACCCTTCTAGATATTTCACATTTTCACTTTTGTTTTTTATCTCTTTATAATTAACTCCTTCCAAACTGAACAAGTTTAGCTTATTCTATAAATCCATATATGCTATCCCCAAGTCATCACAACTTGGATATTATAGGCATTTTGAAAAATTATTATCAGATCATCAATAAAGAGATGTAGGACAGTCAACTTTATTAACTGGATATCTTTGACTAAATATAAATGACTAATTAAAATTCATATATTATTAACAGCCATCATGTTGATTCTTATCATTATTTAAAGATGATTAAAATTTTATCTACACTTTTACTTGAAATCATTATTTCATTCCAATATCAGCCTTTCAAGCTAATTGAGAACGCGCCTTTGAGAGTGTTAAATAAATGAATACTCTCCTCTTCAATAGCTTGAAAGGCTGATATTGGAATGAAATATAATTGCAAGCACGGCGCTAGATAAAATATTTGCTTAAGAAATCATTATTATTATAGGAAAGATTGCCAATGTATGAATTAATAGTATTATGATATCACTTTTCTGATTGTATATTGCTTTCTCTTCATCAAAAATCTCAAGAGAATACCATCATTCGATTAATATACTTTCTTTGCTGCTTTTAACTCATGAATTAGTTTTAAGACTTTTTGTCAATTTTTGGGATTCTGCTTTAAATTTCTATACTGCATATAAAGTGTCACATTTACATTATTATTCTTCCAGATAGAAAATATTACTTTTTTTTCAATTAATTCAGTAAAATCATTATAAAAAAGCAAGCAGGTGTCTTTTGTAGTGCATCCAATAAATATTTGCAAGCACAATAAGACCTCTTAAAAAATTTGTCTTTATAATACAAAAATTTGATAATTCAAATCGGCAATTTTAGTATTTAATAGCTACTAAAATTAAACATTATTATTAGATATTTTTAAAGAACATCGTGTTGTATATCAATATATTTGTCATAAAGGCTTATTTTTTAAAGAATTATCATTTGAACTTTGGAGATCTCTTATGTACAAATAGGTTGCACAAATAAGATCAGAAAAAAATCTATCAGTACATATAATAAGATCTACGTAATAACCTTAACAGTAAACTCATGTTTAAAAAACTTTTTGCATGTAAAAAACACTATATTAATTTATATCAAAAATAATTATTATTACTAAAAAATATTTAGAGAAAATCTCAAGTCACTCACTGATGTCATCATTAGATATAAAGAATAACAATCTATACAAAAACTCAGCAGTAACTAATTGACTAATTGACATATGTTAGTATTTACAGCTGTTTAACTATGCTTACATTAAAGGGCAGTTGTTAAAAATACTACCTGGCTTATCAATGTATTTTGGAGACACCAGAAGCTTTTTATATTCCTTGTTGAATACTCTCTAAAAGATATCAGTCAATCTTCAGTAGTATGACTGTATACTAAAGAACTGTTGTATATCCCTATATCTAGAAAAAAGACTATCCAGACAAATTGCCGAAGTGAAATTCTGATCATAATTTTCTATTTTCACAATTGATTCTTTTAATTTTTTCATTATATAATTGATATGTATACATTCCTGCATTTGATATAAATAAATAGTAATAACATATATTGTACTACAATTTCTAATTCTTATATTTAAATATTCATATAATCCCTGGATAAAAAAAAATGAGTGGGAAAGTGAGCAAGGTGCAGCAAATTTAATTGGTTGTGGGCTGTTAAATATTAAAGTTATAATGAATTTGAGCCTTTGACTTTTCAAGTATGAGAATGATTATATTGATATGATGATATATTGATTATCCTACTCTTTTTCCAATTAAGAGCTAGATAAGTTCATAGAGAACTTAGAAGACAAATGTATATTATTTTAATATCTCTCACATGTTATACTAGTTTTACCTTGATTGATTATATAATACTCATAACAAATTAACATGGTCTTTAATTAATTACAATAAAAGAAAAAAAAACATTTTTATCCTCTTAGTTTCCTGACTTTTCATCATTTATCAATCAGCTTCATTCATGATTCTTCTTTACTCAGGATGTTTCATTTTTCATACTTTGAAATAAAGAAAGTGAAATAACTTTAATATAAATCAGATTCAAGCTTATTTTGATTAGTGTTTAGTCTTATTAGGGCTTGGTATAACTAGTGAAAGGAGTTTCTCTGAAAATAGTTTTGTAAGTCTTATACAGTATTATCATAGTTTACAATTCAACATTTAGCTATATTCATTAGTTAATTGAGAATGAATTGATGGCTCTGAAGGATATTTAGTCCTAATATCATAAAATATATATGTACAAATTGATATATATATATAATTAATGGTGTAAACAATAATGTAGTTTAAATTCTTTTGAAGCGCTTTGGATTGCATAGTAATCCTCATCAGCTTTAACTGCATTTCAAATTTTTTAAACTTAACATTACATATATTTCCATAAGCTGTGTATGGCTGTATTTGCATCTTGCCTATTAATAATATCATACTTATATTTATTGATCAAAATTGCCTCTAATTTTCCTCTTTTTATGATTCCTTTTTTCCATTAATATTTTTATTTTATTACTATTAAATGTAAACCTATAATTACAAGTTTTTTCATGGTCAAAGAATACTAAAGCTGTACCAAATTGACTATTTATATTATTTTTAATTTGATTATATAATAATTGATGCTCCTTCAATCTTTTTTCCACAGAACATCTCGATTCACCGATATATAATTTTTGACACCCACATGAAATCTAATAAATTATATTACTTCTTTGCAACTTAGGAATTATATTTTTAGAATTATTAATCAATCGATTAACATTTGGAGGAACACAAAATGAAATAGTATACTTTTCTTTAAATATATTCTTAATTAATTTAGGTTGCATGTTATTTATAAACAGCATAGATATCCATTTTTTATTACCTAAGGTAACATTGCAAAACCCTTCTTATTATTAAATGAATTTATTGTAAGCAAGATTTGGTTTTTATCATAACCAACCTTTATAAGTTCATTAGCAAAGAGTTCAATATTTAAAATTTTATCTCTCTTATATTTGCATAATTTATCATTGCGATGCAAAAACGATTTCAGACTTGCCATTTTATATATCATTGGAACACGTGATTTAAAATGAATATATTCTCTTTCTAATAGGTTTAAAAATTAATTTATAATTTAAATCAGTAGCATTTTTAAATATTTGTAATTCCAAAAATTTTATTTTTCCATTCTCTTCATTCTCAATAGTCCATTTTAAATTGTTTAAATTATTCAGATTACATAGAAAAAATAATAATAATAATTAAAACAATTTAAAATGGACTATTGAGAATGAACAGAATGGAAAAATAAAATTTTTGGATTTACAAATATTTAGAGATGCTACTGATTTAAATTATAAATTAATTTTTAAACATATTGGAGAAAGAAGATATATTCATTTTAAATCACGTGTTCTAATGATACATAAAATGGCAAATCTGAAATCGTTTTTGAGCTTGTAGGACATTGTGAATGATAAAGTAGCTATGAAATAACAAAGAACACATGAATGTTTTTGTTCTGAAAAAAAACAAAAAACTCTATTATTATGTCTATGTATTTTGAAATAATATTTGTAAAATTTATTATTGCATTATTGTTACTGGAATGGATAAAATGTTTGTTTCACTATTTATAAAATTGCAAAAATGGATATATTTATATTTATTGTGAATTGTTTGTTATTACCTAAATATTTTATAAATGGACAAATGTCATTTTCATGCATTTAACTTTCAATGAAATATTCATGATAAAATATTAGCATGGAAATATTTTGTCTTATTCTAGAATTAGAAATAAATATAATCATGCTTGAATGTACTTTATTATCTAATTATTAAAGATAAAATATAAATAAATCTGATGTTTACTTCAATCTATATTTTGCTGATAAAAGAATACTATACTCAGTAAATATACTTTTAAATGTTTTATTTCTCATGAAATATAAAATGTTATTTATTTCATGCTTTCTACAATCTGATTGTTATTTTTATAATATGTATTGTTTTAAAAAAATTACTGTGCTCCTGGTAAAATTTATTTATTGCCAAATAACACTTTATATTACTTTAATGAAAAATATATTCTACTATTTGTTAATGTCTTATTGCTTGAAGCTATGAATTGTGTTTTTAAATGAAAAATATGTTTATCTACATACTATTTAAAATAAATATTGTTCTTTCTACATATTATTGTTTATATTTGAATTGATTCGAGATAAATTATATTTCTTATTGTTGTATTATTTAAATAAATACTTTGTTATTACTTTAAATGGATTTTCAGAAATGTCAGTGCTTAATTATTCTACATACTTCAGATTTTAAATCATTTATTTGCCAATATTTAATATTTATAATCATCCTGATATTCTGCTAAATCTTTAACATGTCCAATCTGTTATTGGAAGTGTTGTGCTACTAAATGGCATGAAAAACAAGATTTAAGGATTCATAAATTAGTAAATGGTAAAAGGATATAAATATTTAATTATAAGATTTATTCATATGTGTTTTATGCATCTGATACTGCCTATGTATTATTTTAATATATTTATCATGATAGGTCTCAGAATATTGTTTTTTTTAAAAATAGAATTAGTGTGACATATTAGTCCTACATGGAATTATTTAGAATGTGTATAAATGGATGGAAAAATCAATGGAGTAGATGTACATTTTATTTTATTAAATTATTAAGTCTCCAATTTATATGCCTAGCCTTATTTTGCTATTATTTTTATGTTTTATCAGTTTTTCACACCACTTATTCATTATTGCTATATGAGAGAGAAGAATGAACTATTCTTATCATTCTAGTGATATGTAATTGTCTTAGATGGCAGCATATGATGATATATTTTAGGCAACCTTTTGTGATGGTTTATTCTTCTTATATTTTAAGATTAGATATAAAGTCCTAATTCTTTATGTGCATTTTTGGATGTGTTTAGTGTAAGATTATTTTATCACAATACCTATTATATATCCCTTGATAGTTATCTTAGTAACATTTTTTTTAAAGTCATGCATGATACTAACCATGTCTTTATTTTTTTGATCTTAAATTATTTTAAGATTTTGTGTGATGCCAACCATGCCTTTAATTTTGATCTTGATGAAGTAAGAGTAGTTTAAATATATTGATGTGACTACTTATGCATATCTGGTATGTATTAAAAACCTTAAACAAGTATTATCTGCTTAAATTTACAATTATTTATGTGACTCTAAAATTATACATCTTCCAGATTCAGCGCTATTTTTATAATGATAAGATTTGTATTTGTTAAAATTATTAAATACATTTCATGTGTAAATGAAAGTTGAATTAATAAAATGTGAGAATTGTCTGTACTCATCAGTAAATTATATTGGGATTATTTATTTATTTTTATGTGTAATTTGCAATTTTATTTTAAACTTGTGATAATTATAATTTCTGATTTTATGAAATGTTTAACGATTATTCTTATCATCTTTATTAGTGTTTATAAATAGCTTTTTAATTATTAATTTTGGAATTTGTATTTCTATCACCAAAAAGCATACATATACTTTATTGTTGTAATACAAGAATATAAGAAGAATATAAAAGTCACTTTATAAAAATTTATAGTGTTGATTTTAAATTAAAATCTATGAATAAGATTACTTTACTTTATTTTGGAATAAGATTATAAAATAATCTTTTTGTGTGACATATGACAGCCACAAAATCCCTTTTCTACTCATAGTATCATGAATGCAATCCTAGTTTGCTATGTCATTATAGTTTCATGATTGATTTTAAAGCAATAATTATTTTTGCATTAAGATATTATCCAAATATGGATCATGTATTGTTATTATTGTCTACTAGAATCACATTCATGGGTTGAATAAAAAATTAAGATAAAGAATAGAATTATTTTTGCTTATTGAAGAATTTTATAGCAAGAACCATGAGATCTGATTTGAATCTAAGAAAGATTTATTTAGCTTATGGATGACTTGAGGATGCAATGTTTTCATGCAACATCATGGAGTGTTTTATTTCAGACAATACTCCAAACTACTTTCATGTTTTGATATTTCCTGTTGTTTATTATAATTCATTTAATATAGTACTGCCATGATCCCCAACCCATAAGTTGTCAAAAAGGAGCAAGGCATGCTATTTACTAGCCCCTAAGGCTAAAAAAAACAAGGCTTTGCAAAGAGTTTTGCATTATTTTGGGTTATAGGTAGCTCATAGTGTGTACAGTGAGATAGACTTTTTAGTGTTCATGCTGCATTGTGTACTTATAGTCTGGTAACTGGATTTTATTTCTATACCAGGATTTCAAGTTACTATGCATTCTTTTGCTATCAGATTCTATTCAGACCTTTGAGAAAGGGTTTGATAAACAGTTTGGAATATGAACTTGTTTTTGTACATATATATGTACAATAATAAATATATTAGTAAATTAGAAATTGGTCACACATATGAACAGGATAAAATTGGAGAATAAAGCAGGGAAATAAATTAAATTAGGCAAATAAAGCCAGATATTGAGGCAGTAAGGTTTAAAGAAAGATAGATTAGGATAATAATAATATTAGTAGTATTAGTTAAGATGAAAGGTTTAGTGAAATATGAGGTGATATTAAACTTATTTTATGAAATATTTTTTAAATCCATATTTGTATTTCCTGTGTGTAAAAATAATTTAACCCATTTTTTCTTGAAGATTAAAAGTTCTATAATAGAAACATATATATATATATATATATATATATTGATAAGAGAAAAATTAAAGATAGAGGAAGAACATAGTCATGTCAAAGATCAGCAATCAATTGAAAGAACACAAAGATTAGAGGATACAACCATGTCAGCCCAGTTGGTGAAACATTTATAGACAGTCAAAAAAGAATTGAAGAATGTCAAAAAAAAAATCAAAAGAAATATTTAAATAATTGAATCAACAAAGAGAAAAAGAAAGAGAAGGGAATAGTAAAAAGAGAGCAAAAAAAATTTAGATACTTCTAAACAAAATAGAAGAAATCAGTCTAAAAAGACATGTTTAAAGAAATGAAAGGGCAATCAGAAGCACAATTGCAAAACAGTATAGAGAAAGACAATTAAAAATTGAATCAAAGTATTTATGAAGATAACCAGATAATACCCAAATAAGTGAGGAAAATTAGAAAAGATATTGATACTATTGCTACAAATAAATAAAGCATGGATGCTGAAGCTATTAGTAGTGATAATATTGATGCTGATGTTTTTGCTATGAATGATCATTTGGATAAAAGCACAAGTGATGAAAAATATGTTAAACAAGAAATGCAAAGTGGTATAAAATGTTATGATAGAAAAGAATTTAATGAATTTTTTCAGTGAAATAAATGTAAATGTAGATGGTGAAAACGATATAAATGAAAACAAATGATAAATGTACTAAATTATTGAAAGAAAGTGGTGAAAATAAACCAGAGGCCATGGAAATAAAAATCAAAAGAATGAAGAATGGAAATAAAAAAGTGAAAAAAAAACAATCAGAAAGATAACAGAAATCATAAAAAAATTACAGGATCAAGTTATCACCAGAGATATGCAGAATAAGTGCCAAAGAGACCTATACTCAGTCTTTTCAAGGTCTTGTACCTCATTTGAAATTATTGACTATTGTTTCTTAGTTAAGTGAACAATAAAATTTGTTATGTATAACACATAAAATATACCAGAAAATTTTGTGAATTGAAAAAAGAAATATTGACCAATAATAGTGAAAATGCCCAGGTAACAAGTCTATGAAAAATGAAGAAGAGGAGATTTTGGCTTTTTCAACTTTCACTATAAGTACTTCCCAAAAAGGAGAGATAAAACTAGTATTAAAATTAGAGCTGTTAAAAGAAGTAATAAAAATATTTCAAGGGAAAAGGTCTGGATGAGAAATAAGATTAATAGTAGTTCAAAGAAGACAACCTTAACCTCCTCAAACATAATATTACGACCTGTACCTCTTTCATGAATATATAATGCAGAATCAAGATATTTATTTATAATGCTACTTTTATGAATTTTTATTCTGTCATTTAAGAACAAACTCTTCTGAGCTTAATATATATATCTCTCTCTCTATATATATATATATATAATTCAAAATTTTACCAAAATCCTTACACAACCATGGTTTCATCTACTACAAATAGACCTTCTCAAGTGAAAATCAACCTAAAGAAAAACATATATATATAAAAACAAATAAACCTTCCCATAATTCATTTCAAACTCCACCTTCCCTTAATATCAAAAGAAGTCTTCATAAGATTGATAGCCTCAGAATCAAGGAGTTTTATCATCAAAGTCTCCTTTATTCTTCTTTTTAACTCATGAGTTAAAAAGAAGAATAAAGGAGACTTAAAAAGAAGAATAAAGGAGACTTTGATGATAAAACTCCTTGATTCTGAGGCTATCAATCTTATGAAGACTTCTTTTGATATTAAGGGAAGGTGGAGTTTGAAATGAATTATGGGAAGGTTTGTTTGTTTTTATATATATATGTTTTTCTTTAGGTTGATTTTCACTTGAGAAGGTCTATTTGTAGTAGATGAAACCATGGTTGTGTAAGGATTTTGGTAAAATTTTGAATTTAATCTAGTACTGTATTGTTTTATGGTTTTGCATTTTTATTTTTTGCTAGTATAGTGTTAGACAGTTTTGGTTTTGATATATATATATATAAAATTAATCACAAGTAATTTTGTCCCAGAATTATTATTCAGCTTTGGATATATTTTATATATCATTATCATCATCATCATCACTTTCAATCTTATTGATGTATTTCAAGATGAAGCTTTCCCGCAGTTTAATCCATTTTTCCAATCTCTAGCCTTTCTTCTTCACACTATACCATCAAAAATCCTAATTTCACCCATTCATCTCAGATGTTTTCTATTTCTAGTTTTTTTTTTTACAATGTCTTGAAATTCAGTTTAATATTTCAATTGTTCATTTACTATCACCCTTTTTAGCAATATGTCTAGATCAGCTTTACTTAAATCTCTTAATTCTTTCAATGTTGTTAATAATATCTGTTTGCTGCTTCACACATGCATTTTATTTTTGATTCTTATTCCTAAAAATATCTCTATATTGAGTAGTCTGTATTGTTCTTCTGTTGAATGTCCAAGTCTCAGATTCATAATTAAAAACTGACAAAACACATTTGTAAAAAACCTTTTTCTTTGGACATATATGCATATTTTCTTTTAATATAAAGTTATTTCTATAAAAAATACTTCATTCAAGTTTAGTTCTATGATTTAATTACATTCATTATTTTTGTTGTTAACTCCTTCAAATTCTTTATATCATGTTTATTTTATTTGTTTGAGAAAATGTATTGAACATTTCTTTAGTTTTGTTAATAGTTATCTTTAGTTCTATTTTTTTATTTTCATCTCACAACTCTTGTAATATTTTCTGAAGCTCCAAATTATTATTTTGTAAAAAAGAACCACATCACCTGCAAATTCTCAATGACTTAAGTGATCTTCATTTATCTTTATTCCCCCATCTTCCCATTTTAATTCACAAAATACTTTTTATATAAATTTACCCTGTCAAACATCCTTCTTAATGTTAATCTTTTTAGTATCATTAAGCAATATATTCATTATTTTTTCATTTTGATATTTTTTCTTCAGAATATGACAATATCCTGAGCCTATTATATTGAAAATCCAGTGCTTTAATGATCCTAGAAATACTTCTAAAATCAAATCCCTTTTTATGGTCTACAAATCCAAAACAAAATGGCAATTCATATTTATTTGTCTTTTCTATAACTTCTCTCTATACTTGGGTTTGTGATTAACTGTGCTAAAACCACTTTTAAATCCAGCTTGTTCTTTTGGTTGGTTAAAATCCAAAGTTCGCTATAGATGAGTTGTAATTATCTTGGTAGAAATTTTATAAAGATATGATAATTGGTTTGTAATTTTTAACACTTTTACCACCTTTTAAAAATATTAATATTACTACGGCATTCTTCCAATCGTTTGGTTTATCATTTGCACGTTTAGTATAAAACTTTGCCAACAATTTTTTTTTACTTCTTCACCTGCTTCTTTTAAAATATCGATTGTAATTAAATTATTACCTGCTTTATTTCTAATAAAACATATTATTTTAATATCATGTTCATTAATATATAAATTTTGTGTTTTTTGTGTGTACATTAATAAAAGATTTTTAAAAATCATTTTTATATTGCTTAAATCGTTATAATTGAATTCTTTATTTCCTCTATGTCTACATTCATTATATATTTTGTTTACATTTTTTATAATTTAACTTATAAAGACCATTTAAAACTTCTTTGTAATTTTTATTATTATTTAAATATTTATTATTCAATATATTAATCCTGTTGTTTCATTTTTTAAAATTTGATTTTATTTTTACTTGTTCTTTTAATAATTTTATTTAGTCTGTTTGTAATTTATATATTATTTGTTTTTATACTAATGCATTTAAAATGTTTATTTTAAATTTTATAGTTAATTATATATTTTTCTATTTTTTAATATTGTTGTATACTAATTTTTTTTATAGTTTGCATATGGAAGTTAATATATGCATGTATATATATTTTATAAATAATATATAAAATAAACTTATTGTATGCACTAAATATTGTTTTTTTTTCTTAATATGAACAAGTTTACTAGGTAATCAAAATTGTTATAAGAAGTTAAATAAAACATTGTAAAAAGTGTATTAAGAAAATTATAGTTTTTTAAACATTTGATAGGAGCAATGCAAAAAAAACTCGAAAAGGGCAGCACATCTTATTTACATGAATGTTAAAACTTGTTTTTAAAAAAAGTGAATGCCATTCATAGAATTTCCAGTTGTTATTGGAATTTGGTAGCACAAGCATAATTTTACCTGCTTTTTATATTTTTAAACGCACAAGAAATGGTGATCATCTAACATTCAGGATTTGTTTTTTTTTACATTAATTTTGGATGAAGTTAACACAGATTGATATTTTCATGATTCCTTTATTCTTTGAAATCAAACTGGTAAATAATTTCCGTCAATAAAGAAAATACTTGAAATAAGAATTAGTAGTTTGCAAATATCTGGGCTTCCTTTCCAATTAACCCGAAGGGAGGAGAAGATATTCAGTATAGAAATGATTTTTAATCACTTTTATTTAATCAAATTTTATATTTAATAAATTATTAATAATCAATATTTTTATATTAAATATTGATACTAAACTTCTGTGTTCTCTGGTCTCTTACTGATTTTTTTTACTAATTCAAAATTAATTCTATGTACTAGAGTTTATTATCTATTTTTTGCAAATAAATTTTGTTGCTTTTATAATAAAATAATCCTATTTTTTATATTTTATTCATAAAGATTTCTTTGGTAATTTTTCCATGATTTTAATATTTTTGATATTTATTAAATATTAAGTAGTAGTTAGAGCATTAAATATTATAATTGCAAAAATAAAATTTTTGAAACCCTCCCCCCATTTCTGAATCATTTTTATTATTTTAAAATCAATTTTGAGTTCCAGCCTAAGTATTATGTATAAGTTTACATCACATGATCACTATTTCTTATACTTGCACTTAACTGTTATTAAAACAGGCAAAACTCTCTATATGTATTGCCTGTTTTTATAATTTTACAATTAGATTTTTATTAGTCTGGCATTTCTCTTGTTATTAATTTAGTTTAGGACCTACTAAAAAAAACCACCAACTCTATTCTTTAAGAACTACACAATCATCTACATAATAAATCTGCTGCTTTTTAAATCTCCCATCAAATTAGTTTTTTCTGATATATATATATAATGTTTTTATGGTTATATGATATAGATAAATTATTATTTTTGGTAATTATTTTTTTTACACAAATCTAAAGACAGAGTATTTTTGGAACACCAGAGGGTTTATGAAATTCCATGTTTGCAGTACTCAAGAATCCATGTAGGCTAGTCTAATAGATAAATAAATGTCAAAATTAAGGAACATTTAAATGCTTTTAATCAGAAATTTAAGACATCAGTTTTTACTTCACATTTTTTAGAAATTAGTCAAGAACTTGATTTTGACAATGCAAAAATACTTGCTAATTTGTAAAAGTATGATTTAAGAACCATGAGAGAGTCAATTGAAATATTAAAAAGGCCTACTGGTTTAAATAGGGCTGATGAAGCACAATGTATTCCAGCTACATGGAAATCTCTCATTTTATCTCTGTCTTCTAATATTAACTTAAAATTAATAAGTGAAAAACTAAGAGAAATAAACATTTTGATAAGCCTCATATTGTGAATGCTGAACTACTTCAAGTTGAATCTCATTTCTCATCTTGCACTCAGTCACATTACAGTTTGAGATATAATGATTTTTCTTTCAAAAGTCAACCTTGACAATGGCGGATGCTAGTTCATCGAAACATCGATGTATAATGCAAAATAACACATGGTTTATTCCCAAAAATAATATATATATATATATATCAAACATAGCTGTGGTTTTTATCTCTCTTTTTTTACCCATTTTATTTTACATTTTTATATTTTGATAATAATATCATTAATGATAGTTTGGATATAATTCACTCATTTTTCAAACATTGTCTTATTCATATCTTTAATTGCAATCTTGGTTTTATTTTGAAATTAAATGTTTACATTTTACAATCTCTGCATATACTTTTAAATCTATTAAGTGCACTTTATTTTATTGTAATGGTTCTATTTATTACTTCTATTTCATTTGGTTTCTTCTTCTTTTCTTTAATAGTAATAGCTATAATATTTCAATAAAAGAAGATTTGTTATATTTCTTTATTTATATTTCAATATTGAATTTGCCTTTATTTACTTAATTAAATGCTTTTATTTAAGTTATAAAATCTGTTTGTTTGTTTATATGTTTGTAAACTTTTGAATCACTTTTAAGTTGAAATGAAATTTTAAAATCAATGTTTAATAGATTTAAATTCAATAGAATTGCTTCAAACATGGTACATAATATTAAATAGCAGGGAAATATATATGGGAGACTAATCTTTTTAGAAATAATAAAGTACTATATGTTAGGGGTCAGATTGACTTAAGATTCAATATAGATAGAACAATAATATTGGCATTAACAAGGGCTTTGAGCATTCCATCCTCAGATTTTCAATTAAATGGATGGCTGAAGAGTTGGTGAATGGAATAAATTGAAGCTTGTCCATTAAAGTTTGAAGATTTTCTATCTTAATGTAAATTGAGCACTGATTTGTATATATGTGTGGGAGATGATGCATCATCTGGACCAACTGATGAGTGCTAGTTTAACATGAAATACATATATTGGGTACCATTTATCTTTTTCACATGTATGAGGTCATGTGTATGAGATAGATTGAATAGATGTAGGGCACTTGAAAGTTCAAGTTCAAAATTCTTATAATTACATTAAGTTTGATATAGACAATATACATATATTTAAATATTATATATACACACACAATATAAGTGTGAAATTGATTTAAAGTAAATTTATACATATTAATTGAAGTTCATTTATAATTTAATTTTGGTATTTTTTTAAAATATAAAGTTCCAATCAAAACCAGAAATGTCAAACACTTTTCACTTAAAAAAATATTTCATATTTTTAATCACTTATATACACATATATGATTATGTACACATATTAAATAGGATATGTACATAAGGATTATTGATATTAACTTATAGCAAAAATATCTAACACACACATATATATATATATATTGTGCCCTTTTCTATAGGTCAGTAATAGTTCATAACAGTCAATTACTAAAAATTTTAAATTTTAAAATATGTTCTTTTGATTTATTAATTATAGTTTGTCAATTATGTTATAAAGTACAATTTGAAGCTAAAGAAAATACGTAGTATATAAAATTATAGCGAATCATTTAAAAATAGTTATATAAAGCTTTAAAATATTGTTGCATATGGTTGTAAAAGCTGGCCATATTAAATAACACAACTATAAATATTAAAAGTATATTTAATAAATTCGATTTTAATAGTTTAAAACTGATAAGTTAATAAATACAGTGTTTAAATTTATAATCATATTTAATAGTCAAAATTAATATAATATATTTTAAAAATAAACTTTATGATGGTGAGAATTGTATTTAATTCTATATTTTCTAAATTGTTCTTCCAAATTTTATAATTATTTTATATAATATAATAAGTGTATCAATTTTATAAATCTGGGCAGAGAAATAGATTGAAAATCGTCTGTCAAAGTTATTAATCATGTGACTTGTATACTTCATACTTTCACACACATGCTTGTTTGTATTTAAAGTAACAAAGTTTAAAATATTTTAAAAGTTATATTATAGAATTGGATAGAATTATTGCCTATCATAAAAGCAAATAATAATAAATATTAATTTAACTATCGTATAACATGCTTAAATGATGTAATAAAGATGAATACAGTTAATAAAAAAAAAATTAAATATTTTGTTTAAATAAAAATAGATAAATGGAATAGGTTATTAAAATTATTTTAAAAGTTATTTTAAATGTTTAAATAGTTTTAATAAAATAATAATTAAATTAAAAGTGGAATTTTAAATAATATTTTTTAAATTTTATTACATCATAAAAATTTTTATTTTTTGAAACTTGATTCTGCTATAAACTGAAAATATGTAAATTTGTTCTCAAGTTAAAGTAAGAATCAACCAATCAAATGAGGTATTCTTACAGACTATAAATATGAATTGCACGGGGGTATAAGAGGAGATTAATAATGTATTGAAACCAGAGAAAGGTAAATTATAACTATCAAAGAGATAGTATTTTTAAATGTTTATTTTAGTCAATTTTTTAGTACTTTCTTATAACTTTATCTGCAAAAAACTAATTGATAATTTTAAAGTGTTTTGCAAAAGAGAGTTTAAAAAAATAATATATTTGGGAACTTCGTGAAAATGATTTTCTAATTTTTAAAAGTTACTTGCCAGGATTATTTTATCTGAAATTTGAACTAAACTTTGCAATGAAAATGGATATACTATGAAATAAAATATGTTTAAATTATAATACAGCTTTATTTATGCTTAACCGGAGGACTGTTTTAACTCATAAAAGAACAATACAGACATTATGCTGGAAGCTTAAACAGAATACTATTTGCCGTCTAAAAAAATTTTGTGACGCATTATTTATAAGCTTATCCAGGAGTTATTTTTTAAAAAGTAATAAGACAATTATATTTCATGAGTTATCATAAAATATAATCCAAAGAAGTAGAATGTTAAATCCTTTCTGAAGGAAAACATTTTTTTTAAATATATATTTTACAAGAAGTAAAAAAGAACTTTTTTTTTTTTTTTTTCTTTGTATTAAGAAGTAAAACCTATATATAAAAAAATGAACATATAGTAGATAAATAAAGGATGGATCCATGAAAATACAAATAGTATTTAAAAGTTTACCAGATATTTTAAGTTAAATTGAATAGAGTGATGCATCCCAGAGAATATTGGAGAGAATAAAAGCTTCAGTGGGAATAATTCTTTAATATTACAGTTTAATAATTTTCATTCTAAATACTAAAGACCAAGGATTATTTTCTATAAATTTTACTAAATGGATTAATAATTATTTTTATTTTTAAACTTTAACGTGCTTGGAGGAGAACATTTTTAAAACTCTAGAGAAAATAATAAACATTTTGGACTTTATCATGAACTATGATCAAGAAAAGACGTAATTATAGTTTTAAATCCTTTTATTTTACTAACCTAGTTTAAATCTAAATTTTTCTATTTATAAGATTAGGAAAACATAAAACATTAATTTATTAATATCATAAAATTTTATAATATAACATCTAATAATTTAGATAAAAATATTTTAAAATAAAGCGTATGGGTGTGAATTTTTTTATATATGCAATGTTCTACAAGTGGATGGAAGAAGCCTACTGAACATGATGATTAGATAAAAGGGTTATTTGGTAATAATAATAACTATTAATAATTTATAATGTATATTTTTTTGTTTTTTTTTAGATCATCTATGAATCGTAAGAATGAAGTGTAAAAGTTTTAATTATATGTAACGCATTTTCATACAACATTTTAAAAAAACATTATGAGATAGGATTGATTTGAAAATATGCATACGGCGATTATTTTTTATATATATTAGTGATATAATCCAACATAATAACAAATAATTATGTGATTCTTTTAGAACTTTCATGTTATTGGATATTCAAATATTGTCTAAGTAGATTGTATATGATTAAACATATAGAATAATGAAGTAAGCAAACTTTTCTTATGGAATAGTGAAATTGTTTTAAACTATCAATGAATTTTATTTGTTTTGTAAATGCAGATAGTTATTTATCGATGTAAGATGTAGAAAAATCTTGAGAAATAATGTTGAGATAGTGGCTTGGAAGTACTATAGTGAACAGGAAACCAAGATGATGTTTTTTTAAAAAAATAGGATATGATAAGGAATAGAAATAATATTTAGTCTTTATGTGGTTATCAGCATAGTTAACAAGCCCTATGACTGATACACATTTTATTTGGACAGTGTTTTATATGTCTTTAAATATTTGATGTTTTAAATAAAGCTGAAGAAGTAGCTTTAACATCGTTCATGTATTAGAGGTTATTAGACAGGTAAAGGTCATACCTCTTTGCACTGTGCCATGATTTTTGAGATATATTAAGAGTGATACTCTAGCTTTCTTCCTTAAATCCTATACATCTATTTCGCTATCTTTATTTCATGTAACTGCATCGTTCAGTAAGATATTTTGAAAAGAAATGATAAATAATTTAGAACTTAGGTTATGCTATCGTTTTGTATAAGATTGGTTTATTTGCTTAGAAGGAATAGAATTTTATAACTTAAAATTGAAGGTCCAAAGTATCCTAAGGAAAGGAAAGAATCATAGAATATATTTTGAATTTATTTTCGGAAATGAAATATAAATTTTTAAAATAGAGTATCTAAACAAGATATTTTCTTTAAAAGTGTTAATAATTTTTGAATGCTTTATTATTTTTTTGAGAGAAAAATAAGTATTGCATATTTTTAAAATACAATAGTACAATGTAAATTATATAAACAATATGCATAGTATATATTTTTTTTGTTTATTGAATAACAGAAATATATTGATTATTACACTTATATCATACTAAAGTAAGGCTTCCGATCTAAGAATATATTATGATTAGTAAACATCGTGTGATAAAACACTAAAATCTAGTACTGAATTTTGGATGAATATTTTATGTAACATCTTTGACTTTGCAAGATGAAATTTTTTTTTAATATTTTGAGAAATCCATACTCATTATAAAGTTAATTTTGTTTTTTTCTGTAGAATGTTTTCCTATGAATTTTTTTAAAAATAAGATAGTTTAATAATATTAAGGATGAAATATTTTGCTAATAAAATAAATATATTTATAATAAGTTAACCATAATGAGAAACCAAATAGTAACATTTTTTTTATTTTGTCTTAAGTATAAATAAAGATATAACTAAACTATAAATTATTTTTATATAACTTAGTAGATAAAAATGTAAGAATAAAATAAGGATATCCACTGTAAATAGTGTACATAAATTGTTTATTTATTTGTTGTTATTAATAAACTTTGTTAAAATTTGTTATTTCAAAATTTTTGTGTCGTGAGTTGTTTATTTCTCCATTTCACTGCATGAAATCACGATATATTCATAACAATTGAAACAAACATATAATTTTGCACAAAAAGATAAATAGAGAATTATTTTAAGAATTTAAATATTTTATTGGTATTCTTTTAATTAAATAATCATAATTTTACATTATTTTATTGGTCATAAATCAGTTATCACAATAGTATATTAAATTATATGCTATCAGTTGCCACACATATTTTGTTTATCAGATTATCAAATGCTACCACGTATTTATTATATTATTACATGAAGATAAAAGATTATATAAAATTATTTTATTATTTTATTATGGTAATAAAAATATAACAAAAAGAAAAGATATCCAGTAGTAGTTAAACAATGAAGAATATTATTATTATTATTTATTATTATTAGTTTAAGTGTAGTAGATTATGACATAAAATCCCTTCTCATATTTTACTACCATATTTTTAATTAACTTAGAATAAACTTTATGAACCTGAGATTATTTTATTTGAGCTAGATTATTACAAATAGAAGATTAAGACTTAATTATTAGTTTAATCTTAGTGAGTAGAAGTTATTAAAGTCGTAAGAATACTATGAGTTTGTTATTTAAAATAGTAATAAGGGGGATAGTGTTCTTATGCCATTGAGGTAGTATCCTGTGGGATATTGGCTCAATGTAATCTATCTTGTCACCTGTATTTTCACTTCAAGTCTCATGAAAATATTAAAATATTTATTTAATTTATTTTATAAACTGAACCTTATTCGTATTTTAAATTTGAGCTAGTGAAATATTTTAATTTTAATGCTGAATATTTTATTTATTAATTATTAACTGAGCTAGAACCCGTTTTATTTCATATCATATATTATCTGGAAGTGAAGATGCACAAGACACAGGTTAGAATATATATATATGATATTTAAATCCAAAAACACTAAAAACAAAACCAAAAATATATATTCTAACCTAATAAATAATAAGAGACGATTCCTAATTACATTATTAGGAAATCCATCCGGAACTCCTCAAACTTCCGTATATAGTAACGGGTAATAAACTTTACTTTACCCAATAATAATATACTCGACGTTAGGTTAGTTCTATAATAATTCAGCTCCAGCGATATGCAGTTCAGACAGAGATAGAATTAAAAAAAAAAAATTAATAAAATAAATTTAAAAAGAAAATTTAGAATAAACTAACATTCTTTCTCTATCCAAAACACATTCTCTGGGCTGTAAGTACTTGCACTGTTCGACAATGATGATGATGATTTTTCATGTCATTGTTAATATTACTGACCAAAACAAAATATTCATTAATTTGCCAATATGATCTCAATATTTTTGTTATTATACAATTAGATGTTTCAATCTCTTAAGCCATGCCACGCTTGTAATATTGATCTGAATTTGATCAATTATTAATTTAAGAGCACTTATAATAATGACACTAATCTCAGGGTTCTCTGTTATATTTAATAAAATTGCTCGGCAGTATTGTGTTGTCGCATATGACTGACATTCTGGTCGGCTATAGGAAACATTTACCTTATTTAAATTCTAGGTGTCTTCATCCACATATCAACTAATATAATATTTAACGAGATGATCACCATATTCAATAACAACGCATAATTTTGAATAATAAAGCCTTTTAAATCCAGAATCTCAGTCGGAATGATGAAAAGACAAGGGTGCTTTTGTGTCCTTCCATTATCCATGACAACACAATAATTTAACTAATATTTATTACTTAGACACTTCCTTAAATGTGTATTCAACAATGTGCAACCAAAACTAGTAGTTTGGGGAATAAAGTGATTTTACACACATATAAAATAAAATAAAATGTCTTGGTCTGAAGTTTTCAATTCCATAAATAATTCTTATTAAAATATAATATAATGAAATATTTTGATCTGCTTACAATTGTCTATCTGGTGTTTTGGATTTAAGATTTCATAAATGATTTTGGACCCAAGAAAGTATTGCAAGTATTATGCCAATACACTTTTATTTAGCACATAAGAAAAATGACTCAAAACAACTTGTAACAAGACGATAATTTATTATTAACTTATAACAAAATTCTAATTTTTTATTATGGTTTAACAAAAATATCTTTTATGATTAACATAATAAACAAACATATACAATTTATTTGATCCCATATGGATAAAACAAAATATAACTAATATTAATTCGTCTATACTTTTAGACTTGGATTCGAACTACTTCTTCATCTTCTTTTTACATTTATGCAAATTGAATATAACAAAATAAATAGTATTATCGATACATCAACTCATTCGTTTAGTGTATCTTATATGAACGGTTACTTAAATTTATTGACTAACGATCTGTTTTAAAACAAAAATAATCTGATTCTAGGCAATGCGTACAAACGATTTTTATTATCATATCTTTAATTAAATGATAGTTTTTTTATTTAGATAACTTATTATAATTTATGGGTTACGTATCAGAAGTTACACTTATTATTTTAATGTTTACCTTAATAACAACTGAAGTTGTTATACACACTGTTTTTCTCAGTATAAGTTATATTGTGAGTGCTACTTAATCATTAACCTGAATTAAACCTAGTATTTGAACCCTCTATTGGCAAATGAAAATTTTTAATCACGCAATTTTAAAACTTACTCTCTCCATTGACTTACGTGTGGATTACCAGCACTATTCCGTCGCACAATTCAGACATTGATCATATATACTAGCACGCTATTTATACTAAATGGAGCTTGAGGAATTAACCTCCAATATACCCGTTATCTTGCCATAACTTTCTAAACAAACACAATATTCAACACCTTCCGTGGTGGAATTATCTCTATTTTCTCATGAGGAATATGGAATATCACCGAAGGGCTGTAGAGTTAACTACTATATTAAAATAGTTTGGTGGGTCCTTGCCTCTTAATTGGGCATAATAGGAGCACACACCAAATATAATCCTCTCCTGGGATTTTAACGAATGAAATACACTAAATACTATATAAAGTACTGATCGTCCTGACTCTGAGAAGCGATCACTTGGGTTATAAACATACCCGAATACGAGATTTATCTATTCCCCTCATGGAAAATAAAGCTTTTGGGGAGATTATTTTCTATCCCACAAAATAGATACATTACAATTATTACTTAGGCGCATATTAAGCCTATACCGATGCTATATCGGGGCAAGACAAGCAAATACACTAATTACACTAAATTTATGTTCCGGGGTATACTTAGATCAGCGTCTGATATCAATGGATATCACAGAATACAATAATAATTTTCACTTTTGCCAAAGAAACATTCAACAAATAATAGGAAGTATAGTATTTTAAACTAAACCAAGTGAATGCGTTAATAAAAAAAATAATTGGGAATAAGTTCCTTAATTAACATAGTATAAATTTGTTTCATACTTTAAATAAGTAATATTTTGTATAGCACTTCTCTTTAATTACTTCTGATAATTTTAACTAGATATTTTGCCTATTGAGTATCTAAATTTTTCTACTTTTACGCATCTAATATTTAAATTTATACTTATAACTGCATGTCATAAGTAAACCCATTTTATAAAAAAAAATATTTTTTTTTTTATGTCAAATATAAATTTAACCTAGAATAATTACATAAAAACATACCTTTATGATTACAAGGTCATTTGAATATTAATTGGATACAGCCTTTAACCTGCTGATATAAAAAAAAATACACATAATTTTACCAATTAGTAAAAAAAAAAAATCATTACTTAACAAGTGCTTATAATATCACTAAAAAAAAATGTTTCCGTTGGGCACTTTATCCAGATGAAGAACTTGATTCATTCGTAGTTCACAAAGCAAATTTAAACAAGAAACACATTTTATTATTTCATTTATAAAAAGTTGCCTTCATTCTGGTGCACTTAATAGTAGGCAAAAGAAAACGTAGCAGCGTGGATTTTAATTCTTCCTTGAATTAACTGCTATAATTTTTGGGATCCAAGAAAACAATACAGATTTTAACATTACAAATATTTGACGATAAACGATCACATATACAATTCTTTTCTTTTTACGAGTGGTGATACGTATCATTTTTAGCTAGCTGGCTTATGAATAAAAGAATGCGCGAATTTTTCCTAAATATTATTTTTATTGACTGCAGCTGACTTACGTGGATATAAAGTTTTATGACTCCAATGGATGTATAATATAACATATTATATTATAGTTATAATTAAATCACTAATGTTTATAGTTTTTATTCCTACTCTAGGAATTATAATTTTTCTTTAATAATGAATTCTCCGTAAATGCACACATACAAATTTTTCGATATTTGCCTTGAGAAAATTTATATTTCTTTTTAAAAAATATGCAGGTGCATAAGTAAATATCATTTATTATTTATATTATTTCTAGATAATTTTCATTGAATAAAACAGATTTTAACGTGGGGAACTTGCACTATTTTCTAAAGCAGACAATTTTCTGTTAGAAAGAGCACGAAATTTTGGTTAACTTTCCTTGGCTTTTATAATATGTCTTTTAATTCTAGTTTTTCTTTTATACCATGAAAAGATTATTAAATAAGGTAAAGTTAACAAATAATTAATTATTTCTTGGAAATTATTTATATTGCTTAGTTTAACGATAATGATATTTTCCATGATCGCTGTAGTCAATACGGTGATCTCGAACTTTAGCATTAGATAGCACATTTTGAGTATAAAAAGCTTTAAAATAGGTAGAGCAATAGAAGCTTATGGATGTCTTATCAAAATATTTTAGCTAGACATGATTTTGTTAAAATGTTACTTGAATTATATTTATTTCTGCAATAAAAAATATAAAAATTTGTTACCGAATTTCAGCACTGCTTCCTCTTGTAAAACTTATGTCAGACTAGTTTTTCTACAAAATTTTAGCGGTCTTCTCTTAGCGACCTCTGACAGAAAAATAATTATTTAATTATACATAAACAAAGGAAAGGGAAAAAAAAAACTTATTACAGTTATATATTTCTATATGATTTAAATGGATTACAAAATAATTTGACAACTAATGAAAAATAATAAATATCTTTAACTAATACTTATTAGTGATGTATAATTTTGTATACATTATTATCTAAATAATTTTTTTAAAAAAATTATCAGAAGTTACTGTGCTTTATGATAAGACATTCATCCACTCTCCCCTCTACCCCTCCAAATCAATTACTGTTTATGATATGTGCTTTTATACTATATTAAATTGCTCTTATGGTTAATATTTTTAATTATTCATGCTCTTCTTCAAAATGATATTGGATTACTAAATTTTTTAGTTATTTGCTTAAAATACGTTAAAGTGAGTAAATAGCCTATTTTATTAATCACTTAATATTATTATTATTTTACTTTTTATTTCCTAGAAAAGGATTGCATTGTTTTCCTGTGGAAATAATGCTAAACAAACCAAGTGTCAATAACACTAGGTTACAATATATATATATATATATATATATATATATATATATATATATATATATATATATATATATATATATATATATATTATAAGGGGCATTCAATCTACCCCTGATCATGGAGGGCACAACCAGATCACTGCATATCTGGAAAATTTGTTTACCGTGATCAAAAGTAGATGGTGATGATGGTTTGCACCGACTAGACTCAGGGAGATAGCCAGAGCTTGTGAATATTGTTCAGACAATTGAGAAAATAAAAGCACTAAGACAAACATTAGCAAAATAATTTAAACTAATTGGAAATTTTATTAAGAGTAATTTAAAATTTTAAAGTATGGCTTTACCCACAATAAATATGGTTATATCAGGCATGTACTAGCAAGAATAAAATGTCCACACTCTGACAGACAGACTAATTTTCTAATAGTAAATTAGAAAAGGAGGGAATGATTTTACTTCAGATGACAATTCATCTAAGCAACTCTGGTTTTCCTATTCAAAAGTTCCAAAATGAAAAGCAAAGGAAAGTTTCTTGCATGAATCAATGAAACCAGTGTGGTCGATCAATCACTAGCTTAGACTAATGATGTCATAATGTCCACAGAACTTGCTACATGGCCAATCACCTTTAAGATCACCAAAGTTGATTACAATTCAAGAACACATAAATGGTAAATGCATATGTCAGAGAATGAATTATAAAACAGGAGAAAACTTAAATCTCCAATTTAATGAAATAGTAAAATTTAGAAAATACACCAACGTAAATGATTTAAAATTAATAAAACATTAAATATCTGATTTAAGGAAAACAGGTATATAATACAGGTGAATCACCAACTAAACGACTAGCCAAAACTAAGCTGAGTATAATAATTAAAAGTATTAATAGGAGACAGGTAAGTAATTAGAAAACCATTTATGTCTGCCCAAGCATATATCAAGAAAGTGAAATAATTAGAATTATAAGTAACTTTACAAACTAAATTCCCAGTACATGCTCTGATAAATAAATTTAAAGCAAAAAATAAAAGATCAAATAAATCTAGCAAACAAAATACTAAAGTTTGATCTAGATTTTAACAAGCATATTCATCAGGGTGTATATGAGTTGAAAATACTAAAACATTACATGCTTTAGTAGAAAAAAACGTTCTATCATCTACAATTTAAAAGGCGATTAATAGTAACTTCCTGAGGGTGATTTATAAAAGAATAACAATTCTAGTTTTCCAATTCAGAGATATGAAAACAATACGGTCTTGTAGGAAATCAATGAAACAGTGCTGGTGAGCATTTCTTGGCCTGGAATAAGGTGTCGAGACAAGAACGTCATTTTGTTGGCAGGACAGCTCATGATGTATCACTTTTAAGGTAATTCATTGTTGATGTCACATACAAGACAATTACAATCTTACATAATCTAGAAAAGAAGTAAGGAAATCTCCAACTACAGAAAAACTAGAATAATAAACATGATAAACTGCCAGCCAAAAGATTTGCAGTTTACAAAAAGCACAAATACAGTAATTTAAATTAGTTATTGGACAATAAAAATAAGGACAGGTGAGCAAATTAAATTACAAAAAAACTGCTAAAGCATTTAGCACTAGCTAATAAAATAAATGGAGACATATTAAGAATATAAAATATAATCTCACAATACACTCTCCAATAAACAAAATGGAAAACCAATTTGGAATCTTAAAACTAAGATTCCAAGACACACTAGAAATACAAAGAAAAGCAAACACATATAAAAGTTATGAGATTAAATAACTAGTAAAACTTTATACATCAGACTTATTTTAGATTGAGTGGAGATTTAAATAGAGATTTATTTACCTTAGAAAGAACAAGAAATAATTTTATCTTACGGAAAGCAGAGTCCATGTAGTTTTCCAAAGAGTGTGCACATTTATTTTTGAGTTCAAATTTTTAGGTATTTCATATCTTCACAACAGCAAGTGTAGAGGCATATTTTGAGATCCTTTTTACTTCAGACTTTCATGGCATGATGAAAAAACAGCTTGGAATCAGAGGTCCATCCTTAGCTAAGTTAGCAAGGCATGTTGTAGGTTATCATATGTATAGCAGCGAATTTTGACATTTTATGAAAGCAAACTTTAAGAAACAAAATCTTTTATTAACAGCAAAATTTTGAAAAGAAATTAAATGTCCAAACTGCCAACACAGTATGAATCTCTGAAGGCTATTATAGGAAGCTGAATCAATCACTTTGAATAGCTTGTTCCAGCCAAGAATAATCTAAACGTCCAAAATTTTTGGGGTTATTTATATCTCCCACGTAAACTTTCTTGTTTTTCAATTATAAACCTTAGCTCAGGGCAAATCTTTATCTCCTTCTCAACCTTACTTAATAATTCTAACCAGGGATTATCTTATAGAAAGACAACAAAACAAAATTGAATCTCCACTTTTAAAATCAAACTAAAATGGATTATAATAAACATAAAAGAAACAGGAACGCAATTAAAAAGTTTGCTTACTTTTAATTAATTTGATAAAAAAAAAAAAACAAGCGGTAAAAGAAAACTATTCTAGAAATCAAATTTATAAAAAATAGACATATTTTAAACATAAATGAGTATGTGTGTTAATATATGTACTCTTATAAACAACTTTCAAATAGTTTTAAACTTTAGAATTTAATGGAAATAAAAGTTGGTTTTATTTTTTGGCAATGAAACCATTGAATCGGATGAACTATCCAGCTCAATATATATACTCTGAGATAGAATACTAAGAATATTTGTTTGTATATTCATTATTATGGATTTAACAATTTTATTGTATTCCAGAACTAATTATGCTTTATTATCATTATCTCTATATGGATTTATTTCTTATCCTACAGTGTATACAAGCACTTTAACACGTTGGGTGAAGAAGCTGTT
>JAQFVV010000323.1:0-366730 GCA_028023455.1 Epiperipatus broadwayi
ACTTTTATTTTTGCTTTTTCTTAATTAAAAGTGGGATTTAAAAGTTGCTAAGATTTAATTAAATAATAAATAACTACTAAACATAATTATAGTACTTTACACATATGAATGATTTGAAAGAATGCAGGATGGTGGTAAAAAATAATGATATACAAAATCTTAATTTAAATATTGAAAGAAAAGAAGTATTAATTTAAATTATTTTTTGTACAATTTTTTTGTTAAAAGATAAACTTGTTTAATCAGATATATCGACTTTTGTAGTAGATTTTTTGTAAATGATTGTCACTTTGGAGCCATACTTTAATTTTATCAAGATTCAAAGAAGAAGTCAAAGAAAGATTTGAAGTGTTACCTGAGACGTTAAAGAAAGAAAAATGAAAAGAAAGTAAACAGAATTGAGTCATTTTTTTAAACAAAGTAGTCTTGGAAAAAGGATTAAACTTTTTCTGTTGAAAAATACTTTAGTTGAAAACAATTAGATCTTAATAAACAACTTATCAAAACAGCAAGACACTTGATTGTTAAGGTAGCTAAAAATTAATATAAAGGTCTTAGGATTATTATTGTGATTGATTCAGATTATTAACCATAATATTGAACGCTAAAATAAAGAGATACAACGTAGAAAAATTATATATAGATGCCCATTTACTGACCATCTGGGAAGTTGCACATCACATAGGAAAGAAAAGATGTGTCTAAAATAATATTCTACACCTTTCAACTGACCAGATAATGGATAGCTTTAATAGAAGGAAGAAAGCATTCACCCAGATCTACAAAGAATAGATGAATTGAATCGTACTGATAAATATTAATCATCAAGTTCAATGTATTTGGTACAACAACCGATTTTAGAACTAAAGAAAATTTACAATAAAAGTAAAATTCAAGTGTAGTTTCATCTATGCTTGACAGGGGAAAAGAAGAAAAATTAATATAAATGATTTCCAAATTATCCACTAAAGCAAATAACTTTCATGAGCTGCCACCAACATCAAATAGTTATCAACCTCAACAGCATGATTGTCTCTATGGAAACTAAATGGTAGTTGAGAAATATAAGCATTATACAAAGATAAGCTTTGGAACCTAAATTGCCACAAAAGATCGAAGATAATAATTTATATCTATTTCTTTTTATACTAAATTTTAATAAGTTATCTTTAGCAATAAAAGTGGTATATTTTATTTAAAGAACTTTTAAAGACTATTCAGATCTAATAAAACAAAGAATGTCTACCAAATAATAATCTGAGCTTCATAAATGATTCTGAATGTGAAATGATTTTATTTATTAATGCAATATTAAGAGAGTAAAACAATTTTTTTATTTTTTTTTTATAAGTATTATGATTTTAGGTTTTAACTAATATGCATTATTATTTTATTTCTAAATAATATTTGTTATCATAGATTATAAAACAATATGTTATAATAATATTTTGATATATGTAACAAAGTAAATGTAATAAGAGTAGTATACAGAACATTATATTATTTTTATTACTTTAGTCTATAATGATTATGTTTTTTCTAAAGGAGTGTGACAGGTCAATTTTAAACTTTTTTAAACCTTGCTCTTTCAATTTTATTTCACATTTTTTTTGTTAATCATTTAATATGTTGATTTTGTGCATGTAAAAGAATATACAATATTTTTTGTCTTGAAATACTTCTTCATGGTTAATGTGACGCCCAACTTAACACAAAATACATCAATAAAAGTGTAGTAACTTAAAATAACTTATAAGATCATGTCTCAATTACTTATTATTATTATTATTCTATGTCAATTACATTTACTTAAAATTTTACAGAAAGGTGTCGTAGTAATAAATACAGTTTGTTTTATTAAACGAGGCGTATATATTTCATTAATTGTAGTCTTGGTTAAGTGTGATTATTCATCATCATCACTGGTTAATATTAATGATAGCAGATACAACATGCTAAAGTTAAGCAATAATTATGAATTTCTTATAAAAATTAGTTTTGCTATTTGAAATATCCTATATTTAGCTTCTTTGAAACTTCTTGTCATTATTGTTATTATTAGTCAACGCATCAAATCATCATCATCAACGTTTTAATTTAATTGAGCCGTTCAACTATTTAAAGGCCATCAAATAGAATATAGATTTTATAATATTTAGTGATCCTCTTAGTATCTATTACCAACCATCCCATCATCTACTTCTTTACGCAAGGATGAGTGAATTAGTTGCCATCCTAAATTAGTTATATAGGTAATCTGAGCTAGGTGAACTTTTATAAAATATTGAAACACAATTGTTATGTTAAGACTTCGAGAAATGATTTAGTGTCTCAGTATGCTCCACTTTGTATTATAGATGTTTACTTACTTACCTTCTAAATATTAGTGTAATATAGAGATATTGTGTCTTTCAAAAGCAAAATCTTCCTATTTCTTATTATAAAATGAAGGCAAAAGTGGGATTCAAAACCTGCACATGTGAAAGCGTTATTAGATATAACCATGTCTAGATTCAGATAATCTAGTAAGCCCTTGCTAGACCATATTCACTTAGTGATTTGTTTTAAGACATGGAATTCAACATCAAACTGAGAAATGGTATGTGGATAAAACCTACCGTCTGTATACCTGATGTTAGGTATTTATTGACATTAGGTACCACTTCACGCACATTTTCAGTTGACACCTTGATTTCCATTATCAGATTTCCATACTACATTGTTTTTAATACTCGGATATTAATAATACCTTTTGATTCATCATTTAATTTTGAATTTATGATTATTTTATATATTAGATATTTGGGATCTTGGAGAAATCTATAATACTTGAACTCATTTTTATTATGTTAGCAATGTGTTTTTTTGATGACACTTTAGACTATGTTACAATGGCGCCCAACGTGGGGCCCGTATATTTTACCTCATATACCGGGAAAAGAGAGTCGATATGAGTGATGGGAGATGTGTGGTTGCAGAAAATAGTATATTTTTTTAGTAAAATTTTTTTTTTCAAGCAAAAAAATTTTTTTTTTTTGTTCTGTACAGAATTTTCTTGGCCAAACAGTCTCATTTTAGATGGATGATGTTTAATATGATTTAATTTTTCATTGATGATGATAAAATGGGTACAGCTATAAAACAGTTTTTTTTTTTTAATTTTTTTTATCAATTTTGAAAATAGAGATGAATATCACAACTTAAGACAAAGGTGAAATAAATAATAGATTTTTTTTGTGAGTATTAAAATGATTTATTGCCAGATAGGATAAAGGCATAGTAATAGTGATGAACTTATGGAATAGTAGTCTCATGTGATTTGGGAGTTCATTTTGTAAAAGTCTATAGATTTTAGAGGTTTGATTTAGATGGTTGATCGTTGGATTTTTGGTTGGTTAGATTGTTGCAGTGATGATGAGTGGAGAGTTTATCTGCTTTGAGAATGTTATGTATCTACGTGTAACTTTGCATGAATGATCAAACCCATTCATTAGCTCCAACCCAATTTATATGTTATCTTTATTTTATCAAAGCTGTTAGGAATAGCCAGACCTCATGATAGACAGCCCATAAGTCTCAGAGAGAGAGTAATGCATAGTTTTTCCAATCAAGCTTATATGTTAGTCTTATTTTTTTTTTTTCATGAAGCAAACAGTTAACATGCAGTCCTGCATGATAAGCTTCATAAGTCTCCAAGAGAGAGAGAGTAAAGGTTTTTAGTTCTATAGGTAATGGTAAGCAGGTACATCCTTTGGATACTTCCCACCAGGTAAGACCTCAAGAGAGAGAGTAAGGCATAGTTTGATCTATCTTAGCCCCTAAGACTTATTAGTTCTTTATTGCAACAGAGTTTGCTTATTCAATCATGGGTTTGTGGTAGTTACATAGAGATCGAATTGGGAGTGATCTTCTGAGAGTGCTCGTGAGGTGCAGTGATTTATAGTGTTGTGATTGAACTTTATTTTATCTCAGGATTGTGAACTGCTAGTCATTCTGTGGACTGTCACTATCTGCCTGATTTCTGGGGAAAATGGATGAATGTATAATTTGGGCTAGTTACAGACAGACATGGCACTATAGATTAGTTACAGGTGTGTAGTTCATTAAATAAGAGATATTAAAATTTTTTTTTTTTGTGAGTTACATTGTGAATGCATAAGGAAGGTGAAAATCAGTCAGTTGGTCAAATATAGGTGTCAGACAAGGGCGAAGATGTGTGGATTTTTGATGGTCAGGGAAGTACAGATGGATGATATATATAGTTTTATAACATGAGTGAACCAAATTATAGTATGGAAGAGGTTAAGGAAGAGGAAGGTGCCCCAATACCAGGAATCAGTGATCGTTTTCATACTGAAGAAGAGGATGGGGAGGCTTTTCTTAAAAACACAAAGGAAGGAGAGAGGAAGTAGAGGAAGATGCCTTTAATATTAGTAGTAGTAGACAGCCTCAAGTGTGTAGAATGATGAGTCAGAAGTGGGCCAGGCTCAAATAGCAAAGATGACACCATCAGACATGGACATGATAATGCAGATGCTCAGAGTATGATGAGAGGAAGATGGTAAGCAAAGTGCGGTAAATCTAGAACAAAAGATAGAGAAAAATAATAAAAGTATGGTAAATCTAGAACAAAGATAGAGAAAAATAATAAAAGTATGGTAAATCCAGAACAAAAGATAGAGAAAAATAATAAAAGTATAGAGGAGTCTAAGAAGATAATAAGCACAATAGTAGAAAATCTAAGAGAAGATAGTAAGCACAGTATAATAAGTATGAGAGAGTCTAAGAGAAGATAGTAAGCAAAGGGATGGAAAATCTAGAACGAAAGATAGGTCAATCTATGGAGAAAAGTATAGAAGGTTTAAGGGTAAATCTGGAGAACTCCATTGACATAACAACCAAATGATCATAGCTTTGGAAACTAGGATAGAAGGGTCCAATATAGAGTGTAAAAATAGATTTGCATCCTTAGAGGAGAGGATAGAAGGAGTGTGTAGATCTATGGAAGTCACCAAACAAGAGGGTTGTCAGGGACTACAGTCATTAAAGGCTCAAGTGGAGCAGTCTATCGAAGAAAATAAGAGAGAGATTGACTTAGTTAGGAATGAGGTCCATGGTTTGGTCTCCCAATCCATATCAGAATGCATAGAAAAGAATGCCGAAATAACTTCTGCAGGAATTCATATTAGATTAGAGGAGGTGGTAGCCAAAGTGGACTCATATAAGGAAGCCACCTTGAGCTGTGTAGATCAAACCCTCACTATGAAAAATAGGTTTAGTGGCTTAGAAAAGGAAATACGAGAAGTCTTGGCCAATGAGTGTCTACAGATGGACCAAAATCTTAGGAAAGAATTGGGGAAACAGATGGATAGCTTTAGGGAGGAAATAGTGAAAAAGGACAAATCAAGTTCTTTAGAAGAAGGACCCAGAATAAATCAACATGAATTGGGTGTTATGTTGGAGAAGGTTGAGGAGAACCAGAAGGCGTATGTTATGGAATACATGAACCCCAAGATGGAAGATCTCTATCAGAAAATAGGGGAATTAAGAGATCGAGTTGATATAGGATTGCAGAGTCAGTCAAACCCAAAGTCAAGGAAAAATAATGTTAGCATCAGTCCAGATGACTGTAGGGATAGATCAGAACATAGTCAGTCTGAGAAAAGGATGCCTACTTTAGTTAAAAATCCACAAGTTAAAAAATTAGTAGATAGGGCTGACCATACCAGTAAAGATGAATATAGAGTAGGAGGGTCAATGACCTCAAATTTAATTAAAATTAGAGCGTCAGACGTGTGCTCTTCCGATCCCCTTAGAGTATCTGTATACGTTGGAAGAACTCTTTTCTGTGTGTAGGTTAAATGAACGGGAAAAGTTGGCCATTGCCTGTAACCATCTTTATGCCTATGCTAAGGAGTGGTGGCGGTCCCTGTTTGATAAGCCCACTACCTTTGGGGATTTTCGTTGTGTTATCTTAGCCTGTTTTGGAGTGAAGATAGGCAGGACCAGGTGCGCTACCAGATCACTCAGGAAAAGTACGGCAGTACCAAGGGTAGCTATACACAATTTTTCAGAGGGCAGGCAGTTAAGTTGAAAAGTCTGACTGCATTTCCTCTCTCAGAGCACCAGATCCTGAGAATACTCCGACACAATCTTCCCCGAAACATTGAGCAAATGCTTATTGCTGCTGATTGCCACAGTATAGAGGAAGCATCAGAAATCCTGGATGCTCTAGAAATTTCAGAGCTAGATTCAGAGAGTAGGCCCAAGAGCACCAAGGATAGGTATAGTTATAATGTCTCTAGTCTGAATCTAGGTGATCAGACACGTGATCAGAATTTTGGTAGTTATAGATATAGGAATAATTATAGGGCTAGGCCTCCTAATCAATCCTGGGGAGATTCTGGGGATAGTGTTGTGAAGAAAGTAATTCCTAGAGACAAGCAATCCTCTACCAGTGGAATTACCACAGTGCTGAAAAAGCCAAAATGAAAAAAAAATAAAGATCTCAAAAGGGACTGAATGTATGTTTGCAATTTTATGCAGACCACCATATGATTTGAAAAAAAAAAAAGCCATTCCAAATTACCAAGAAAATAGGAGAGAATGCCTTTATGCTTGCTGCTCTTTAGGGAAATAAGGGGACCTATAATGCTAGGAGTTTGATCCCTTATACTTCAGCAGAATAGCCTGGCAAAGATCTCCAAATAAATTATTTTTAGGTTTTTTTTTTTTTTGAAAAATATATTTAGCAGTAGTTAATTTTATATATATATTATAAGTGTTTATTATTATTAGTGTATTTATTAGTTAAGATTTTTTTTTAAAAATATAGTTAAAACAAAAGTGCTGATGATTTTATCCGAAGGGGGAGAAAGTTGTGCCATTACAATTTGGTCACTAGCCAAATTTATAGTAATGTGCATGTAGAAAAGGTAAACCAAAAATCATCATCACAATTTTATATAATCATAAAAGAAGCTGTAGGGCATCCAAGTTCAAACCCTTCCAGATCAAAAGTTCTAAAAGCTTTAAACAGAGAAAGAATGGGTCAACAATTATATGCTTTATTTGTTTGTGTGTTGATAGAAAGGTAATACACACATTTAAACTATTTAATATTTAAATTTTCTGTTAAAAAGCAAAGTTATAATGCATACATATAGGCAATGTATGTGTAAATTATTTAATTGTTTTATATTTCAAATATTAAACATTTTAACTTTCTTTAAAACTAAGCTATGCTAGATCAATTCTAATATTTTATTCTATACTTTTATTTTGCTTTTCTTTAATTATAAGTGGGATTTAAAAGTTACAGATTTAATTAAATAATTGGGTTATAATTACTAAGCTAGCAATTATAGTATTTAAGGTTAGTTTATGAATGATTTGAAAGAATGAAGGATGTGTGTGTACATTACATACAAAATTTTACATTTCCTAAATATTGAAAGAAAAGGAAGTATTAAATCTGTTAAATTATTTTTTTTGTACAATTTTTTTTTGTTAAAAGAGGAAATCTGTTTAATCAGATATCGATCTTTGTAGTAGATTTTTTGTAAATGATTGTCACTTTGGAGCTATAATTTTTGAAATTTTCTTATCAAGATCTAAAGAAGGAAGCTCAAAGATTTGAAGTGTTACCTGGATGTTAAAAAGAAAGAAAAAACAAAAGAAAGGAAATAAGAATTGAGTCTATTTTTTTTTTTTTAAAACAAAAGTGTCTGGAAAAAGGATTAAACTTTTCAGTTGAAAAATACTTTGGTTGAAAATAAATTAGAGATCTAATTAAAACAAATTTGTCCAAAAATAGCAAGTGATGCTATCTCTGATTGGTTAAGGTAGCTAAAAATTGGATATAAAAAGCTGTCTTAGATTATTATTGTGATTGATTCAGATTATTAAACTATAATATTGAACGTTGAAAATATAAGAGATGGCGGGCTAGAAAAATTATATGTATATTCCATTTACTGACCATCTGGGGAAGCTGCACATCACATAGGAAAGAAAAGATGTGTCTAAAATAATATTCTACACCTTTCAACTGACCAGATAAATAAGATGTTTTTAATAGAAGGAAGAAAGCATTCACCTGCATTCAAAGAAGATGAATTAATCTACTGATAAATATTAATCATCAAGTTCAATTAATTGTTACAACAACTGATTTTAAACTCAAGAAAATTTACAAATGGGGAAACAACTGCTGTATTTCATCCACATGCTTGACAGGAAAAGAAGAAAAATTAATATAATGATTTCCAAATTATCCACTAAAGCAAATAACCTCAATAGAGTCACCATCATCAAATAGTTATCAACCTCAAGAAAGAGATTGTTCCCAGTAAAACGGAAATGGTAGCTGAGAAATATAAGCATTATACAAGACAAGTTTGAACCCTTGGAAATTCGTCACAAGCAAAAGATCGGTAATATGACTTTTTATATCTATTTTCTTTATGATATCAGTCTTAATAAACATTTTAGCAATAAAGTGGTATATTTTATTTAAAGAACTTTTAAAGACTATTCAGATCGATTAAAACAAGAATGTCTTACCAATAATAACTTTGAGCTTCATAAATGATCTTGAATGTATAAAATGATTTGATTATTAATTTTACAATATTAATATGTAAAACAATTTTTTTTATTTTTTTTTTTATGGTATTATGATTTTAGTTTTAACTAATATATTATTATTTTGGTTTTAAATAATATTTTGTTATCATGGGATAAAACACGCACATACATAATAATATTTTTATATGTGTATAATTGGAAGTGAATGTGGAATAATGAGTAGTATTAGAATATTAGATTATTTTGTTTCAAGTTCAGTATAGATTTCAGCGCTTGGAAGGGAGGGGGAGAAAATAATTTAAAACTTTTTTTTAAAACTTGCTCTTTCAATTTTTACTAACATTTTTTTTTTACATTCTATTTACATGTTGGATTTTAAAGTATGTGTGCTAATGAGCAGATAATATTTTTTGTCTTGAAATACTTTTCATGGTTAATGTGACGTCCAACTTAACACAAAATACATTTGAAGGGAAAGGGGGAAGAACTTAAAATTAATCTGAGGATTGTTATCTAATCAATTATTATTATTATTATTCATGTCAATTTTCATATTTATCTAGAAATTTTTATGTATATGTTAGAAATGTAGTAATAAATATTAGTTTGTTTTATTAAACGAGGCGTATATATTTCATTAATTGTAGTCTTGGTTAAGTGTGATTATTCATCATCATCAATGGTTGAATATTAGTTATTGAAGAGATAAGTAAATATGCTAAAGTTAAGCAATAATTATGAATTTCTTTATAAAAATTAGTTTTATGTTTAGGCTTAGTCCTAGAGCTGTAGTTGAAACCCTTGTCATTATTGTTATTATTATCATCATCATCATCATCATCAACGTTTTAATTAATGAGCTGTTTAACTGTTTAAAGGCCATAAATAAATATTGATTTTATAATATTTAGTGATCTCTTAGTATTATTATAACCACATCCCATCATCTATTTCATGCAAGGATGAGTGAATTGCCATCCTAAATTAGTTATATATAATCTGAGCTAGTGAACTTATAAAATATTGAAACACATTTGTTATGTTAAGATCTGAGAAATGATTTATGTCTAGTATACTCCACTTTGGTTTATAGATGTTTTACTTTTACCTAAATATTAGTGCATATAGTGATATGGCTCAAAAAGCAAAATCTTCCATTTTTATTAGAAATAAAGTACCAAAAAGGGGATTCAAACCCGGTACATGTGAAAGGTTATTAGATATAACCATGTCTAGATTCAGATAATCTAGTGGCGCCCTGCTAGACCATATTCACTTAGTATTTGTTTAAACATGCACTTAACATCAAACCAAGAAATGAAAGTGGATAAAACCTACTGCCTGTATACCTGAGTTATATTTTATTGAATTACTAGTGTACTCACTTCACGTGATTTTCATATACCTGATTTCCATAATAGATTTCATAATACATTGTTTTAATACTGGTTATTAATAATATCTTTTGATCATCATTTAATTTTTGAATTTATGATTATTTCTTATATATTGATATTTGGATCTTGAGAAATCTATAATATTTGAACTCATTTTATTATGTTACAATGTATTTTTTTTTGATGATACTTTAATTATGTTACAATATATATATATTATAATGGACAGATAGTCATATGAAGCTACAGTCTTACAGTATCTGCTGTACAGGGCGCAAACAGGCCATTTGAACCTGAAAAATTTCTATAGTAGGCAGATAAGTCAGCCCATGCCATTAGCTCATGGAGTAGCAGAGATTTAAAACATTTTTACAAGTTTTAAAAAAGATTTATATTCTCAAAATATAATATTTAAAAAAATAAAATAAACCACTACCAGCAGTTAACACACAAAACATTTATTAACGCACATATAAATAAAATCAAGGAATAAAATTTCTTTAGAATTTAATATTAATTTTTAAATTTAAATTATTATTTTAAACTATTCACACAGAGGGACATTTTAATAAATTTTACTTTAGAATATTGAGTATAGATAGGCTACATAGATTACTCAGTTAAAAATATTTCAAAATAAACATAAACAATCAAAACATAAAGTCATTGATGTAATTGCAGAGGGAAATTTACAAGAAACCCAATGGCATTCATCATAAGATGCCACATTGACACCAATAACTTAAAAGACACTTGAATAAATACATTTTTAGATACTCAATGTAAGGTATCATATTTACCGAATATCTATATATTTTAATCAAATATGAAAATAAAAACATAATTAAACATTAACAAATCTATGGAGTCATCTACACCCAACTTAAATTTAATGCATTTAAATAATTTAGTCAATAAATATTAAAAGAAAAAATTAAAATGATTAAGTCAGCAAACTCAAAAGTATAAAAATTAAACATTAATCATTGATTTGAAAAGTCAGATTAAAGTTCATTTTAAAAAAAATAAGTTTAGCTTGTCAAATCTTGAAAGTTCTTAATTATTTTTTTAAAAATTTTTCAGTTCTATCTCTTACAGTAGAAGAGTACCGGTTCCTGGTGTCAATTCCCATGAAGTCTTTATTTAAAGACCAGTCTATCTGAAGGTGGCCATAGCTGGTTCAATCCTTGTATTATTTTATTCAGGTCTGCAAGAGTACCATTCATAATTCAACAGTCATTTCATTTGAAATAAGTGAGAGAGGATGACAAGTGCATCTTATTGCCCTTCTCACAAAATCAAGCTGAAACTGTTCTTAATTTCAATATTTTCCTTTTTATACACATCATCCAGATTCACTGAACAATCAATCATTTTCATTAGGGTCCGAGGATTGATTTCTGCTTCTATTGGACATTCTGCTTCAGAGCAGGAAACAATCTTTAATTTTTATATATATCTTTCATCTGACTTTTTAATTATTTGAGATCCCCAAGGTCTAGTTTGCTTTTCGATAATTAATAACACAATCATTTCCATTTTGAGATTTCAGGAATTAAATCTTAATGATTCTATTTTTACTTACATTACTTTTTACTAAAATATTTTATATTTAGATCTTTTCTCTTTTTTTATTTAAAAAAGAAATATTTTTAAAGTTTTGCATCTGTGTGAATATATATACATTTAACAACTCTTTAATATTTTAGTTTTTAGTTTTTATTTACGAACTTAAGTTTTTATTTTCATCTTAAATTAATGTAATGGCATATTATATATATATATATATATCCAAAAGATGGCGCTATACCAAAACCGCCGAACAAGTGTAAGATTTGTTTTACATAAACGAAAAAAGAGTCAGAAATTAACTACCTCTTTCATTTGCTCACTCCCAGATCAGCTGATTTCAAGCTGGTTTGTTATCCTCAGTGGGAGATAGAGTATAGAAACTAGATCTAAAACACTGACTCTCAAGTGTTTATGCAAAACGTTTCTATCAGATTGCAAGCGTGAATTTTTCAGACCGGAAAAGTCTTCAAACCCAGCCTAGCAAGCTAGATATTTATATGGGTCTGATCTCAGTTCAGAATCACCATATAATCAAAGTCTCTGCAATATATATCATTGCAAGAAAACTCTAAAGGTACATTTATGAAAAAACAAATACAAGTTAATCACGTAACCTGCTATCACTTGTTATTTATGTCCAAAAGATGGCGCTATACCAAAACCGCCGAACAAGTGTAAGATTTGTTTTACATAAACGAAAAAAGAGTCAGAAATTAACTACCTCTTTCATTTGCTCACTCCCAGATCAGCTGATTTCAAGCTGGTTTGCTATCCTCAGTGGGAGATAGAGTATAGAAACTAGATCTAAAACACTGACTCTCAAGTGTTTATGCAAAACGTTTCTATCAGATTGCAAGCGTGAATTTTTCAGACCGGAAAAGTCTTCAAACCCAGCCTAGCAAGCTAGATATTTATATGGGTCTGATCTCAGTTCAGAATCACCATATAATCAAAGTCTCTGCAATATATATCATTGCAAGAAAACTCTAAAGGTACATTTATGAAAAAACAAATACAAGTTAATCACGTAACCTGCTATCACTTGTTATTTATGTCCAAAAGATGGCGCTATACCAAAACCGCCGAACAAGTGTAAGATTTGTTTTACATAAACGAAAAAAGAGTCAGAAATTAACTACCTCTTTCATTTGCTCACTCCCAGATCAGCTGATTTCAAGCTGGTTTGCTATTCTCAGTGGGAGATAGAGTATAGAAACTAGATCTAAAACACTGACTCTCAAGTGTTTATGCAAAACATTTCTATCAGATTGCAAGCGTGAATTTTTCAGACCGGAAAAGTCTTCAAACCCAGCCTAGCAAGCTAGATATTTATATGGGTCTGATCTCAGTTCAGAATCACCATATAATCAAAGTCTCTGCAATATATATCATTGCAAGAAAACTCTAAAGGTACATTTATGAAAAAACAAATACAAGTTAATCACGTAACCTGCTATCACTTGTTATTTATGTCCAAAAGATGGCGCTATACCAAAACCGCCGAACAAGTGTAAGATTTGTTTTACATAAACGAAAAAAGAGTCAGAAATTAACTACCTCTTTCATTTGCTCACTCCCAGATCAGCTGATTTCAAGCTGGTTTGCTATCCTCAGTGGGAGGTAGAGTATAGAAACTAGATCTAAAACACTGACTCTCAAGTGTTTATGCAAAACGTTTCTATCAGATTGCAAGCGTGAATTTTTCAGACCGGAAAAGTCTTCAAACCCAGCCTAGCAAGCTAGATATTTATATGGGTCTGATCTCAGTTCAGAATCACCATATAATCAAAGTCTCTGCAATATATGTCATTGCAAGAAAACTCTAAAGGTACATTTATGAAAAAACAAATACAAGTTAATCACGTAACCTGCTATCACTTGTTATTTATGTCCAAAAGATGGCGCTATACCAAAACCGCCGAACAAGTGTATGTAAAACGTTTATGTAAAACAAATCTTACACTTGTTCGGCGGTTTTGGTATAGCGCCATCTTTTGGACATAAATAACAAGTGATAGCAGGTTACGTGATTAACTTGTATTTGTTTTTTCATAAATGTACCTTTAGAGTTTTCTTGCAATGATATATATTGCAGAGACTTTGATTATATGGTGATTCTGAACTGAGATCAGACCCATATAAATATCTAGCTTGCTAGGCTGGGTTTGAAGACTTTTCCGGTCTGAAAAATTCACGCTTGCAATCTGATAGAAACGTTTTGCATAAACACTTGAGAGTCAGTGTTTTAGATCTAGTTTCTATACTCTATCTCCCACTGAGGATAGCAAACCAGCTTGAAATCAGCTGATCTGGGAGTGAGCAAATGAAAGAGGTAGTTAATTTCTGACTCTTTTTTCGTTTATGTAAAACAAATCTTACACTTGTTCGGCGGTTTTGGTATAGCGCCATCTTTTGGACATAAATAACAAGTGATAGCAGGTTACGTGATTAACTTGTATTTGTTTTTTCATATATATATATATATAGTAACAGGAACACATGCCATTACATTATTTGTTTTAAAAATTAGACATTGAAAAGTTCACATATAAAAACTTTTTTAAGAAATAAAATTTGAAAGTTAAAAGTCATCTAAACTTTATATATATAAAATCGCACAGATGAAAAAAATTATTAAAAGAAAATTTTATTTAAAAAAAGATAGTTTTAAAACTAAAGATTAAAAAAAAGGACTTGAAAGATTTAAAGATAAAAAGGATGTACAATAAATTAATTAATGTTATTGTAAAATGGAAAAGATTATTTTAATTAGTCCAAGTGAACTAGCCCTTGGGCATTTCAAAATATGTAAGAAAAGGTCAAATAGGAGAGAAAAAACAATAGAAACTAATAGCCAATAAAAGAAATACCCCAGGAAACAGACCAGAACACAAAGATCATCATCGTCATGATGTAATGTCCACTGGATCTGAAAGTTTATTATAAAAGGAAAGAAATGTGATAGAGATAGATTTGGGTTAAGTCAGAGAGAGTTGGAGGAGAAGGAATTGAAAGATGCACTTTCAATTCGTTCAGTTGTTCTACAAAAATGAAACATCATTTTCCCATATTGTGGACTATAGGACATCTGGGCCTGGCAATAAAATACCAGCTACAATAAAGGACCAATGGCTACCTGCACTATGATCTCCTCATGACTTCAGGGGAATTAACACTGGATCCCAAATGGCAAGCATCAGATAAAGATGAATGCTTTAAAAACCATAAGAACTTTATGAACATTTTCAAAACAATAACTCTAAATTCTAAACCTTTCAGAAATTATAGCAATAGTATTTCCTATCTGACCAAACTAAATTATTTATTAATTCTTTTTATTGAATGTATTATTTGTTTGTTAAATCATTTCCATTAACTTTTTTTTTGTTCTTTTAAGTTTTTATGATGATTTTTACTTTTTTCTGTTAAACTAAACTTAATAAATGTTAAATTTAAATCAGGTGTGAATGGCTGCATAGATTTACAAAGTTATATTATTTAATTAAGGGAGGGTTAATCTTAGGTTATATGTTTTGTAGTTAAATTGGGTCAATTGATTGGATATATTAATGTAATTAATAAATGTAGTATGAGGTCCGCTACATGCAGGATTGCATTATATGCTGCACACCCCCTTTTTGCCTATTGAATGGGATAGTAAGATGGAAAACGCAGTCCCTGTCTATGGAGTTTTTTTATTGCTCTTTTCATCAGACAGATGTAATATTCCTGTCTGGACGAGAGTCAATGTCTTCTAACCATACTGTTCAGATGTACATTCCTGACAATATGGTATTTGTGCCATCATATTCATGCTACATTGAATACATTGATGTAACAGATGGATTGACTGAGGTTTCACTGCAAACTTTTGGCCTACGGTTAAATAAGGGATAGAATATTTTCTTTTCAAATGCAATCTATGTAGTCTATTCATACTCGACACTTTAATAAAATATTAAACTCATCTGTGCAAACTTAGAAAATAAAAGTTTAAACTTAAATTAAATTCTAAAATGAAAGTTAAAATGTAAGTTAAATTTTAAAGTAAAAGTGATACTAAAATGATTCAAAATTTGTATGTGCATAAATAAATGTTTGTGTGTTAATTACTGGCAGTGGCTTCTTTTATTTTTGGTTAATATTGAAAGAATATTTTAAGAATTTATACTTTATAAATCTCTGCATCTCATTGAGCTAGTGACTGGGCTAATGGTCTAAATATAAAATAAAGTGGAATCTTAACAGCATGTATCTGCCGACTCTATAAAGTTTCTAGGTTCAAGTAGTCTAGTGGCACTCTGTCGTGCAGATACAGTAAGACTGCAACTTCCACTTTTTCCGGACTGTTATAATATATATATATATATATTGTAATGGTATGCACCTTTTTAAACAAGAAAAGTTAAGGCAGTCACATCTCACTATAGTCAGATTTAAGGTCTTCATATAGGATGCCATGAATGATGTGACTTAATTTTGATATAAAACTATATTTGTTCCTAATAACTAATTTATTATTTAAAAAAAATTATTATATCTAAACCACATCAAATCAATTTTCACCTTAATTAACTTTACTGTTATGCTCAGATTTCGAACTCAGAGAAGTTTAACTATTTACTCTCTTCAGGGGTTTCTATCAATATTATAAAGTAATATTAATAATGAATCTCACTAACTCTGTAAATCAAATAAAATAAAATTGAAGACTTCATTTAATTTGATATAAAAAACATAATTATTTATTTAACAATTAAATAATTTAAATTTTACAATATATAAATTTTTTTTATATATCTACCTCCTTATATTAAAAATATAAACATTCTATTTACTTCTGGTAGATATATTTTCTAACCTATAACACTATGTGATTTTACAATGTATATAAAATATAAGTATCCAAATATTGTCTTTTATATTAACACTATTTTACAATAATTAGATTATACAAATAATAATTCAATCATTTGTATATAATACCTTCATTCATTAAAATGATTGTCAGTAACTTATATTTATTAATATAAAAATATATACTTCACAACAATTTTACTCATTTATTCACTTATATATTACTGTTATTAGACTATTTGGATTAGTATAAACAATGTAGTGTCATGTCATAGAAAATAATATGTGGATTTAAAAATAATTTAATCTCTTACCTCAAGTTCACATTATTCCTTTCCCATATTAACATTTCTTAACCTATATTTAAATCTTTATTAATCATGAATAAAAATAAAAATATTTTAAACTATTAATTCTCTCTTATTATTCATTTTTATAATAAAATGAATATAATACTAAAGTAAATGAAATTAACTTTTCCGAATTATAACTTTCAAAAAACTTAAATGGTATTTATAAAAGTTAATACAATATTCTCAAATGTTTCTCGCAAATGAAAATTTTTCGAATACACAATTCTTGATTCTTTTGTTGTTAGGCCTTAAAGAAAATATTAGGATATCCTAATTTGACATTTAGTTTCCTCTTTATACATAAATTTCATTTTAATACAGAGTTTCTTTATTAACAATTTTAATTCCATTTTGAAGATCTAATTTTAATAATTTTAAGGCATTCAGCAAAAGATGTTATTCACACATATATGTTTGATTAGGCAAATGCATTTTATCTATCCCATGATAAATTGGTGTTCTACCCACTTTGCATTTTTTATAATGTAAAGTACATTAAATTTAATTGAAGTTTTTATAAACATGTACTTTTTTTAAAACGCAGTTTAGATTTTAGAACATGTAATTCAAATTTTTTTTATAGAACATGAAAATATATTCAGATTACTTTCTTTAAACAAATATTAGAAATTTCTTCTAATAAGTATTAAACTGTTCAAAATATAGATGTTATCTTATACTGTACTTTTAAATCGAATATAATATAAATTTTTATGAAAATGTAGCTGACAAAAAATAGAATCCTTAGTCTTCTAACAAAAAAATAGAATTAATATATTATATCTCGCTCCATTAGCTTGCTGAAGCATATGCATTCTACATTGTTGCAATAGCAATTCAATATTAAAACACAAAGTTAATTTCATTTTCTTTAATTTGATAAACTGTGAACCCAGAGATCATTTATAACCTTGTCAACCACCTTTTGTCAATGTCTTTTTTCATTTTAAAGAATGAAAAATACTAACTTAACAAGTTATATATTTATTTTCATAAATATAATAATAATGCAAATATAATGTATACATATTGATTACATGTATGTATGAGTATATATATACTCCTACATTTCCCCTCGACTAAGAAAATTAAAATAAACTAACATTTTATTTTAATTCTTCATCTTTGTTATCATTTATGCATCATTACAATACATATTTTTTTTCTTTTCCCCTCAACTTAAGATTTTAAATCCTTCATCAATTATTAGAGAAAAAAATATTAATTATTATATTTAATAATAATTAAATTGTTTTATGGGCAATTGGGTTCTTATTTTTTTTATAAAGTCTTAAATATGGTACATCTCATATAATTTGTTGTAATCAAATCATAGATTAAATATACTGACTACTTTATTTTAAACTTATTACCTATTAAAGTTAAATAATGCAATTCTTTATTATGCAAAAATCATTATATAGATTACTTTCTTTTTATTCACTTCTTTCTATGAATTTGTATATAATGTATCTTTATGAATATACTAATTATTTGAAATGATATATCAAAATAATTATATGGTAGAAAACCTGATTATTCTATAACTAAGTTTTAATTAGTTAGTTTATAAGTGTTTTATGTATAAATCAATTTGAAATGCCAATCCTGCTCCTTATTGAGACTTACTGGACTATCACTGACATCTAATAAATGAACATACATAAATTTATTTAAAGGTGCCAATCCTGCTCCTTAATTTTTGAGACTTACTAGATTGTCTTTAGCATCCAATAAATATATTAGTTGGAATTCATTTGTGAACTTGCCAACCTATAAGTAACCAGTCTTCCATTCCCACATTAATGATATGATCCATCTAAGTTAGACACAATTATATATTGTATTTCCTTCTCTTTCATATCTTAATTCTTTACATTTTCTCCCTATAATCTTAATAATTATTACATAATTTAGGTATTACAAAACTCATGGTAATTCTTTATTTAAGACAATTATATTTTTCCTCGATAGGGCTTTAATAACATGCATTATAAGTACCTCATATCTCACCATCACAATCCAACCAGTATGCATTTGGTCCAGCTTTCTTTATAATGGTAAATGGTCCTTCATAGCTATTACAAAATTTATGAAAAATAAAATTTTGTGGATTACTAACATGTGGTGTCTTTAAAAATACTTTGTCACCTACTTTGAATTGATAGTTTGACTTGTATGTATTTTTATGATGCTTTTGAGCCATTTGTCTCATTCTTTCTAAAGCTTCTTTTCAATTCTTTTTTATGTTTATGGTTAAATCAGGGATTGGTGGTTTATAATATTTAAATAATATTGGTATATTTTGTTTTAATTGCAATTTAATGGATGCGAATTCAGTGGATTCGTTAACACTCCAATTTATATAATTTACCCTACCCACCCCTTGTAATTATTTTTCAAATAAGTTTTAAACAAACATCCAAGTTCCTGCATTACACATTCACATGGGTTTGATTGAGGATTTCTTATAGAAGTAAGCACATGTTTTATTTGATGTTTATTTACCCACGTCTTCCATTCTTTGGATAGGAAGGGTGTGCCATGATCAGTTAAGGTCATCATAGGGTTCCCTATTCTTTCAAAATGGAGGGTTTCTAATACTTTAATAGTATATCTAGTATTAGCTTGGGGTATTGGATAAGCAGACACAAATTTAGAGAAGAGATTATAAGCTATTACTAAAAATTTTTTTTTATTAAATGGAGGTAAAGGTCCATAGCAATCTGTAGCTAAGATCTCATTTGGTCTTTCTGGAATGATAGAATTTATTGAACTAACATAATTTTTATTTACTGGTTTAGCTCTCAAACATATTTGACAGTTTGGATTTTCATACAAAATATCTTTATGCATATTAGGCCAATAAAAAAAAACAATAAAAAAACAATTCTTTATTGTTTGTTCAGTTTTATGGACACCATAATGTCCATATATGGATATATTGTATGAGTGGGTCTTTTAGAATTTCAGGTATTATTACCATCCACTCATTTAAATTATCATTAATTTTATATTTTAAGACCATATTAACTATTTTATATAATTGAAGATTACTGGTTGTATACAAAATTTCCTTTTTATTTAATTTTTTAATAATAAGCATTAAATTTTTATCTTGATTTTGTAAATTATGGATATTTAATAAATCGTTCTCTACATTTTCATCAACTATCAGGTTAACATTCATAATGTAGGCATTATACACCGATAAATGTAGTTGTTCTGATTTACATGGATTTCAACTTAGTGCATCAGTTACAACATTCTCGGATCCTTTACAATATTTAAATGTATAATTGAATTCTTGTAATAACAGACTCCATCTCACTAATCGGGAATTAGTCAAGTGGTTGTGATTCAAGAATTCGAGGCTTTTATGATCCGTTATTACAATCACCTCTGATCTGAGAACCATCTGTTGAAATTTTTGAAAAGCCCACACTATTGCTAGGGCTTCTTTCTCTGTAACCGTATAATTCAATTCAGGACCTTTTAATAGACGGCTATTAAAATAGAGGACTCCTGTTTGGCCATCCTCTTGGAATTGAGATAAAGTTACCCCTAATCCATAACCGCTACTATCTGTTTGTAAGATAAATGGTTTTCTAAAATCAGGAAAAACTAATATAGTTTGCTTTAAAAAGCCAGCTTTGATTTTAGCAAACGCATCATCTTGTTCCTCAGTCCATTTCCATTTCTCATCTTTTCTAATGACTTTTAACAACGGTTCCATGCAATCAGAAAATTTTTGGTAGAAACCATTATAAAAATTACATATTCCTAGCAAATGATCTTATTTGTTTTTTATTTGTGGGTTTAGGAAAATTCTGTGTAGCACTAATCTTATCCGGATGAGGTTTAATCCCATTGTGACCAACAATATGACCTAAGAAGATCACTTCATTTGATACCAAAGTGCTTTTCTTAAAATTGATTTTTATTCCTTTGTTAAAACACTCTTTAAAAAACATTTCTATATGTTGAAGATGTTCTTCAATTGTGTAGTTAATGCAATTATAACATCATCTACATACGTTGTCACAATCTGTTTTATATCAGGAGATAAAGTTTTATCTAAGCATCGAATTAAGGAAGCACCACTATTGATCAATCCAAATGGCATCCTATTAAATTGGTAAGTAAATCTTTCATACCGAAACGCTGTATATTGGCGATCTTCGGAATAAAATTCTATCTGCCAATAGCTTGAGGTCAAATCGACAGTAGAAAATGCTTTCTTGGTTCCAAATCTCACGAATAATTCGTGTATGGGCGGTGGTATATTTCTGTCAGGGACAGTAATTTTGTTTAGTTGTTTAGCATCCAAACAAAATCTCATCGACCCATCTTTCTTCTTCACCGTCACAACTGGATTACAGTACGGTGAAGAGCATTTGGAAATGATTTCCCATTCAAGCATTTTATTAATTTGTTTATATATTTCTTCTCTATATTGATAAGGAATAGGATAAGATTTGGATAGAAAAGGTTGATCATGAATTAATTTTATTCTTTGCTGAAAACCTTCAATAACTCCTGGTATTTCTGAAAATATTCTATTATATTCATTAATAATAGATTGCAATTTATTAACATTATCGCCATCAATTAAACTTGATTCAGCAATTTTTGATTTTACAAGTGTTTCTGGTACGTTTGACATTATACAATCAATTTCCAACAGATCATACTTTGGAGACAATGTCATTCTTAAAACTTCATCACCTATATGAACTATCTTATTTTTAAAATCAATTAAACATTTGTTCAGATGTAAAAAGTCTACTCCCAATATCAATTCATGAATAAGTCCAGTTAATATCAAAAATACATGATAAATACATGTTTGATTAATAGTTAGTTTGATTCAGATTTGCTTCTGAATTAATTTTGCCCTTTTATTATTAGCTATAGTAATTTGTACTGATTTTAGAGGTAAGGTTTTAATATGTGGATTTTTATCCATCAACCTTTTATAAAACTCCTCAGATATTACAGATATTTGGCTACCACAATTTAATAAGGCTCTATTTTGCAAATCTTCAAACATAATATTAATTAATGGACAATTTTGAACAGCATATTTGGGTTCAACATTTTCCTCTGAACATGTTATGTTGGTGATTTGTTTAACTACAATTTTATTTTTGTTCCTCGTTTTAAATACGGGTCTTTGAGGTGAGGAACTATTTCCGAAGACCCTCTTTAATTTAATTTTGTTGTTGTTTTGAGTATATTTTTATTATACGCTACTTTATCTTTATTTAATCCACTAGTAGATGCTATACTGGTAATTTTTGAAATTGGATGTGTATCAGAACTTAATTTAACATTTGTATTATTATCACTCTTCGTTGTTTTACTTTGAGAATGATTAGAAGTCTTATGCTTTCTTTTATTCTAATTAATAGCATTTACTTGAATATTTTCTTTCTTTCAAAATAATTTTGATTAACGTTTTGGTTATTTGAGTCAATATTATTTAAAATATCTTTAATTTGTTCGATATTTTGTGCATTACAAAATAATAAAGACTGCTCAATTTTCATAGGTAAGTTATGTTTTACAATACGAATAATTTGATTTTGGCTAAAATGATATGTATCAAGGGTTTTTAGCTTTGATACTTGTCTTCTAAAAAATTTAGTAAGGGTTTCACTTGGCATATTTTTATATTTTTCCTGAAGTATTTGATACAACAGTGATTCTTGACGATCATTATTCCAAAAATTCTTTATCAATAACTTTTGATATTCTTCAAAAGTTTTAGGTATTTGGAATAATGATTCCCACCATGATAAAGCATCACCTTGTAAATGACTGTATGCTACAATCAATTTTTCACCTTCTGTCAAATTAGTATTTACTGAAAAATATAAATTTAAACTCTTTAGATACTTTATTGGAGCTTCATTCGTAAACCCTTGAAAATGTTTTAATTTTACAAATTGATTTACAACATTAGATTGTAATACGTGATTTGTATTGCTAACATTTTCTTTTTGCAGATTTATAGATGATTGTTGATTGTGATGATTAGAAAAGTCTCCTATAAAATAACTAATATTATCCTTATTATTTTGCTCCCTTTACATATTTTCCATCTCAATCACCATTTAATCTTGATGTTCCTTTTTATTTGGATCTTCCTTTATCCTATTAATAGCTTCTAATATTTGATTAAATTTATCTGAAGTAGTGTCTTCTTTAATATTAGATAATTTAATCCTTTTACAAGCTTGGGTATAATTTTCCATCATTATTTTTCTTTCTCAAACTCATCCTTCAAAACTTTTATGGTTTGATCTACAGTAATATTTTTATTTTCCAATTGTTTAATATCTCCGATTGATTCTGTAATAATATTTCAATATTATCTTGATTTAACTTTACATCTGAATCAATCAAATTTTGCTTCACATTTAAACACTGAAAATCTTTTTCCATAGACTGAATTTTCTTGTCTTGGTTATTAATTTCTATGTGGACATCTTTTATTTTCTCATCTAAAACCTTTTCAGTCTCTTCTTGGATTTTATACATATCAATTTGGAGATGATTGTATACGGTTTTTATTTCTAAAAATTGTTTTCTACCTTATTTTCTAGCTTTGTTTCAAATTGAAAAAATCTTTTTTGACACTTAAGATCTGTTTCTTCAATCACCTTTTAAATTTTTTGAATTTCATTATTCGTATTTGTTTGTATTTGTGATACCTCGTCCTTCAAATCTATTTTTATATTATCTAATTTTATTGATAATTCATTTGTAATATCTACTTTCATATTTTCCATTTTGGTATCGATATTTGTAGACAAATCTACTATCAGATTTTTCATCTGAGTATTCATACTTGTAGATAAATTTTCCATCATTTATTGCATCATTAACATCATTTGACTTAATGATGGACAATTATCGCTGGTTTTATTTTCTATAGATTTGTCAATAATATCCATAGTTTCTGGAACATGAGTATCTAATATAGAACTACTCTCAGACATACCTATATCTATTTGTTCATTGATACTATTCATAGTATAATCTATATTTGAACTAAGTATCTCAGTTTGCATTTCTATATTATTATTATTAGTATTAGAAGAAAATATTTTATACTTACTTCTTGTAATCATAAGATTAACTTTATCCTAACTATAACTTTATTTATACGATAATATATTATTTATCATAGGATATTAATGCGATTTCAAAATATATATGTGTTCTTACGCTAATGCATAATTTTAAAATTATATTTTTAAGCGAGTGATCTATTCATTTAAATTTTAACTATTTAATTTTCAAAGTCTCCATTATTTTATAACCTATCATTTTACAATACATTTAATATGAGATTATTGTTTTATATTGCTATACAAACAATATAAAATCAATGATTCAATATAATAATGATATAGAATCTATGATTCAAGGCCCTAGTTGTGTGTGCCATATGTAACATTATGCACCCTTTCAACAAGATAAGTTAAGGCAGTCGCATCTCACTATAGTCAGATTTAAGGTCTTCATATAGGATGCCACGAATGATGTGATTTAATTTTGATATAAAACTATATTTGTTCCTAATAACTAATTTATTATTTTAAAAAATTATTATATCTAAACCACATCAAATCAATTTTCACCTTAATTAACTTTACTGTTATGCTCAGATTTCAAACTCAGGGAAGTTTAACAATTTACTCTCTTCAGGGGTTCCTATCAATATTCTAAAGTAATATTAATAACGAATCTCACTAACTCTTTAAATCAAATAAAACAAAATTGAAGACTTCATTTAATTTAATATAAAAAACATAATTATTTATTTAACAATTAAATAATTTAAATTTTACAATATATAAAAAATTATTTATATATCTACCTCCTTATATTAAAAATATAAATATTCTATTTACTTATGGTAGATATATTTTCTAACCTATAACACTACGTGATTTTACAATGTATATAAAATATAAGTATCCAAATATTAAGTCTTTTATATTAACACTATTTTACAATAATTAGATTATACAAATAATAATCCAATCATTTGTATATAATACCTTCATTTGTTAAAATGATTGTCAGTAACTTATATTTATTAATATAAAAATATATACTTCACAACAATGTTAATCATTTATTCATTTATCATACATTACTGTTATTAGACTATTTGGATTAGTATAAACAATGTAGTGTCATGTCATAGAAAATAATAATATGTGGATTTAAAAATAATTTAATCTCTTACCTCCAAGTTCACATTATCCCTTTCCCATATTAACATTTCTTAACCTATATTTAAATCTTTATTAATCATGAATAAAAATAAAAATATCTTAAATTATTAATTCTCTCTTATTATTCATAAGAAATGAATATGATGATAAAGTAAATGAAATTAACTTTTCCCAATTATAATTTTCAAAAAACTTAAATGGTATTTATAAAAGTTAATACAATAATCTCAGATGTTCCTCACAAATGAAAATTTTTTGAAGACACAATTTTTGATTCCTTCATTGTTAGACATTAAAGAAAATATTAGGACATCCTAAGTTGACATTTAGTTTCCCCTTTATATGTAGATTTCAACTTCTTAATACACAGTTCCTTTATTAACAATTATAATTCCATTTTGAAGATCTAATTTTTATAATTTTAAGGCATTCAGCAAAAGATGTTATTCACACATATATATTTGATTAGGCAAGTGCATTTTATCTATCCCATGATAAATTGGTGTTCTACCCACTTTGCATTTTCTTTATAATGTAAAGTACATTAAATTTAATTGAAGTTTTTATAAACATGTTCTTTTTTTAAAATGCAGTTTAGATTTTAGAACATGTAATTCAAACAATTTTTATAGAACATGAAAATATATTCAGATTACTTTCTTTAAACAAATATTAGAAATTTCTTCTAATGAGTATTAAATTGTTCAAAATATAGATGTTATCTTATACTGTTCTTTTAAATCGAACATAGTATAAATTTTTATGAGGATATAGCTGACAAAAAATAGAATCCTTAGTCTTCTAACAAAAAGAATAGAATTAATATATTATATCTCACTCCATCAGCTTGCTGAAGCATACACATTCTACATTGTTGCAATAACAATTCGATATTAAAACACTAAGTTAATTTCATTTCCTTTAATTTGATAAACTGTGAACCCAGAGGTCATTTATAACCTTGTCAACCACCTTTTGTCAACGTCTTTTTTGCATTTTAAAGAATGAAAAATACTAACTTAACAAGTTATATATTTATTTTCATAAATATAATAATAATGCAAATATAATGTATACATATTGATTACATGTATGTATGAGTATATATATACTCCTACAATATATATATATATATATATATATATATATATATATATATATATATATATATATATATATATATATATATATATATATAAGGATGTGTTAAATGTTTCATTTTGTGTTACAAATAATGTTAATAAGTTAGTGAATAATTCTACAAGGGTCATACCTCAAAAGCAAAAAAAGTAATGTTGTATATCAAATTTTTTGTGGATGTATGTTATCATATATAGGTGAATCAAGGTGCAGTATAGAGAAAACACGCAAAGAAGGTAGAACACTAATTAATCATGGGATAGATAAAATGCACTTGCCTAATCAAATATATATGTGTGAATAACATCTTTTGCTGAATGCCTTAAAATTATAAAAATTAGATCTTCAAAATGGAATTATAATTGTTTAAAACTATAAGGAACTTGTGTATTTCAAAGAGTTGAAAATTTTACTATTAATTAGAAATTAAATTTTACGATATAAAGGTGGCTTAAATGTCAACTTAGGATATCCTAATATTATTTTTTTTAATGCCTAACAATGAAAGAGTCAAAAATTGTGTCTTCAAAGAATTTTCATTCGCGAGGAACATTTGAGATTATTGTATTAACTTTTATAAATAGCATTTAAGTTTTTTGAAAGTTATAATTCAGAAAAGTTAATTTCATTTACTTTATTATTATATTCATTTTATTATAAAAATGAATAATAAGAAAAAAATTAATAATTTAAAATTGTTTAATTTTTATTCATGATTAATAAAGATTTAAATATTAGGTTAAGAAATGTTAATATGGGAAAGGGATAAAGTGAACTTTGAAGGTAAGTGATTAAATTATTTTTAAATCCACCATATTATTTCTATGACATGACACTACATTGTTTATACTAAATCCAACAAATATTAAAAATAATATATGATAATATAAATAGATAATGAATTAACAATATTACTTTTAAATATATGTATATATTTTTATATTTAATAAATATAAAGTTTAACAATGAATTATAAAATGAAAATTTATATATACAAATAATAATCCAATCATTTGTATATAATACCTTCATTTTTGTTCATAACTTATATTTGTTAATATAAAAATATATACTTCACAACAATGTTAATCATTTATTCACTTATATATTACTGTTATTAGAATATTTGGATTAGTATAAACAATGTAGTGTCATGTCATAGAAAATAATATGTGGATTTAAAAATAATTTAATCACTTACCTCAAGTTCACATTATCCCTTTCCCATATTAACATTTCTTAACCTATATTTAAATCTTTATTAATCATGAATAAAAATTAAAATATTTTAAATTATTAATTCTCTCTTATTATTCATTTTTATAATAAAATGAATATAATAATAAAGTAAATGAAATTAACTTTTCCGAATTATAACTTTCAAAAAACTTAAATGGTATTTATAAAAGTTAATACAATAATCTCAAATGTTCCTCGCGAATGAAAATTCTTTGAAGACACAATTCTTGATTCCTTCATTGTTAGGCATTAAAAATAATATTAGGATATCCTAAGTTGACATTTAGTTTCCTCTTTATACGTAAATTTAATCTAATTAATACGTAAATTTCAACTTCTTAATACACAGTTCCTTTATTAACAATTATAATTCCATTTTGAAGATCTAATTTTTATAATTTTAAGGCATTCAGCAAAAGATGTTATTCACACATATATATTTGATTAGGCAAGTGCATTTTATCTATCCCATGATTAATTAGTGTTCTACCTTCTTTGCATTTTCTTTATAATGTAAAGTACATTAAATTTAATTGAAGTTTTTATAAACATGTTCTTTTTTTAAAATGCAGTTTAGATTTTAGAACATGTAATTCAAACAATTTTTATAGAACATGAAAATATATTCAGATTACTTTCTTTAAACAAATATTAGAAATTTCTTCTAATGAGTATTAAATTGTTCAAAATATAGATGTTATCTTATATTATTCTTTTAAATCGAATATAGTATAAATTTTTATGCAGATATAGTTGACAAATAGAATCCTTAGTCTTCTAACAAAAAGAATAGAATTAATATATTATATCTCACTCCATCAGCTTGCTAAAGCATACACATTCTACATTGTTGCAATAACAATTCGATATTAAAACACTAAGTTAATTTCATTTCCTTTAATTTGATAAACTGTGAACCCAGAGGTCATTTATAACCTTGTCAACCACCTTTTGTCAACATTTTTTTTTCATTTTAAAGAATGAAAAATACTAACTTAACAAGTTATATATTTATTTTCATAAATATAATAATAATGCAAATATAATGTATACATATTGATTACATGTATGTATGAGTACATATATACTCCTACAATATATATATAAGGATGTGTTAAATGTTTCATTTTGTATGAGTACATATATACTCCTACAATATATATATAAGGATGTGTTAAATGTTTCATTTTGTGTTACAAATAATGTTAATAAGTTAGTGAATAATTCTACAAGGGTCATACCTCAAAAGCAAAAAAGTAATGTTGTATATCAAATTTTTTGTGGATGTATGTTATCATATATAGGTGAATCAAGGTGCAGTATAGAGAAAATATTAAAGGACCATCAAATATTATACAAGCATGTAAAAAGTAAGAATAATAATGATTTAATGACTGCTTCTATTTTCTTGGATTATGAAAGGACATGTAAATATAAATTTAAGTTTGTTCTTGAAAATGTTAAGGTTTTTCATAAGAGAGAATCCATAATAAAAGAAAAATTAAGGAAGCAATTTTTTATAATTAGAAATAAAATGAATATAATTAATAGACAAGCCATTATCATTAAAATTTGGGAATCATCGAAGTTGAGTTGATGATGTTTGCTTTAGTTATATTTTTTGAATTTAACAGCAATTGAAGAGGGTTAAGTAATTAACCAAAAGCACTTCTGTGTATTTAAATACTATGTACAATAGTTAATCATGGTTATATTTATTATTTTTATTGTTATAACAATATTTTTTAATTAACATACATTTTATTTGTATTATGTATATGTTATCTATTATTTTGTTTTAGATATAATTTATAAATTGATTACAACTATATATATATATAATTTATTTTAGATGATGCTATTTCATTCATTCTGGACTTCACTTTAATGATCACATGTTTTATGGGAGCATATGTACCAAAGCTCTTTATCTTACATTAAGAAAATAAACGTGTTAATAAGATTAATGTACAAATAAATTTTTTTTCTTGTTATATTTAATTTTCTATAAATTGCAGCAATGTTTTATATTATACTATTCTACTCCTGAATAACATTGATGACCATTATTAATGAACACCAGATGAAGCAATCAAATCCTTTGAGTAATTTTAGCTAGACATTATTTTTAGAAGAATGTGCATATATATATATATATATATATATATATATATATATATATATATATATATATATATATATATATATATATATATATATATATATATTAATCTGTCAGAATCCAGCTTCTTTCTTATTATGTCATTCAATATAATGGCTTAAGCACTTTTTAACCAGTTCCCAGCTATATTTTAATGACATCTGATATTCATTGATTTATTATTTTTTTTGCAAAAATCTTTCTATATTAGAGCATTAAGAATAAGATTTCTGTACTAAAAAATGAAATATAAATTAAAAAAAAAGAGATATTAATTGGTTTTACTTATATTATTTCTCAGGAGAAAACCCAGTAGAGACATATTTTATAAATCTAAGTATTAAGTAATGGTATTTACAAGTACACAATCACTGCATGAACTTATATACATATCAGATTATTTTCTAGATTATACTCTTTTACAGTAAGAGCTTATATTTGGATTTTTATGCATTTGTATCTATCAGCAGACATCCTCTATATTTTTTTATTATTAAGCTATCTGAGTCAGTTCAAAACTATTAAATCCAGATCTACCCTTCTCATTGATAAAAACAGTAAGTCATAAACTGATCTGATAGTATGAATAAGATAGTAGTATCAAAAACAGGTTTATTTAACTATGTTTACAATAAAGAAAAAATTATAAAATAACATTAAATTTGGCAATACATTTATAAACCATTAAATTACTTAATGTCCAATATTAATAAGATTCCATGTGGAATTTGCTATTAGGTGAGGAGCTAACTTCAAATCTCTTTCTTTGATATCTTTTAATTTTTGTAAAAAAATTAATGTTGGATCAGGTATAACAGACTTGAAGATTATGAAGCATCTGACAAACCATAGACAGAAAGTGATGAAAGTTGCACTTCTTATAATTGCAAAATCCCCATAAGCAAAACCTTTTATGAGTGTGTTGATAATTGGATGTTTTGGTGTATAAATTTTATTAATCAATATTCTACAGCCCTGAAGAGAGGAACAATTGTTGAAAATGTGAAATATGGTATCATCCTCCCTATGGCAGAGTGAGCAAACAGGGTCCAAAGATGAAAAACCTCTATACATCACAAGAAAGTGGCTTGTTGGAAGGGCATTGAGATTTAGCTTTAGAAGAAAGTCCAAATATTTTGGCTCTAGATTACATCTTTTATATTTCTTTATAATGGCAAAGTTTGTACAGGTGAGAATGCTATGATCTGGGATAATTGTTGAAAAAAAAAATAAGATAGGCATCCCAATAACGAAGTTTCGTTGGTTTTAATTGAGTTAAAGGTGTGAGAATTTTTGAAATGTCAATTAAGACTTGTGTCAGCCAACCATCATTAATTGGAGGTGGAGTATCTGTAGGATGAATAGATAGAAAAGGTGAGTCATCAGGAAAAATCCCATTAAGTCTTGTAATGAGGTTATTTGATTTCTGTAGACAAAGAACATGAAGTGAATGCAGTGACAAGCCATTAAGTCTTGTTGGTCTCTGCACTCTTCTTAAGCTAATAGCAACAGTTTTACCCTTCCACATTAATCTAGAGCAAAGAGAGTTTATATTCTGGATAAATTTTGATGAAAATTTAATGAACGGCATGTAGTAAGCAATTCTGGGGAACAGTAACATGTTGAGTAGGGCTGTTTTTGCAAATAATGATGTATAAACTTTTGAAAGTGAATCAATTATTTTTCTTGCAGAATTCATGATAGTGTCTTGTATTAATTTCCTCATTGCTGCATGAGAGAGACTCATTGGTAAACCCAAAAATTTTTGTGGCATAGCTGTGAAAAAGGATGGAATGGATTTTCCAGATGAAAGTCTCCATACAGCAGATTTTCTAAGGTTAAACGCAAGACCTGACTCTATGGTGAAATTGTCCATAATTTGAATTAGTTTCGGTATGAATTTTCTAGAGGGTAAGAACACTGCCACATCATCCATGTAGGATATGTGCTGAATGGATTTATTGATACCAGGAATGTACAATCCAGGAAGATTCATCTCTAAAGATTTAAGGAATGGATTTATATATAGAATGAAGAGTAAGGGACTAAGAGGAGAACCCTGTGGAATCGACTTGGTAGGTGTGAATGAGTTTGAAATTTTTCCATTTAATGAAATTGCAATATGTCTGTTTAATAGAAGGTTAGTAATGATGTTCATTATACCTGTGGGAATGTTCAGACCACTTAGAAGATGTATTAGTTGAGGAATTCTGACTGAGTCAAAAGCAGCTGAAATATCAAGTTGGACAACTATTGGCTTTGACTTTTTATTTTTTCTTGTATAATCCGTAATTAAACTGAATAGGCAGAGTGCCTCAGCTGGGGAACTCCCTTTCTTTGCAAATTGAAAACGAGAGATAAAAGGCAGAATGAGATTTTGAATTTTATCTTTGATAATTGCTTCAATCAGTTTAATAATCAATGGAGTCATCGAGATTGGTCTAAGGTTCTCCAGAGGCGATGGGATAATAGCACTCTTAAGAAATGGGACCATTGCAATGGGATAGAGTTGATCAATAGTAAGGGGACCTGAGGCAAGTAGATCAACCATTCTACTCACTATTGGTACTGTGAAGGCTTCAAGATGTTTGAACATGAATTTTGGTATTCCATGTATTCCATGGTGTATTCTATCAGGCATGGATGAGAGTTTAGCTCTAATATCATCATTACTAATACCATTAATTGTCTCACAAGAATATATAGATGTATCAGGCACCAAATTCTGTGAAACATCTACTAGCTTGCATTTATAATGATTTAAAATTTGTAAAATCATGCTATTACCCGAGAAAATTATATTATTCACTGTGATTGCTGATGGAATTTTAGACTTACTTTGAAAACCCAAAGAAAATATGCTTCTGCTTTTGGAAGAGAAGCTTTCACTAATATTTTTTAATCATCTCTTATTTACAGATAAAAGTCTTGGACACTTAATGAAAGAACAGTACAAAGACTTGAGATCATTGAACAAAGTATGGAGATATTTATGTTGGAAATAACAATAACAAACTGAAAGTAAATAACTTGTGCAGGAAAATAAATATGTATCAAGATATCAGCAAATAATTAAGAGAATAAAAACTGGAGAACAGATAATAATAAATAGACAGTTGTACCTTAAATAGGTTATCAGATAATTATAAAAGGCGTAGCAAGAAACCATATGTAAGGTGGATGGAAAAATAAGGTAGTTTGTTGATGTGATAAGAAAAAAAGTGGCTATGGATCAGAAAAAATGATTTAAACCTGGAGAATCCATACTGCCTTAGATTCATAGTGGTTAAAATATATTGATGATTTTAGCATGGAAGAGCTTACAACCCTGCAGTAGAGAAAACAGAGATGACTGCTGAAAAGTATAAAAACTGAAATTGTATTAAGTTTTAGGTTTTAATATATTTAGAGTTACTTCCATTTAGAATTTATAGCAAACAGCTAATAAACATAAACATTATAGTAATGTTTTGGCAATCTGAATTTAATATGGAAATCCAGCCCAAGTTTATATCTTCCAAACTCTTTTCCATAAGGTTAAGTAAATCACTAAAAAATACGTTATGTGATCTTTGATTTAAAACTATGGGATTGATATGTAAGAATGGTTTTGGTATTTATTGTTGCCAACAGTAATTCTTATACATCATTTTATTTTGAAGATATGTTATTATTTTTATTTCAAAACCAATTTTAATAAAAAATTCGCCATGACCAAAAATATTCAGAATATCATTATTGAACAAGCTGACCACCTTACACAGAGGCTTTTGAAGATCTATTTATCTCTGCAGGGCAAGGTGGATCTGTTAAATATGAAAGTAATGGCTAAGATCGCCTACTATATTCCATTCATTACTATAACCAAGACATTCCTATCCAAAGTTTACAGGCTACGTGTGTGACTGTTTTGGAAAAGCCACATTTCTTCCATCAGCACAGAAAAAATGCATTTCCATGTGGTAGTCAACCTGACACAAAGATATGATAGCATCCTTTCAACAGAACCAATAACTCCCACTGATATGCTTCCTTCTGAGAGGTCCTCTTGAATAGACCAAATTCTCTCCCACTCCTCCAAGTGCTTTCATATCAAAATCTCCATATGGACCACTCACTCATTAATGAATCCCCAACCTTCACAATTAAGACCAAAGCTTGAAGTAACAAATCACAAAATCACTACACTATTCAAGTTCTTATTGATGGAGCCAAAGTTCTTAGATTTTTTAATTAAAGCTAACTTGAACTCAATTCCAACAGAATATTTTCTTTATTACAGAAGATTCGAGCTTACAGTTCTATCCTGTACAGGATTGACATCACTAAGGCTAATTATAACCAAAATATCTTAATGGACTATTATAGAATTCTATATATTAAGGATTGCATGAAGGACTGAAACTTCCTTCACATAAGAATGTCAACTTTTATTACATACTCACTGTGGATAACTAGATGCAAGATCACCTTTAATATCCCACCACCAAATGCAAAGGCAATATTTATCAGTACTCTAAAGAAGATTAAAAAAAGATGAAATTCTATCAACAAAATTTCTTTATGAGAACATTTGGAGTCTGTTCAAAATTAACAGCATCCAAACACCCATATAATCACTCATGGAATGAACTGAACCATTGTCTTCAAGACTCATAGGAAATAGAGATCATGTTATTAAATCAGTTGATTTCCTTGAACAAGAAAACACCAATAAAGCAATGTTCCAAATGTACTAAAAAATTCACACTCAGAGCCTTCTCTAATAAAGTTAATTTGGATAAAAAAAACACTGGCCAACTATTGCCTCCTTCCTGTTTTCTATATGTATGTAACCTTACTATCTTCTTTTACTTACAATGTAAACATATATACGCAGAGTGACTCAGAAGACTAAATGTAATTTTTTTTATCAATAATAAAGTTCTTTTTGAAACTAACTAAATCCAGTAAATATTGGAATGGATTTATTGCTTCAGAGTTTATAACAATTGAGCACAGAAGTGCCACACTGGAACTAATTATAGGACCCCACATTCCAGAGTATGATACTCTAATATTGCACTAATTTGCATTTAATTGGTTATGAATTTGACATGTGATAGCATTGTGGACAAACATTCACATGGATTACATGACAGTCTTATAAATATTTATACATTTGCCAATAAAACAACAGAGAAATTAGGGATTTTAATATTTGTATAGAAAATATTAATATGTTCTTTTATGAACCCATTTATAATGCAGTATAATATTTAATGTTCCACAATAGCTGACAGTTTCAATGATATAGTGATTCTCTTCAGAATTATAAATGGGTATTGCATGTAAATATCATTATTATGAAATTACAATATATGTATAAATTGAATGAACAATTCGTTTTAAATGTTAATAATATTTTTTATAATAGCAATAATTTTAAAAATTGTGGATGTGTAATTCTGAGGGGTACAGTTTAATAAATGAAATGGTTAGCTAGCCTGGAAGGTTAAAAAATATATTACAATTCAAATAGTATGCCTAAAGATATAATATTAATAAAGAACTCTCATTAGACACTAAGAAACATTAAAGCATTTATAGATAGACATATCTTATAATGTGCAAGCACATAATATAACCATGTTTTCATGATAGTAATTTGTATTAAGATATTGATAAGTGAACTCAGGTTAAGAGTACAGAATCATCCTATAAATTATGAGTATTATATGTATTTTGAGTGATAATGTTATATTTTGTGGCATAGATAATATCAGAAGTTATTGAAAATGATGATTTGATTTTGAATATAATATTTATAAACACATACATCAGACCATAGGAGAGATGAAAGCATTTTGTCAGGCTTTAGATAGAGGTGTTGTATAAAAAACAAAACTACTGCTGTAAAAATGAGCTATATGTAATGTGCAAACAGATAATGTAGCTATGTTCTTATGACAATAGTATTTACAAGAAATATAATAATTGGAAATCCTTTTAGATATAAAAACAACAGAATTGTAGGAAATTTGAAAGAATTGAATGATGGGTAATATAAAGATTTTTATTTTGTGTAAATTTGTACTAATTGATGGTTGATAAAGATTGTCAGTGTTACAATCGAAAGTACTTTCAGTAAATAATATTTACTAAAATTTGGATACTGTGTTAAATAGATTTATTTGAATTATATATATGTGTGTGTGTGAAATGGTGATCTGGACCAACAGATGAGTGCTGGACCAACAGATGAGTGCTGCTTCAGCACAAAATAAGGATAATATCCTTTTCACATGTATTTGGTCATGATTATCACTTGTATAAGATGAAGTGCATAGCTGCAGAGAGCTTGGAATTATGAGTATGTCTAGTATAGAAAATATATTTATATATATAATTAATAATACAAGTCATAAATTTCGTAACTTGCTTTTAAGCTTGCATTTAAATGATAACTAGATGGAGCTTGATTAGAGCTATTGGTAAGCTCCATATATATATATATATATATATATTGTGCATTTTTATTGGCCCAGTCTATTCTAAAATAAAATTTTGGTTTATAATTTAAAATTTTACAAATCCAATAATATTTACTTATTAAAAGAAGACAGTAATGATGTATTAGATCATAGGATTTAAACTTGGTTTTAGCTAATGGAAATTTATAAATGATCTTAACTCAAGATACACATAGATAATAACCATAGAGTCGTTTATATGCAAATGGATGGACAAGTACTATCATTTAGTATTTAAAATCAGTGAAATTTAACTTGTAATTTTGTAAACAGAATGCGTCACAATATATATATATATATATATATATATATATATATGTGATATATATATATATATATATATATATATATATATATATATTTTAAAAGGTTATATATATATATATATATATATATATATATATTGTAACCTTTTAAAATAGAGAGAGAGGGAGAGATAAGAAGAAAATGGAATAAAAAAGAGATAATGATAAAGATAAAAGATGAAAATGAAATGAGAGAGGCCAATTGTAATCTAATAGAATGAGAGATAGAGAAAGAGAGAAAAGAAAAGAAGGAAAAGACATAAAAATGAAATAAGAGAGGGGTGTGAAAAAGAAATAATGCTAATAATGAAATGAGAGAGGGGAAAAAGAAAGAGAAAGAGATAAGAATTAATAATGAAATGGAGGTAATGATAATAATAAAAATAAATGATGAAAAGAAAAGAAGTAAGGAAGAAAAAAATTGGGGAAAAGTAATAGAAATGATATATATAATGGAGAGAGAGAAGAAATGAGATGATGGGAAAGATATGAAATAGAGAGATGTAAGAAGAAGATGAAATAAAGGAGAGAGAAATGAAATGAAATAAAATATAAATTAGAGACTCTAAACGACTCGGCTCAGTAGGGTTACAATAAATTTAAAGAAAAGAGATGATGATCCAGAGATGTATAATCAAGTAAAGGTGAAATCCAATACTGATGAACTATAACTACTACAGCATATTGATCTTTTAATAAACCATACAAAAGATTATTTAAAATCACTAATCAATGCTTACCATATTAGTCATACCAATAGATTATACACTCTCTGAATAAGACAATGATACTTTACTTTATAAGATTATCTTACAGAATTATATTTACTAAAACAACAAGAGTAAATAACCTCAGGGATTTTAAAACTAAAACTCTTGTGCAAAATTAAAGTTTAAGTTAAATTGCCTAACAAAGAATTACTGTGATTAATAAATAAATAAGTGACATCTTAGCTGACCATAAAATAATTATAATAAGTTCAATTTTAAAATAATAATCAAAACGAATATTCACAAAATTTAGTGAATGAATTTAAATTTAAACTAATAATGGCATATTATCTAAGATATTACTTGAGCAAAGAAAAGAGCAAGGGTACTTTTAATGCCTTTCCATACTCACAGACAACCACTAAAGACCTCAAATGCAAATGGATTAGAATTCTTTAAATATATAAGATTTAAGATGATGATAGATGATGTGCAGTGAATATAAGATAATGTACAGCTTTTAAAATAATATTAATTAAAATATTCTTCTGAAGTACTAATATTGTTAATCTGATATTGCATAATCTTTAGTCTGAAAGATATACTGATAATTTAAAAAAAAATAAACTTTTAACTAAGTATTTAATTATGTATCTGCTATAATGCAATTATCTGTATTTGTGATTCAATATAAGAATCATTTACTTTAACATAGCTTTTTAATTTTTAAAACAATATCAACTATATTTAATTAACTTAGAATATGCTTGTGAGTGTCTGAATTGAAGATTCATTAACTTTAAAATTTAAGACTTGGTGAACTTGGAACTCAAGACAAGACTATATTTTCATATAAAAGTAAAACAAACAAACAAAACTTTTGAAATAATAATAATTTGATTTATTAATAATGAGAAGAAATGTTTATAAATATAGTAGAATGCAAACAGTGCCAATACCGCACTAAGATTTTATATAATTATTTGGACTAATTAATAACATTATTGTGTCATCTACTAATCAGAATAACACACAGAACTATGTTTATATTGAAAACCCTAAGCTTAATTCTATACCCCTCAACTTAACAAACGCTAAGTTGGAGTAAGCATATTCAACAATACTTTTTAAAAATATCATCCCTAGCTTCACGGATATAACTAATATCACAGCTAGATGTAGTTTTAAATCAGATTAAGCTAATATTAAAATTAAACTAACTTAAGTGTATGAGACAATCATTCATCAGAGATCAGTTATACTTTTTTTAAAATAAATCTAGTCCACATAAAATTATTCCCTCAATGTTTTAAAGATAATGATGTAACAGACTTACAAATCCAGCGGCGAAATTCTGGATGAAATGTTAAATTATTATGTGTGAATTGCTACTTATACCATATGCATATTTAATATACTTTAAAATAAATATAACTTATTGTTGGTTAGCTTGTGTGTGATAAAACTATCATAGCAACACAACTCAAACATTGATATACCTATGAGCCTTAAATTAGCTACAACTACCTGAAGAAATACATTTTCTCAAACAAGCATATCTTGTCATCACAAATCTAACATCACCTACTGTGGTGGAATTAGCATTAAGTCATCATGAATGATAGGCAAAAAATATAAAGATAATAGGCTCCTCAGAGCTGGAAAAGAATATGGTGGCTTCCAAAAATACCTAACTTCGAGGCAAAATGATGATGTCTGGAATTCATCTTCAGTACATCTGGGAACAGGATGACACCCACCAGAATAGCACAATCCTCTCATGGGATTTCCAATGCTTATAAGTGTGATTGTCATCACTGAAAAATACAATACAATATCCTCTTTTGGGGTCAAGCACTATCAAACCATGGAAATACATTACAATAAGGATGGGGGATTTTTCTCTACTCCATAAGGCATATTCAAAAATTATAAACTAAGCCTAACTCTTGAGGCTAACAAATTCTAACTAATAGCAAGATATATACTTCACTTAAACTAACTATGTTATTTCCAAGAAATTTATAAAATACAAAAATGTATATCCAATGTTCGAACCAACAAAGCAAACTATATGTCAACTGACTACTGTAGAAAATACTTTAAACTCAAATGCATATAAAATTCTAGGCAAGGCACAATGCACACATAACAAAATATTAAATGCTAAAAATATAGTAACTAGTGGACTTTTAAAATTGTAAATTAAATGCAAGAATATTTACTTCTCGATGAATATAAAATATTTGTAATTATTCTTAATATAACATTCATAAAACAAATGAATGGATATTCTCTGATAAACTTCTTTAGTAAATTTAAAATAAAAATTGAGTAAAACATCCCATTTATATGAAAACAAGACAGTGAAATTTAAATCTCTATAATAAAATTATTAAATAGAAACTAGCTAGTGTAATGCTTGATAAATAAACTAAATCTACTTAAGAATGGCAAGAAACATTTGTTCATTCAAATAAACCTATCTCGTTTTAAAATTATAACCCTAGTTTACCTGTATATTTATGCAAAAATGTTATAAAAAAAATTAATAGCATAAATATTTCTATGGTTTTCTTTTTTTTAAAAAACCAATAAAGCAGACCATAAAAAAAAACAATAATACATTAATTTAAGTTCATATTTCCGCTCCGTGATGATTTTTCCATTTCATAACGTGTAGACAATTTATCCAGGTTAAGATATCGATCCGAATTCGAAGCTTCAATTACTACATTTATACACATGGCAATGATTTTTAAACGAAAATGTTCAATAGTTCATTAATAATATTTTTTTTAAAACAATTTTAAAAATTTAATTAATAAAAATAAGATTAAGATTAAGCCGGCATGAAACAAAATAAATTCTTCAGCTGAGCACATTATTTTTATTTATAGGATCCTGGGTTTTGAAATGCATATAATAATATATATTTCTTTATCTGAATTTCTTTGTCCTCTTTTACGAAAACTCATCTTTTAAAATAGTTTTTTTTCAAAAAACATTTTTTATATAATAATATTTCATGACGTGTTTTACTTTAAAATAATTTTTTTTGATTATTTTAAATATAAGAGCAGCTTTCTTTTTATATATATAATTCAAGACGAATGATTTACTAGATACTTGACCTATATAAGTTTATTACTGATATTTTGCCAATTACTTTGAAGTTTTGTCTCCGAATAATTTTCTTTTATTACTGGGTAAAATAAGAATTATTATTTAAATTACAATTTTATCTGTTTGCTTTCCGCTAAACAAATCCTTTCCATTTATGTTAAAGTATAAATAATAACTTTCTTTAGAACAAAACAAAAATTAATCGTTCCTTATTACTTCACTTGAATCAAATGTAGCTTCATTATAATGTTTTTAAACTTAAAAATGTCTTTTTTCTTTTTTTTACATATACTTTTAATTTCATAAGATAAGTATCTAGCATTTTATTGTCAAAATATTTTAGTGCCATCGAATATTTATATAAGTAAATCATTATTAAATTGTTCTTTAATTTTACTTTCAAGTAAAGAAAAATGACTAAATCAAATGCATACAATATAACAGATGCTAGATTTATTCCAAACATTTTCTCACTATAATTTTATTGTTCTGGTTGAAATTTAATATCAGGATAGTTACCTTTTTCTTCAGCCCTTCATCACTGCAAGATGATTTTAAATATTATACTTTAAATAAATAATAATTAAAAAAAAAAATACAAATTTTTTTATTAAATAAGACTCTTGGATTTAGCTACTTGCAGTAATACCAAATATCAGCCTCCTGGTGAATACCATATTTTTCTTTTATACCTGATATTGTTTAATACACCCATTTCTTATATTAGTTGGCCTGTAAGCCAATAAAATTATTTTTTATTAAACCTTACTATTCTTGACAGATCAGCTGTAAAGTCGATTTACTAATGCAATTTCTAATGATACGAAATCACGTGACTTACAGCCACAAAGTCAAAAATCCATTGTTTAACAAATGTTATGTATTACCTTTTTAAATAATATTTTTTTAAAACATAATAGTAATAAATATAAAATTCAGAACTATCCCTCTTTATTAACTTTTAAATATTTCTTTCATAAATTTATATCCATCCATTTATTTATTTATTTTTTATAAATATTAGAATTAAAATAGTTTTTATTGTTATTTTCTTCTTATGTTTATATATTTTTCTTGCACACACACACACTTCCATATCCAGGTAATCTATAAATATGAGCTCACCCATTGTTTAAAAGTTATTCTTTTAAAATTACAAAATTAAAATATTATCAAATATTTAATTTAAAATAATTTTATAAGTGGAACGCTACTAACTTACATGTAATAAATACTGTTATATTGTTTTAATAAAACTTACAGATTACTTTTTTTTAATTTATTACTATTCATTCCAACTTATTTATAATATCTCATTACTATCATTTAGACATCAAAATGAATTATACAATAATTACTTTAAAATACATTAAATATGATTTATCATTTCCCAACTATTTCTGATATTTCTTTTAATTCAAATTATTGTCTAGCATCTCTTATCAACCTAACTCATATATATTTTTTTCAAATACTTAGACATAATTCCATAATATACAATAATGATTACAATCAATACAAGATTATCCTATTTCAGTCATTAACTAATTTAATTTTCATTTTTATCATTATTATTTTTTTTAAAAATCAGACAATTTCAAACCAAAAGGTTAAGCTAAGATAACCTTTGGCTCCTTTTGGAACTAAATGAAACTTCAGTTAGGTACAATATAATATATATATATATATATATATATATATATATTGTGAGTATTCAGATTAATCATCAAAGTATTTAAAAAAAGTTTGTTGATCTTCTCAAACCAGAAACACAGTATTTAATTAACTGTCATTTATGACAAATTTGGCCCACATTGGCTATGCCATTATGTATCAGATTTGGTCCGTTGACAATCCTCACTTCATCTGGAAAATGGTTTAGCTGGTTTCGTCATTATTTCTAATCCATTTATAATTTTATTTAAGTATAAATGGTAATTATAACATAATCAGGCTTGCCACTTGATGGTGTTGTTGGTAGTCAAAAGCAATACAATGTTTGGGGCCATGTTATATTTTTAAATCGAATCACTGTTGTTTTTTTTTTTTTTTGGTTATTAATTTATTGATTGCTATAACTTTTTTTTCATGCCTTTTTATTAAAAAAATTGTTTAATTTTAATTTTGTATTTAGTAAATGACAACCTTTTTTTAAATTTTTAAATCACTGTTTTTGGACAAAGCTGCTACTCTGCAATGTCTATTTAGCGATGTTTTTCGCTTAATTTTTGCTTTCTTCATACCAAAACAACTGTGTAGGGTTAGGGTTAGGTTGAGGGTTAATTTTAGGGTTAGTTTTAGGGTTAGTTAGGGTTAGTTTAGGGTTAGGTTTAGGGTTAGTGTTCTGTTGTTTGTAATGCTAAAATAAAAGATATCAAAATCGTAAACATAGTCGGACAAAAGAAAGAAACTCAAACTTTTTTAAACAACAACAACACATATAAATGTCTTCTTTACTTATCAAACATGTTTATAATATGTGCTTTCTATGAAATTTACAAAAAAATCATTTATATTTTTATTGGACAGCAGAAATACTTGGCTTCTGTTTTCGGCAACTGTGGAAAAAGTTGTGCGATCACCAGCCATTTTATGAACTACGTGGTATTTCATGTGAAAATGAGATTTTGCATGCGAACTCAGCTGAATTCTGTTGACATACTCTCGGCAAGCTTTTACACATTACACCTTCTCTAAATAAGGGTGTGGCCATTTGGAAAATTACTATAAAGCCAGGTTTCTTAAATTCATTACAAATACAAAGATTTGTAACGTCTATTGTAAAAATTTGACTAATCAAACTACACACACATATATATCAAACTATACATGAAAGATAAGTGTGTGGATTCACAGTAACTGTCATGAAGCAGAAATAGGCCGTATTATTTCTGCATTATGTCATCATCAACGGCCTTCTAATGGCTAAGACAAATATTAGATGTTTTCTATAGCTGTAAGTCAGGCCTTTTAAAACGGCATTTGTTAGGTGTTTTGGTGAGCCAGAATGCCATCAAGTGGCCAAGCCTGATTAGGTTATAAGTACGTATAAATATTGCATGAACAAACTGGCACATTTGAGCAAAGTGTAAAATATTATTGATAGCAGAGCTGTCAATAATATCCACAATCAGATCGAGCTACACGATGCATAACATGATCACATGGCCCACCTTGGCTTCTAGATTCAAACCCTGACTATCCAAACACTTTATTTGTTTTGCAGTAAAGCCCAGGTGCCACTAGTCTAAAACTAACATGTTCAGACAGTAAGCCCATAATCCAGTGCTCAAAATATCCCTTAACTAGCTCAGTCTATTTTTAATTTAATTACAAAATACAGTTTCAATTTTGACTGACAAAATCAACTTTAAGTTTAAAGACAATTTATTTTAATTATGGCATTTACTAAACTAATTTTAAATATTTTATAAATCTTATTTAACTAATATAACACATGCACATTTATAATTACACACTATAATATCTTAGGAGAAAGCATTAAATAATATTTGAAATTTAAAGTACAATGACATCAATATACTAACACATGAACACACACAACATTTTAAACACACATATTAATAGTTCATCTATGGGTGCTATAGAGTTTTTAAACTTGACTCTTGAGTGTTTATGAATGCGACGACTACTTTAGAAATAAGAAAATGTTATTACTTAGGATTTTGAATGTGGATACTTCTTGCTGTTTGCTGCTTCTAATGAAGTATTTCTACCTGGTTAGATTTGAAGTTTTCTTTTGGGGATTTGATGCTTATTATTTCCAGGCATTTTCTTTAAGACAATTGAATATTAAGCGGCTTCAGGTTGTTATGCAGGCATCACTTAAGATTGGGTAGGTTGGTTGTTTTCATTGGACTTCTGGCTGAAGAAAGTCATATGTTTTCCAAAGTTTTAAGACTGCATTCTTGATTCTGGATACATAATAAAATGACTGATATAACTCTGATAGATTGTACTGCTGTTATCTCAAATGCCACTAACTCAACTCAACCTCGACTCAATCTCAACTCTAATGCAACTAACTGTCCAATAAAAAATTGTCTATTTATACATGAGGTGTGTTTTCATTTTGATATCCTCCAGCAATTTCTGTTGTCAAACTTCTTTTCATTAGTAGCTAATCCTTTGAAGATAAGCTTTTTAATCCTGTTTTTTTTACATTTGTGAATAGTAGCCAATTGCTGAACATGTTGTTTTATATTTTTAATTAATAGCCATCGCTGAGTGTTTTTTAATTTTTTTTTAACTTTCATTTATTCTTAATATTTAATATGCATACATTTATTACATTTACAGTCGCAGTCACATATATAATTTATGATCCATTCACTATTTAATTTTAAGATGACATAAATAAAAAAGATTTACATCTTTAAACTTTTAACTTATATTTCAATCAATCAATAATAATAAAAAAGTCTATTTATTTTATACACTTTTAGTTTGATGCTTCTGAAGTGAACCCCTCCCCTTCTGACTCATTAATTGATTGTAACTTTTATTTCAAAAACTCTTATACTTTTAATTTTACGTTTTTCTTTTATGTAAGATTTTTTTTATTTTAATATTTTTTTTTTAAACAAAATTATTATGTGCCAACACAATGTTGGTACAATATATATATATATATATATATATATATATATATATATATATATATATATATATATATATATATATATATATATGAAATTAAAATATAAAGCTGCAAAATGTATAAAATAAATAAATCATAGTAAACCTTTTACTTTTAGACATTGAATAATAGGTAAACTGATATAAAAACTTTATCAAATACCTACAAACAAATTTCAGTTTAAATCAGTAAATGTGTTTAGAAGAATTCAGATTTATTTGAAATTTTCAAATACATTTATTTTTTTAATAATAATAATATAGGTTAATATAGGTCAAAGTATCTAGATTGGTATTATATCTCTTCTCATTTTCAAATGTTGCTGGAACAACCAGAGACAGTATTAGCATGAGAATCAAACTAGTTCATGACTTATGAATTCAATGGGGTATTATAATCAACTAGACCCATATCATTGATTTACCAATACACTATATATTCATTGCTGGATTTATAGTTTTTTTTTATAATCATTCATTAACATTAACCAATATACTGCAGGGTGAAGGTCTCTCCAAGTTCATTTACCCTTCTCCAATCATCAGTTTCTTTTCTTCCCATTATCCCTGCACACATTCTTACTTCATGCATCCATCTCACATGTGGTAACCTTCTGGATCTTTTAAATCTTTTCTAATTCAATTTAAGATTTTAATTGTCCATCTATTATCTATTTTACCAATATCTCTATCCCAACTCCACTTCAGTCTTTTAGTTTTTTCAATGAAGTCAGTATATCTGTTTGTTCTCTTACTCATATATTGAATTTTTGATCTCTTCTTGTTACTCATAAAAAGCATCTCTCCATATGTCTTTCAGTGGATTAAAGTCACTGTATTCTTTTTCTATTAAGTCTCCAAGTCTCAGATCCATAAGAAAGAACAGGTAAAATACATTTATTAAAAACTTTTATTCTCAAATACATAGGCATATTTCCTTTTAGTGTCAAGTTATTTCTACCAAAAGCACTCCAAACAAGTTTAATTCTATGATTAATTTCATCTATTATGTTTCCATCTGTGTTAATAATCTGACCAAGATATTTGTGGCTGTTAACTTTTTCAAACTCATCATAAGCAATTTTTATTTTCATGTTTTGAGAAAATTCATTGAACATTACTTTAGTCTTTTTAACATTTATCTTTAGTTTTAATTTCCTACTTTCATCTGATAACTCTTGCAACATTTCCTGCAGCTCTGAAGCATTATTTGCAAAAACAACTACATCATTTTCAAAATCTAAATGACTTATAATCTCTATTTACTTTCACTCCAATAGCTTCTAATTTTAATCCACAAAATACTTCTTACAGCACTGCTGTAAAATGTTTTAGAGATCTGCAGTCCTGCTGTCTTACACTCTTCTCTGGTTTTCCTAGTATCATCATGCAATCTAATTATTGCTGTGCATTTTATAAATATTAAACCACTAAACATCACATGTTCACTATCTCTTATGCTAGCCCATAACTATTATTAAACAGGCAAAACTCTCCATACAGTAGTGACATCCTTTGCCAACCAGAGTAGTCACATGCCAGAAGGCTTGTGTATAAAATCCCCATCTATTGCCTAATCATCCAATATTCCCAGACTAGTTTCTGGCTTGTGGCCTTCATCAGTGAGGAGCCTTGAATCTTATAGCACTGCACCTAGATCTTAGGATCTAATCCAACCCTCCAGCAGTCATCTTTTATCACTACTTAAGTAGAAAACTATGAGAATGAAATTATAATATTTTCAATCTAAGCTCAATATCTTATATAGTCATATGCATCTGAACTCAATTCAGCACCCATTCATTTTGATGTCTTTGGATCTTTAACAACCATAACCACCACTATCTTATTGGGCAGGATTGGTGTTAGACCACTAAACATCACATGATCACAATCTTTTATGCTAGCAGGCAAACCTCTCCATACAGTAGTGTCACCCTGTGCCAACCAGAGTAATCAATGGATGCCAGGAGGCTTGTGAATAAAATCCTGCCTAATAGGATAGTGGTGGCTATGTTTGTTAAAGAGCCTAACACACCAAAATATATGGATGTTGAACTGAGTTCAGATCCATATGACTATAAGATATTAAGCTTAGATTGAAAATATTATTGTTTTCTTTTTTATTATCATAGTTATGTAGTTAAGTAGAGATAAAAGGTGGCTGTTGGAGGGTTGCATTAGATCTTAAGATCTAGGTGCAGTGCTCTTAGATCCAAGGCTCGTCACTGATGAAGTCCACAAGCCAGAAACTAGTCTGGGGATATTGTAAGAGTAGGCACTAAATGGGGATTTTATGCACAAGCCTTCTGGCATCCATTGATTACTCTGGTTGGCACAGGGTGGCACTACTGTATGGAGAGTTTTGCTTGTTTAATAAGTTATGTGCTAGCATGAGAGATGGTGATCATGAGATGTTTACTGGTTTAACACCAATCCTGCTTAATAGAATAGTGATGGGTATGGTTGTTAAAGAGCCAAAGATAATAAAATGTATAGGTTGCTGACTTGAGTTCAGATTCATATGATTATATAAGCTATTGAGCTTAGTTTGGAAATATTGTGTTTTCACTTTCATTCTCATAGTTTTGTAGTTAAGTAGAGATAAAAGGTGACTGCTGGAGGGTTGCATTGAATCTTAAGAACTAGGTGCAGTGCTCTCAGATCCAAGGCTCCTCACTGATGAAGGCCACAATCCAGAAACTAGTTTGAGGATATTGGATGAGTAGTTACTAGATGAGGATTTTATGTACAGGCCTTCTGGCATCCATTGATTACTCTGTTTGGCACAGGATGGCACTACTATATGGAGAGTTTTGCCAGTTTTATAAATATTCTTTAAAATATGACAATATCCTGGATCTATACCTTTATTTAGATGGCTTAATTGGTTGACTTTGATAGTCATGTGTTAAAACAATAAAATGTAATGTCATCGGCAGCGATTTTTTAAATACAGTGACTTTTTTTGATCCTGTTAATTTTTTTACTCCATATTTAATATTTCATTTTTAGGGTTTTTTTTATTCCAACTTTAATTTTTAGGATTTTTTTTTTTTTGCTATACAGCAATTTTTTGGGGGGCTTTAACTTTTATTTTTTAAATCAATTTTTATTACATTTAAAAAAAATAAAAACAAAGAAAAAATAACTTTCGTCTTTATCTTTTTTCTCAGTGAAGATAAAGTATTTATTAACCCACTACTCCCCTTTTTTAAAAAAATTAAAATAAGTTCAAAAATTTTGACTTTTTCAACTTTCATTTTCTTTTTTTTTTGGTTTAAAAATACGGCCACTTTTTTTGTCTATAAGGTGATATTTTTTGGGGCTTTATGTGTGTATACCACTAATATACTAAAACTTTTAATTTTTAAAACCAATTTTTATGACCTTATTTTAAAAACAAAAACAAACCAAAAATAACTTTCATTCCTATCTTTTGTCTCAGTGAAGACAAACTATTTCTTAACACCACCCCCCCCCCCCCAAAAAAAAAAAAAATTAAAATAACATCAAAACTTAGGATTTTTTCAACTTTCAGTTTCCTTTCTTCTTTTTGGTTTAAAAATATGACCCCTTTTTTTGGCCTATAAGACACGATATTGTTTTTGGCTTTATTTGTATACCACTGTTAAAATTTTTAAAACCAATTTTTATGACCTATTTTTAAAAAGAAAAACAAACCAAAAATAACTTTCATTTCTATCTTTTGTGTCAGTGAAGACAAAGTATTTCTTAACACACTCCCCACAAAAACATTAAAATAATATCAAAACTTTTGACTTTTTCAACTTTTTTTGTCTTTTTTTTTTAAAGCTAGAGACTATATGGGATTTTTTGGCCTTTATTTCTATTATGTGATGTCTATTTTGCCATTTTTTTAAAAAAAATTCTCTACTATTTACATTTTTGGATTCTTTTCCACAGTCCACCAAAAAATTATAATAACAAAACTTCAGTCTTTTACACTTTTCATTTTCTTTTTTTCAGATTAAAAGCATGGCTACTTTTTTTGGTTGTACAGGGATTTCTATTATGTGATTTCTATTTTGCTCTTACGATTACAGAAAATTTTTTGATATTTATTTTTTCCTACCGCCTCTTTAATATTTTATTTTTAACAATCGAATACATTTGGTTGCAGGAACCAGACTGACATCAGTAAGTGTCACAACGTTTGTGCCATTTTATTTGTCTCATATCATTTATCGTGAAAGTGAGAGTTTCGCATGAGCTCGGCCAAAGCATGTTGATCCCTACTCTTTTCCCAATGTTTTTCAATTCCAAGTTGTGTAGGCAACTGGGGATGATGTAACAATTTTTAGTGACTCAGACTGCGATTTAAATAGAAATGGAATTACTCTGCTATGGAGATATCAAAACTTGTGGCCACTTGAAATCCAAACCCCATTACACAATATGATAACCAATACTCAATTGTGCAAATTCACATAAAGTATCACAAAACACACTAGTGTGCAATGCCAGATAGCAACATAAATTGGGTAATACAACAAAAGTGTTGTATTATTTGTAATTATGGCCTAAAATGGGTAATACAACTAAAGTGTTGTATTTTCTCACAATCATCCTACAGAAATGATATTTTTATGTGCTTTTACATATAAATAATGCCATCAAGTAGCTGTGACTGGATATTAAAAGACAACCCTTTAATCACTGAAGAAATGTTTATAGAATCAAATTCCTTTTCATAATCTACAAATCAAAGCATAATGGCAACTCATATTCATTTTTCATTTTTAAAACTTCAATACCTGGATATAATCTATAGTACTAAAACCACTTTTAAATCCAGCTTGTTCCCTTAGTTGGTGGAAATCCAATGTTCTCTCTAGACTAATTGTAATTATCTTGGTAAAAATTTTGTATAAAACTGATAAAAGCCTAATAGGCCTGTAAGTTCTAATATCTTCTGAATCACCTTTTTAAAATATTAATATTAATACTGCATTCTTCCAATTATTTGATACATCTTTATCATTTAGACATTTGATATATAACTTTGCTAAAAAATTCTATTTCTTCACCTGATTCTTTTAATACATCAATTGTAATTCCATCCTTACTTGGAGCCTTTCCTTTCTTCATAAATTTAATTGCATGTCTCACTTTTTCATTTAAAATTCGAGGCAATTACAAGATATAATCATTATTTATTATTATTTTTAATCATTTATCAATGTGATGGTGTTTTCCCTGGCTCATGTTTCTGAATTCAATTGATATTTTATAGATTCAACTTTAGATTTTGTACAGATCAAAATTTTTAAAAATTTGCCTTGGTTTGGAAAAGCTATTCAGTTATATTGATCCCAGATGTTTCTTTGTATGTCTATTGCTGATATGTTATGAATAGATTCCAGCCTATATCATTGGTTTTCATTTTGACGTTTTTATCGTTTTAAAGTTGTCTTAACAGCTGATGCAGGGGTCCCCAACCCTATGCCCATGGGCACCATAGTGCCCGCAGACTATTTTCCGTGTGCCTGCTACTATCTGAACACGATAAAAAATTATTTATCTGATACAAATAAATTTAATTTTTAAAATTTCTTATAAATTATTGTATTATATTGTAATCAAATTGTAGGGCATACTATACTTTTACAGCGTAAAAATATAAACATTAATTAAATGTTGTAATCAAATTGTAGGGCATACTATACTTTTACAGCGTAAAAATATAAACATTAATTAAATGTTAAAATTTTATTTTTGAAATAAATATTTTTTTGTACATTATGTGTATTATTAACAATATCCAACTATAAATTTACATTGAAAAAATAAATAGTGCTTGCCACCTTGTTGAAAAAATAAATGGTGCCCACTACCTGGCCAGTATTATAGAATGTGCTCTTAAGTGCAAAAAGGTTGGGGACCCCTGAGCTGATGTATAACCATTTTTATGGGAGTTTGTTGTATGTAGGATTTAAACCACTAAACATCACATGATCACCCTCTCTTATGTTAGCACATAACTGTTATTAAACAGGCAAAACTCTCCATACAGTAATGCCACCCTGTTCCAACCAGAGCATTCAATGGATGCCAGAAGGTTTGTGCATAAAATCCCCATCTAGTGCCTTCTCAGCCAAGATCCCCTGACTAGTTTTTGGCTTGTGGCATTCATCACCTAAAATCTAGGTGCAGTGTTCTCAGATCCAAGGCTTTTCAATGATGAAGGCCACAAACCAGAAACTAGTCTGGGGATATTGTTTTATGTAGGATTTACATTTATCTGAGTCATTAATTTCTTAATAAACTTTTGTTTGCTTTATTTCATATTGAAAGTATAATTCATTTTTTGTATTTGCTATAAAATAGAATCTACAACTTAAGTAATTTACTTGGTGAATGTTTTATAAACCATAAATTTATCATGGACATCTTTTCACAAAATCACTTAAGAATTCCAGTTTTTGTTTCTATTCTAATTCCATTGTCAATTTAATTGAAAGAAATATGATATTGATTTGTTTCCACAATTTCTATGTGTACGTTCTTTGATATAAATAATGCTGATAATGATATTTGTTGTGATTCCATAATCAATTCTTGATTTCATTGAAGAATTCTGGGTTATATTAAAATACGTTACTGTTTATGTACAAAACTAAGAGTTTTATTATTCTGTCAATTAGAAGATTTTTTGAAGATTTGCCGTTTGTAACATAATATCGTCATTTAATCAGATTTTATAATACATAATGCTTTACGATATGATTCTTTTGTAAATAAAATTCCTATATCGAAATTTACTATACATCCAATTTTTTAATTTTCTTGTTATTTTTGATTTATGTATTTTAATGAGTACTCATTAGCTGGAACAAAAAGTTTGCTGGTGCTAAAAAAATCTATGATCCATTTGTGAGGCCTTAAAGAAACCAAGTAGCATGAAATCCTAATGTCCACTTAATATATTTGTGTAGTTGCAGTTCACCAACATACATCAACCAATGTACTGATTTTATTGATTTTTTACCTCTGAATTTCTGATTATGAAACACCATAGTCTGTCTTTCAGTTCCTTATAGCTCTTAACTGAAATATCAGGCGTTTAGTCTGTGAATGAACTTTTTTCTTTTTAAAAGAGACAGGTGAAATAGGAATGTGAGTTAAGATGATGTGTAAAGGGAAGCTAGAAATTGGCGAAGCAATTGCAGAAAATCAATAATGATTGAAAATGAGATGTACTCATTATACAATACTATAACGTTCACATTGAGCATCAATAAAATAAAGTCAGATAATAACATGTACTCTTAGTTTAATGCAATTAAGTTCTAAGTTAAAAAAATAACAACTATAAATAACAGGCGTATTTTTTAAAATTAGCCAGAGCAAAAGTTCCTTAATTATATTCCATTAAAGGAATTAAATGAGTATATTGTAAAACAATCATATCCTAGCATGATGGAATTTCAAAACAACAATGTCAGAGCAAGTAATAATTTATAAATACCTCTTGTCCAAAAAAGAAAAACATACTTGACAAGATATTTACCATGCTACCCTTACTGACATCAGTATCCTGGTGTGGATTGTTGCAGTGGAAGATGGATAAACATTGGAGTCCATGATCCATGGATGATAGCTCAGCCCCTGATTCCCAGTACTTGAACTTCTTACTAACCTTCAAGAAATAAATCCTTTCATTATATGACTAACTTCAATTTAAACATGGAATGATTAAAATCATTTCTTAAATAAATATAATTATTGACTTTTCCACAAGTTGTTGAAAGAAATTAGCAAACAGTTCCTGCTTCATGTGAGAGTGGTATAACAAAAGATGTGATATGATAACATGGGCAAGAAAAATTTCAGGCATTTGATATCTGCACATCATTAGATGAATGAAGATTGTTTGCAATTACAAAGGTGAAGCCAGAAGATGGTTTGAATTTCAACATTAATGGATGGTTGCTATGGGTTGAAATTGGGATAAAGGATGTGCAGACAACCAAAAACTTAAAATATAAACCAAAAAAGTTGGGCAAAAACGATAAAAAGTATTCAGCTTATCTTTATATATTCGAGAAGAGATGATAATAGATTGACAGTTGAAATCTTAAATTGAATTCCACGAGATGTGAGATGGATGGATGAAATAAGAAAGTGTGAAGGGGAGATGTGGAGAAGAGAGGCTAGAAATCGGAATAGATGGATTGAACTCGGAGAGACATTTATCTTGCAGCGCATGGATAATAGTTGAAAATGATGATATATGCGTTTTCCACGAACAAATATTAATAAAAACAATAAATGCAGGTTTACAAATGGAAAATTCTCTGTTGGTGTGAATTATTCTCTTAACATAAAGTTTTTTTTTAAAAATTTAAATTAAAACAAAATTAAGATTGCAAAATGTATCTAATCCGATTAATGATAGTTTAAAATATGATAAAAATTACAATTATTACGATCATTTTTTGATATATATGTTTTTAATAGATATATAAATTTTGTAACCGCTTTCCATCGCACGTTCAGAACACTATTATTATTTTACTAAGTTTTGTTTAATAATTTTGAATATAATGAAATTCAAAAATGTTTAAGAATATATTATTTATATATTTTGATTTATTATTGTTTAGGGGTAAGTATTGCTTTTGCGTAAATAAAACGTCTGTAGAAGTTAATAATATAAACTTTCATTTCCCTGTATTATAATTTAATTTACAAATGTAAACATTCTGCATTCATTAATTTGATACAATCTGTATCAAATAAATATATTAATATTTAATGCTCTGTCACTTGTAATGCATGCACTTTTTAAGAATTTCGATCAATAAACTGTAATACTTTAGTAATAGACCTGCTGTGATGAAACTCAATCTCATCTCTAACCCTAAATTGAAACCTAATCCTAAGTCGAACTCTAACCCAGAACTGCTGTGATGTTTCACAGCAGATCTAATAACTGAGATTTAAATCGGAATGGGATTGAACCTTTTTTAAACCAACCGAAAATTCCCCCAAGTAGGTTAAGATTTTTTTTAAAGTTTTTATTTTTTAGCCATCTTGCATTTGCATAAATCATTGTCAAATTGTGAAAACAATATCTTTCCTTCACTAGTCTTCTGCAAAGAGATGCTGAATTTTCTATGCAGCTTACTTAAAATTAATTTCCTGACAGACACAACAACATTCATAGATACACACACACACACACATATGTATTCCAAGTTCAATGCGATATTTTTTGTACGTTTGTGATCTCAGTCGCGATTAGGAAAGAAAACCCAAATTAGATAGAAACTGAAATAAAATTATATAGTCATATTACATATATTAGTCTGCTCACTATAATTCAAAAGACAAATTAATAGAAAATGCAGTCAACAATAGTCCCTAGATGTGGCTTTCATTTATTAAATCTAGCTTTTAATTGACTGCTTACTTAGTTATAATGCTTTGAGCTCTAACTCAAAATCACATTTCAAAAATCTTATTAAATTTCCAATATTTACATTTAATCTCTGTAAAAACTTTCTATTATAAATATACACATTTACACTTTCATTAAGATTTTGATTATATTTCAAATAATTTTACGTCTTAATAACAAACACACAAACTTATTATATACCTGTGTTTATATATGTAATATATAGGGTATATGAGAACTGACTTTCACCCGACCCACCACTCTCCACACTATCTATAGCTCTGATACACTTGAACACATATATGTTGAAAAGATAAATAATCACCAATATGCGTATTTCATGCTAAACCAGCAATTATCAGTTGGTCCAGATTACCGCCTCTATACATATATGCTATAAGTGCTCAGATATATATTAAGATAGCCAATTCTCATACTTTAATGGACAGGCTTTAGATCAAATTATCACATAAAAATACAAACACACGCTACACTTATATAAAAATATCTACATCGCCTCAGCAGCATAATTAAAAGGTTGACCTTTTATTTATACTGATTTGTTCATGCTTTATTTCACAGAAAATGCTGCTGGAATAATTTAGAATTAAAACTTAAACTTTTTTGTGTGAGAATCTTGTAATTAATATACTTTCTTCCAAATTTATGTGAGATAGCGGATTTGAGAGCTCTTTTCCATGGAACAAGTATTTATGTATATTTGCCTCTGAGAAGAGAATTTGGAAGTTTATATTCCTGATATGATAAAATCAGGTTTTAATGCAATTGTTATGCATAGATATGTTGCGAGTTTTATAAGAAATATTATTCTTGGGAATAAAAAAGTTAGAAATGATAAAAATTAGATGTTACTACTATATGTACCGATTGTTGAAAATAAAATTGGACTCATCTATGCAGATAAATTCAATGTTGGATTTAGGTCACCTATTATTTAAATAGGTTGATAAATAATAGCAAGGATATAATAGATGAATCGGACTCGTCTTATGTTGTAAATGCAATGGGGTATAGTCAATCAAATTGCTCTTGTATATTCAATGATGAAGCAAGAGCAAATATGAATACAATAATGACACTCCATTTATTAATGCATAAAAAAGTAAAAACTGATGTAACAAAAGCATCTGTGTTTTATAATCATGAAAAAAAATATGGGCATGGTTTTGATCCTAGTATTGTCAAGATAATTTATGAGGAAAATGACAGATTAAAGAGGCTTGGTTTATTAAGCAAACACGTAATGAGTCAGAGAACCAATAACATTCAAATAAATTAGGAACATGTTTTTATATTTTTATCTGTAAAATACTGTTTTTTTTATTTGATAACCATGATTATAAGCTAACAACCTGAAAGTCTACTTGCTTTATTTATCAGATGTAATTTTTATTCTCGGTTGTAGAGTTTTATTATTACACATATAAGAAATTATTTGAGCTATAATCATTTCAGAGATAAAATCCTGATTGCTGTGAATAAGACTGATAGAGACATATCAATTAGATAATTTCTGTTTTAGCATACATTAACACAAAACATTTGGATAACCTTGTAAAGTTTAGCATTATTTATAAAGTAGATTTTTTTTCTGTCTGTATCCGTATTTTTATATATATATGTCTTTTTTTTCTGTCTGTATCCGTATTTTTATATATATATGTCTGGAGGAATGACAACGAGTTTTCAATCTGTTGATGTTTTCTATTATGACAGAAGCAGATGTATGTCAAAAATTGTTTTTTTTTTCAAACAATTCTGCTTAAATAAAATTAACATTACTTAAAGCTATTATAAATTTAATGATTTTACATAGTTATTTACATATTTAAATGTTATTTGAAAACCATGTTATTTAAAATTGATTTTATACAGTCATGTTTGTATCAAAATGGGTATTGTCATGTGATAGAGAGACATTTGTAATGTAATGATTGGTGAGGTTTCAACAAGATTCATACTCTTGATAACATCAGTTATGAGAGAAACATATCCCCAACAAAAATTTATTGACTTTTTCCATAAACATTGCTACTTGAAATATAAAAAAAGGTTTACAAATGACATAATTTTGTCAAAATTATTTAAATTTATTACAAATATGTGGTTTTTGAATATTTATATATAGCAGTAGAAATTATTACAGCTTATTCAGGAGGGAATTATCTCCAAAGGTTGTACATAAACAATTTGGCAGTAGTATCTAATTGCTATATTAACAAAAGTGGATTCTATTCTTATCTGGAATCTTTGTTGTTATATATGGAGCTAACATATAAAATGCCAATTGTGAGAAATTAAATTTATAGTAGATGTTATTAATACCTAATTTAGTCTGCATTAAATTTACAATCCTATAGCATAGTTACTAAGAGACCATTTTTAATAATCTTAATAGGAATCAAATTTTCATTAACATGTAGAACCAGAAACCTTTATACCAGGAAATATTATGCAAACTTATTTGAAGAGACAATATATGAAATGGCATATCTATTAATGTAAAAATATTCACAGTTATAAGGTCTGGATGCCATGTAAATGTGAGTGAATTTTTCTTTTCCCAGCAGTTTAGTTATTAAAGAAAAAATAAAACCATAATCAATGCCAGTGATGAGAAGAAAAAATAAATTCATGCACTTGGAATGGGAATTTAAGACTGATTAAATTAAATGTTATTAGCATTTTGTATAAATAGAATTTTATTTTCACATTTGAAATTGCCTTTATAAGATAAATCAAGCTGCAGGAAAGGCTGGAAGCCATTTTATTAACACAATAACTTGACATTACTGTTGCAAGACTGAACATTTTTTAAATATAGCACATGAAAATGTCTTCAAAGTGACAGACCTCAATGTATACATAATTAATGGAATAAATCTCTTTGCTCTCAGACAATGAATAAATAATAGTGTTGACAAAGGGTCAAGAGTAGTTCCCTTCTAGTTTTGATTATTTATTTATTACCTGAGGAAAGAATGGGTTATTTCATAATTAAACTATTTTTTTTAATTTAAATTTGTTATGTAAATATAGAAGCAAGAAGCAGCAAATATTATAATCAAAGATAAATTAAACTAGACATCAATTTAAACACAGTTTCTTTTGTTACAACTTTATTGTAATTCTCACAAGAGATCTCTTAGCACTTCTACTTGTTTAAGAATCTATAAGAGTGATAAAGTTATGTCAAGTATATTTGGAGTTTCTTGTTATGTCAATTTAATGTTAATAACATGTAAAGTTACCATTTACATTTGAAATCCCAGGAGAGCACATTATAAAGTTGTACAAAAGAAAATTATTTTTACATCTAATATAAAGAAAGATTCATCTTTGTTTCAATACTTGCTACATTTGCTACCTTATATAAAATTGTATACAAAACCAAACACAATAATAGACATTTACATTTTTACTGCAGCATAGCAGGGATTGTGATGGTGAAAGTGATTTAACAACATTCTGTTAAATTGACATAACCAAATATATATCTCAGTATCCCTGCTGTACTAAATTGATTGCATAATCTATTATAGCGAAGTGCTGAAATGTTTCTCTACAACTTTTGATTTTTTTAGCCAAGAGCTAGAGATTACATATTAAGTTCATAAAGAACACTGCATTTATAATATTATATGTATATAATTTAAATGGAAGTAATAAATCTCCTGAATTGTATGCATAAATCACATTCATATATCAGTAAACAATAAAGAAAAAAATGGAGTACCTAGTCTTTAAGCTTTTAAAAATTATATATATATTGTAATGGTATAAATAAATGCCATTACATCACTTTCAAATAAAATTGGAAAAAATATAAAATTACCCTCAAGTAGAAATATATTTTAAAAAAAAGAGAATTTAATAATTTATTTAATTTAATATATTGTAACGATCCAGAGAATAACACTTAACATGATCTGAACTACAGGGCGCTATCTAGGCATTTGAACCTAGAAAAATTTATAAAGTAGGCAGATACGTAAGTAAAAAAAAAAATTTTTTTTTTATAATATATTTTGATATTCGGTCATTAGCCCAAGTCACTAGCTCAGGGAGTAGCAGAGATTTAATAATATCATATCTTATCTAATTATATTTCAATATTAAAAAAATAAATAAAATAAGCCACTGCCAGTAATTAACATACAAAAATTTATTTACGCACATATATATATATAAGATTTAACATTATTATTTTAATATGTTTACTTTAACATTTAACATTATTTTTACTTTTATTTTATATTTTTAATTTACATTTTAAATTTTATACTATTATTAATTCACACAGATTTGTTTAAAAATGTTGAGTATAGATCGGTTACATAGATTCCACAGTCAAAAACATTTCAAAATAAACATAAACGATCAAAATACAAAATCATTGATACCATCAATTGCAGAGGGAAATTTATAAGTAACCCCATAGAATTTACCATAAGATTCTTGCATTAACACCAATAACTTAAAAGACATCCGAATAAATATATTTTAGATACTCACCGTAAGGTATCAGTATTTACCGAATGTCTATATATATTTTGATCGAATATGAAAACCAAAAACACAATCAACCAGTCACGAACCCATGCAAGGGTCTATACCCAACTTAAATTTAATGCATCTTTATTTAGAGTGTCAAGTATGAATAGACTACATAGATTTGCATTTGAAAAGAAAATATTCAATCCTTGTTTAACCTTAGGCCAAAGCTTTGCAGTCAAACCAAACTTCAATCCATCTGATATATCGATGTGTTCAATGTAATACGAATACGGCAGCACAATTAGGTTAAGAGAAGAAACTGCTTTTCGTCAGATAGGAATATTACATCTATCAGACAAGAAAAGCAATAAAAAAAAACTCCATCGAAAGGAACAGCATTCTACATCTTATAATCCCTTCCAAAGGCAAAACGGAAGTGTGCGGCATATAATAGCGATTCTGCCCATAGCAAATCTCGTACTACATCTACTAATTACACCAATATATCCAATCCATTGACCTAATTCAACTACGAAATGAATAACCTAAGATTACCCTCCCCTAATATAACTTTACAAATCTATATAGCCATTCTCGCCCAACTTAAGTTTAATATTTATATAACTAGTTTAATGAAAAATAGAAATCATAATAAAACTTAAAGAACAAATAAATAAATGGAAATGATTTTACAAAAGAAATACATTAAATAAAATTATAACTAATTAATAAATAACGTTGTCAGATAGGATTCTATTTCTTAATTATTTTAAATATGGGAAGTTTTTAATTTAATGTTCATTAATTATAAAGTTCTTACGGTTTAAAACAGTTCATCTTTATCTGTTGCTTGCCATTTGAACATGAATTCCCATGCCATCCTAAAAATATTGGTTGAGTTAGCCATTGTTTTTTATTTATTTATCCGGAGGTCTTTTAGTTTAGTTGGTCCTTAATGTAGAAAAAAAAACGATGTCATTTCTCTTTTTTTTTAAACAAAACTGAAGGGATTGAAGAGTGTGTCTTTTCAATCCCTTCTCCTTCAACTCCACACTAACACATATAGTCACATCATAATAACTAACTAATTTATTTTCCAACCTTTCCTTTTATAATAATTTTGTGGATTAACTCAACATTACGTCATGATGGTGAAAACCTTTTTGTTGAGGTCCGATTTTCCGATGGATTTCTTTCATTTGCTAAAAGTTTCTATTGTTTTCCTATCTGACCGATGCTTACATTTAAATGCCCAAAGGCTAGTTTACTAATTAAAATAATCATTTCCATTTTACAAAAGATTAATTAATTTGTTTTCAAACTTAAACATATATTTTTATCTCTAACTCTTTTCTGAAAATTTAGTTTTAAATTACTCTTTCTTTAATAAAGTTTTATTTCAATCATTTATTTATCTGTGCGATTTTATATATATGCGAGTTTAAGATGATTTTTTTAATCTTCAGTTTTTTAATTCTTAAAAAAGAAATTTTTATTGGCGAACTTTTTTTTTTTTATGTTTACTAATAAAAAATATTGTAATGTACGTATGTGCCCATTACAATATATATAATGCACAGATGGCAAATTAATTATATAATTATTTAAAGTTTAAAATCTAAAAAACAAGATTGTTTTAATATAAAAAATAAAAAAAACCTGTTATTTATTTATTTTAATCTTAGAATAGAAATGATTTTCTATATTGATCTAATAGCAAACAGGCCTTTGGGCATAAAGTCCGCTAAGAAATAAATTTAAAAAAATACTAGTGATAAAAGTTTGAGTTCATACTCTAAAGAAAGCTAACAAATAACAATGGAAATAAACACACAGTTCACAGGGAAAAGTCATCATCACTGATAAGAACAGCATCAAGCCAGAACAAGATCAATCCTGGAATTTGATAAGGATTCCAAAAGATAAAAAAACAACTTTGAAGTTGAAATTTAGATTTGGATTTGATCTTGCTGATTGTATATTATTTAAATATATTTATAAATGTATTGCAGATTTTCAAAATGTAGGGGACAGAATAAGTTACAATTCATGCATTTGCACCCGCTGAGGCAACCTCCAGGGTATGTTGGTTCTTGGAAACTGACCAGCAATGGACTTGTCTCCACCTAGAATAATATGAAATAAAAAGAACTTTGAACTGTATGATTCATCATGGATCACCAAGATGGACTTCAAATAAACCTACAGCCACAGAAAGTATGAGCTTTAATAATCTAAAAACTTTTCAAGTACTTTAATAAACTAAAAATTTTTCAAATACTTTAATTATATAAGAACTTTTCAAATACTTAAATTTAGACAGAACCTAACCCATGAAGTCTGTTATCTGATTAGGCAGAAATTTAAATTATTTGTTATATTTTCTTTTAATATGTTTACTATTATTATCATTTCTGTTCTTGTAAATTATTTTTAAATTAATTATTTGAAAATAAGTGGGAATGGCTGCATAGATTCCTAAGCTTAGGTTAGTTTAAGGCATGTTAATTTTGGGCTAATTATTTCATAGTTAAATCAGTGCTGATGGATAGATGTATGGATGTTTTACATCAATGTAATCTGAGTAGGTGCATTGAATACTCATTCTCTTGTACCACATTTGCATACAGGACATAATACCCATGTAAATGTATAGCCCAACAGTGTAGCCATCACATTGTCAATAGTCATAGAAGCATTTCCAATGCCATTGATTTTCTTATTCTCTGGTTGGGACAGTAAGCTGGCAAAGACCATTATTCCTATTTATAGAGCATCTCTTTTAATATATTTCAAATGATTGTATTTTTCTATCACCAATTAGGCAATGGATCATTCCTGACTGTTGGTGAAATTTATTAATGATCATGGGGAAGAAACTCATTTCTTTCCACCGTGATTTATTATTTCTCTAATGATATCCTTCTACAGATGTAAATTCCTATTAGCATGGTTGTGTTATGATAATAATATCATTCTGCCTTGGTCACATCGATATGTCACTAAGCTAGAATTGGTCTAAACATGAGATTTTAGCTTAAGGTGAAAAGGGATTGGATTGGTTATATGCATACTCTATGTAGCATATTCATTCTTAATAAAATATTAAAATTGTAAAATCTATTAAATGCTTCCAATTGTGCACATAATTCAAATCAAACATATTCACTAATTAATTTAATTTTCAGAATTTTCCTTTTAATGTGTGTGTGCATAATAAAATGTTTTGCTGAATTAATTTTGGCAGTAATTTATTTATATGTTTTATTAATATTGTTTAAAATTAAGAATTAGAAATTTTAACTTTCGGAATGATATTTTAAGCTCAGCTTCTCCCTGAGCTGGTGACTACAGCTTTTGGTTCAATAAAAGAGTAACTTCTCTCATGTGTATCTTCTGCCTTTATAATTTTTTTAGGTTCAAGTAGCCTAATAGTACAGAGATGGGGTTTGAACCATCAGGGATCTGTGAAATTGTTTGTTTAACCTGAAGTAAAAAATATAAAATTTAATATCAAGGGGATAAGCATGATAGATCACTCTGAGAGATCACCCCATTTAATTCTCTAGAGTAACTATAAATGTAATTAAATAAGGATTCATTAGCATTGAAAATATGTATATGTTATTCATCATCCAAAATGATCAACAATCAAAATAAATCAACAGTCGATATTATTACTGGATTTGAAATGAGTGTACTGCTTGGGGCAATTATTTAAATATTAATTTGGATGAACAAACTAAATGCTAATCCATCAGAATACATAATAGTCAAAACAATAATTTTGGGATATCAGCTGATCATTACCAATGCTCTGGCTACTTAGTACCATTAATGTAATAGCTACCTATAAACTTAATATTTAATACAGACTAAACTAAATAAAACATAGTACATAGATTTTAAAGAGTATACTCCTAGCACCAACCCAGTATTTACCTGAATGCCCATACATTAATATATTTCCTTTTTATATAATAGACCATTATGCACAAATCTAACTCAGAGAACATAAATTCTATAACTGTTATTGTGATCAAGAAATGATGCAACATATAATATTCCAAAACTTTAGAATTAAGTTGACTGGAATAATTTTAACAATGAAATGCAAGTTTAGTAACAACAATAAAAATGACATTGATATCTCTAGAATATGGCTAAACACATATAAGTTTTTCAATTATGATAAATATACAAAATTCAACTTATTACATTGTAGTTTATATATATATATATTCCAACAGGTTTACTTAAAACCTAGTCAGCATGCAGACATGTGGCCTAATAAATTCTAAAAATATTTGAATTGTCATAAAATAATAAAATATTTAAGTAATCATATTTAATGATACCAATACCTCTTAATGGATTTACATGCAACACACACACACACACATATATATATATATGTATTTGTGTGTGCCCATATGCGTTGTATAATGTAAGTGAACATATTTGAATAGACATTTAATAAATGTTTCAAGTTATCATTTTTTAATGATAGAAATACCACATACTAGGTTTATTTAAACACACACACACACACACACATATATATATATATATCATTGCATAGATGTGCAGTATAATATATTTGAATTGTCATATATGAATAAAATTAGTGATTAAAATTTTTAAGTTATATTTTAATGATACAAATACCTCATACTGGGTTTACACCAATTACATATATATCATTGTACAAATGTATGGTATAATAATTTATTAACATATTTGAATTTGTCAAAATAATAAGATTATTAAAAATATATTTTCACAATTGAATCTTTGTACAAAGTATATAAAAATCCATTAATAATTTTAATAGTAAGTTTTCCTCTTTACTGGTTAGTTTTTTTAAAAATAGTACTATCAATTCATCAACAGTTTATAACACTCTCTCCCCTAACAGGTCACTGTTTATTAAAATTTATAAACGTCTTTAAATTTAAAATATAGATTTTAAATGTATTTTTTTTGAATAAATGATTTAAAAAATTATAATTCTTGAGTATTAAAATATCTTATTTCATTTATTTACTTTAAAAAACAAATATAAAATATTCTATGAATTAAATCCTTTATTTTAGATGTTTACTTTAAATGAAAAATAGTTACTTATACTTTAAAATGTCATTTTAAATGAATTATTTGAAACAATTCACTAGAAATCCTTCAAATATATACATTTATCCATGATTATCTGTATATAGCTAAAACAACATATATATAACAAATTATTCATGAACTGATGAATTGTCTTGATAGTGGTCAGTCTGGAATTGTCATCATTGCTAAAGGTATAATCAGGTAACTGTTAACATTAAATCAACTTCACTAAGACTTCAGACCAACCATCTAATACTATACTGGCTATAGAGAACAAAGATGTTGGGTCTTTTTTCTAAGTACTTCTAAACTCCAGCATAGTGAATTAGTAGACTTCTGTTGGATCTACTGTCTTGCCATCAATCACATTTTATTCATGGTAGCTATTTGTATAACTCTGGAAACCACTAACTACTTGCAAACCAACTACCATTAGCCAACTACTAACTACAAGATAACCTCTCTAGTATTTTTAACAATCCTTTTTATAACAGAGTGGGTGGAAAAAATAATTAATTAATTAAAAAGTTTATTTTTATTTTTACCATTTTTTAAACTACTTTAATCCTTTGAAGTAAAAGCTACTTTAGTATGATGTACAAGTTTTACTTAAATCAAAAGATTTTCAAAATAGATAGTAGACATTCTATAATTATCAGGATATCTATTGTCATAAAATATGCTTATTTTTAATTTCAAAATCAGAATTCAATAAAAATATTTATTAGACATTTTTAAATGTTTAATTTATAATAAAATTTCATTCAAAATTATTTAGGCCTTTACAGTTGTTATTCCAGTGAAAGATAAAATATATCTAAAAAAATTTTGTCTGTGATTATTTTTTTGTCTTTCAACTTTATATATATATATATATGCAAACACACTATGTTATTGTATGCCATACAACAAAACTATTATATATATATATAATATTACAAATCGATGTCTGTATTTCTTCAAAATAATATATGTAAATTTATAAATAAATATTTGAAAATACAGTACTCAAAAGTTTATAAAAAATATATGTATAACTGTCACTTAGAAGCACTTTCAACTAACTTGTAGCTTTGTCAACTATCACTTATAAAATATCAGCTTTCCCATAATTCAATGATGTTAACTTTCCCATAATTCTGTGATCTTAATGTTTGCTGCTTGCCTATTAATTAAATCTTGCTTATATTTATATATTAACATCGCCTCTTTAATTTTCCTTTAATTATTATTTCTGTCAGTTTACAATATTTTTATGTTGTTATAATTAAAATCAAAACCATATATACATGATTTATTATGGTCATAAAAGACAGAAGCTCATAAAGTATTATTATTTTCAAAACTTTGTTTTGTGTTTTGAATCCTTTTAAATAATAATAAGTGTTCTTTTGTTCTTTTTTCCAATGTGCACATAAACATAAGCAAGATTTAATTAATAGGCAAGAAGCAAACATTAAGATCACAGAATTATGGGAAAGTTGACATTATTGAATTATTGGAAAGCTGAAATTTTAAAAGTGATAGTTGACAAAGCTACAAGTTAGTTGAAAGCATTTCTCAGTGATGGTTATACATATATTTTTTTATAAACTTTTGAGTACTGTATTTTCAAATATTTATTTATAAATTTACACACACACACATATATATATATATATATAGTAATCTTCCACCATGTGTCCATTTAGATTCTTGAATATATATATATATCATAATGAAACAGTTTGAATGTTATTTAATACTTTTATATTAATCTAAATTACTTTATATTTCAGGTTCAGATATCACCACCATACCATTTTATACAATAGTACATTATTATTTTTCAAAATTATTTTTATACAAATTGTTGGGGAAATAATTTGATAATGAGACTCTTAGATTTCAATAACTCCTATATAACATTTATTTAAGGGTTACAATTATCTTACGAACATCCAATCATTTTCCATCAAACTTTTTAAAATAAATAAAAAATAAAGAACTATCGCAATAAATTTATCTTTGTTATTTATATTTTTTCTTTTATAAATAACTTTAATAGCAATTAAATAAATTGTAAAAACTCAGAATTTCTTCATAAATTTATTAATCATGATGACATATGATTATCTATGTGATGCTATAAGTAAGAAAGGGAATTCTATTTGTACTCCTATAACACACCAAGCTTTCTTTTAATTAAAACTAAATTAAGGAAATCAAAATAATCGTTAATATTCATGTAATTTTGAGACTATGCATATGCGAATACTAATTATGGTGACTTTTAAATATGACGCACTCTTGTAGCTCAAATGTTTATATATTTTTGTGATTTGAATTTTCAAATTATGCATATAATGATGCTTTTCGTTTACCACTTATAGACAGTTTATTAGTTCTCAAATTCTTTATTATAAAACACACTTCATAACATTCCAGTTCAAATTGTCAATCGATGTGAATCCAGAATATTTTATTAAAAAATAACATTAATGATTTAAGATTATAAATTGATAAATAATCTTTTAATATCTGAGGCGACGAATAGAACACTGACACAAATTGAAGTTTATACAGCAGATTAGTTTTTTACATCATTAGACAAATAAAATTTTCCAATGCAATAAAGCATATATTCAGCAAATATATTTTATTTTAAAATAAATGCATAATAAAGGATTAATATTTCACATTATCCTTGAAAACAAAACACAATTTTATGGAATGTGATAAGTTTTACTTTTCAATCATACCAACATTTAAATAAGATTTTTTTTTTTACAAATCCGATATAATGTTATTTCAACATCAGATAGAATTATGAATTATAAAAGTATATTGCTATCAAAATAGTTTGTTGTGAAGATAAGGTAAATATGTTTTAGATATCCATAATTAGTAAAATTTACAGTTACTTTGTCTTTTCCTAAATATTATTTCTGTCAGTATAAAGTTCATATTTCTTTTTTTTTTTTTTCAAATCAAAATTTAGCATGTGAAAGACTATACTAACTATTAATATCATAACAACAGGTTACAATAAAGTTTATAATTATTTTCAGGATAAAGACTTAATAAATTAATTCTGAAATCAAGAATAAAATTTATATTATAATTTTAGCACAATTATTTTCATTTTAGTCAAAGCATATTATCACAATAAATTTAAAGTTGATAATAGTTCCTAATGTAATTTTTAGATAGTGGTATTTCTGATGTTAGCAAATTCTATGTTGCACATTCTGTATTTCCTTTCTTCAATAAAGTTGTTGAAGTTTTCTAACTATGTAAATTTAAAGGATATATTGCTATGAGATGAATGGGCCACTTTGGAGGAGATGTCAGTAGATAGTATTCTAGCTTTTAATTTTTTGCAAGTTACAAACAACTATTTTATTCATATTTCAGCAAGTTAGAGAGTTAGCAAATAAGTAAGCAAGAAAGTAAGTAAATGACCAAGATGTGGTAAGCTGCTATTATAAAATTAATCAAGTGATTTTTATGAAATCAATGATCAATGGATTTAGGGCATTATTAATTAATAATTAATGTGTCCTTAATCAACTGTCAAGGCATATGTTCTAATAATAGATTTTTATACTATCTGGATTTCTAGACTTAATAAATTAATATTCCATTTAAAACATACAATTTATTATTTAACAATTAAAATATTACAATAATGACAACATAATTAACCTTTTTTTAAAATGACATTCTCAAAATTAAAATATAATATTTTAAACAATAATAAATTTTTAAATAATATAATTTAGACAATTTTAAATAATTTTAGAGGATTTGAACCCAGATTTACAAGCTTCCTTCAGCTATGAACTCTTTCTCATACAACCTGGTGCTTTCTTTTAATCTAACCGCCAGTTCTGATTCAATTTATGTGGTATGTAGCAAATCTTTTATCTAGTTTATCTGTTCATTACCAAAAGTTTAAGGTATAACTGTGTCGATCACTAGTTAAGACAATGCAATGTGATAAAGTATTTCTAACTTAGCCCACAATGGAACAATGTGTCATTATTAATTTTTTAAATAAGAAAAACTATTACTGAAATGATTTGAAGTACGTATGATAGTGATATCATATTTTATGAGTAGTACATGCAGTTCACAGATGGCGCTTCAGGCAGTTTGAAGAAAGAGAAAGCCATTTTGAGGCAGCAATGATTTTGAATTAGATTGAAGAAATATATTTTCTGCAAGATTAATTACAATTTTATGAGATAATATTTCATTTTTAGGTAGTCTATTTTATATATTAAAACAGTTGCAGTATGCTGCATTTAACAAAAAATTAATGGCATAAAATTGACTACTTGTGCCTAAAGTAGAAGTTATCCAATATATTTTTTTTTATTTTTCAAATTGATTCATTGTTTTTAAAAATTAGGACATGGTAATGCAACAGTGTAAATTTCATTGTGTCTTCAAATTACAAAAAAATGCATTGTATCAATAAAAAAAAATCGAATGGCTCTATTGATGGAAGAGTCTTTAAGAATTTCGAGTTCATAATTGTTAGAACTGAAACTGAATGGAGGACCTTACATTTCAGATTGTGACAATCCACCAGTTCACCAAACCATGCAAACACTGAATCAATTATTACACAATAGTTTATTCAAAACAAAGTATTTTTTGTGTACTAATAACTTTAAATTATTTTTTTAGGGGTCTACTGCAAACAAACAACTTTAACTGATGTTATATTTTCTCCCTCTCGGCCAGAAGTAAATAATCCACTTTGCATTACACTAAAATATACTCTTCCATCTAATTCTTATGAAAAATTGATTTACCTGCTTTTAAATAACCAATCAGACGTGCAAGAATTATATCGGTTTGAAAGAAATTCATCTCTAGATGTCGGATCATTAATGATTCATCCACGGTGGACAAACATTTTACGTGTAGACTATTTTCAGAACCATACAAATCAAATATGTTTTGGAACAATCTCTAGAAATATTAGCCAGTATGATTTCACCTGGTTTGTTTTTTCTGAACCTAATAATGGATCAACGAAAGAATATTTTTCATCTGATATTTTTGTAATATCTCCTGGTAAGAAAATCTATTTTTTATTATCCACGTATAAAAAACGAGTAAGAAAAATAACTAATACTTATAAATTATATTTTAGTATATTTAATAAATCCTTAGCTAAATTAAATAGAGGGATTTGAACTTAGTATTTTTAAGCTATGCTCAATCAACCAATACACATGCCCACACTCATGGCAAACCGATAAATTATTATATATATATATATCATGCAGAACTGCATTCATCAGTGGGACTGGATCATAATCTCCCTCGCATCTATATAGTCGGTGTTTGGCTTATATTAAGATAGCAATTCCTTAAACTTTAATAGTCAGACTTCAATCTTCTCATACTTAACAACAAATCCATTTTATTGAAAAACCAACGATCAAAGATTATGATTTAGCCCAACAGATGAGTGTGGTTTTGCACCAATACGTATATTGGGGATCATTTATCTTTTCACATGTGTGTAGTCATGCGTATCAGCTGTTTGATATGGATTGTAGAATAAATATATAGTGAAAATCATAGGTTCAAATCCTTCTATTTACTATAATAAACCTTCATTATACTTAATGAATAGGTTGGATAAGTACATTTAGTTAGTAAAGTTTAAAAGATTATATTATTATACCTTTACAAACAGGTGTCACTTGTATCATTGAATGTATTAAACTACTAAGATAAAGCTAAACTGGGAATATTGGTATAAGAGATGATAATAGATGAATAGATTGACGTTTAAACCAAATTCCATAAAATTGAAAAAGACTTTAGAAAGAGACCACGTATAAGATGGATGGATGAAATAAGATAAGTTTATTGGAATGATGTAAAGAAGAGAAACTATGGATAGATGAAGCTGGATTGAACTTGGAAATATTTTATCCTGCAATGAATTGATAATGGTTAAAAAAAAATTTATGACTAAATTTTCAGTTTTAAACATATATATTTTTAGAAGCATAGGCGTGATATAATAAGTCGAGCATTAATAAACATTGTTCTTCTCATAACTTGATAATTAAGGATTCATAATAACTTGTGAAATGAGTTATAATGCTTAGTGAAATAAAATCCCGAAAAATTACAGAACGTGCTATTTCAATAGTAGCAAAAAAAGATTTACCTAACTATAACAGCTAGGTTTATAATTTCTTAATATAGTTATTCATAATAATGCATGTCATTTAAGCATACAATGAGATAATGCATGTCATATCTGAAACATCATTCATCTTTATTAACGTATTAAGATTAGTTTATTATTTTTCTTCCTTTTTACATATCAATAAATAATTTATTATTAAACACTGGGTTATTATTAAGAGTTTGTTTGGTAGATAAAAAGAACTTAACAAGATCCACGCCAGTCAAAAAAAAAAACAGTTAATTAGATGGAAATATTGCACATTTAAGTTGGATAGATATCATTATTTAATTTTTCTTGCACCCATTCACTGGTTAAATGGTGGTGGTTTTATTTATTTTATCTGTCTACAATTCAATCTAATATCTATTTATATTTCTATGTAACTATTTACTATTCATATATATAGAGATGCGAATTTACATACTTAACTTTCTATGGTTTTTCACTATCTATCTATCTATCTATCTATCTATCTATCTATCTATCTATCTATCTATCTATCTATCTATCTATCTATCTATCTATCTATCTATCTATCTATCTATCTATCTATCTATCTATCTATCTATCTATCTATCTATCTATCTATCTATCTATCTATCTATCTATCTATCTATCTATCTATCTATCTATCTATCTATCTATCTATCTATCTATCTATCTATCTATCTATCTATCTATCTATCCATCTATCCATCTATCTATCGATCGATTGATGACATTACTAGCACCAAGAAATTGTAATCTATAGATCAAGATATCAATCCACGCATAAATCTATTTATTTATCTATTCATCTATTTATCCATTCTAATAACAAGCAAAAATAAAGTGTCAGAAAGATTATTATTATTAATAATAATAATAATAATAATAATAATAATAATAATAATAATAATAATAATAATAATAATAATAATAATAATAATAATAATAATAATAATAATAATAATAATAATAATAATAATAATAATAATTACACCATTATCATAACAAGAACATTAATATGCTAGATGAGTTTTGCAATCACTATAGAAATCAATTCATAAAACAACAATATATCCACATTGGGAGCAGGCTAGAAGTTTATTCTAATTATTTGATATTTTGAGATGCGGTCGAACTTTTCGCAAACTTTTTATTCTGAAATGCTTCAATACTTTGTCTAATTGTAGCTGTCATTTTATTCTATTCTCAACCCTATTTTTCCAATAAAACACATGAATGTCACATTTCTTTAGAATGTCAATTGAGATAATCTTTATAAAACTTTTAGACCAGCATCTTTTACATTGCTTCGATTTACCTGCCACAATACCAACCATGACCTGGTTGTATAATAACGGACACTCTAACATCAGATCCAGCACATTACAAACACATAGTGATTGTTTTTTAGGAACTGCTATTATTAGAATTTAATGAATGAATCTTATTTAAAATCACTTTCAATGCATTTATGTTAAGTCATATATAGGAAAAATAATTTAACTACAACTAATATTGTATTAGTTATATCATAGTGATTAAACACCATATCTTTTATTTATCAAATGCAGCAGGAAATTGATGTCTGTGCACTGTTCCTCTTTTTACTTGAAAAGGTACCCATAAATTGGGTGGTATTTTTATAGTAATAATCATCCAAGTTAAATTTTTCTGATATGATTTTTTTCCACCAATAATTGATAAACGTCTTAGATTTTTTTGTTCATTAATTCCTAAACCAACATTTTTGCCTATACTGCTTTTCAAGCATTAAATACATTCTCGTGATCATATCTTAAATTGAAAAAAAATAGACATACTATATACCAAAAGTCATGGAGATAAAAATTCTTATTGCATTTAATTGATTTGAAGTAAAAGATCTACCTTGAAACCTATGAACATCATGATTAACAGAGCAAAACTCTCCATGCAGTATTGCCACCTGTGCTAAACAGAGTAATCAATGGATGCCAGAAGGCTTGTGCATAAAATCCCTATCTAATGCCTACTCATGCAATATCCCCAGACTAGTTTCTGGCTTGTGGCCATCATCAGTGAGGATCTTTGGATCTGAGAGCACTGCATCTAGATCTTAGGATCTAATGCAACCCTCTAGCAACCACCTTTTATCTCTACTTAACTACAAAACTATGAGAATGAAATTGAAAACACAAAAAAATTTCAATCTAAGCTCAATAGCTTATATAGTCATATGGGTCTGAACTCAGTTCAGCACCCATACATTTTGGTGTCTTTGGCTCTTTTACAACCATAGCCACCACTATCCTATTAGGCAGGATTGGTGTTAAACCATTAAGCATCACATGATCACATTTCCTATACTAGCACATTAATTGTTGATAAACAGAGCAAAAACTCCCCATACAGTATTGCCACCTGTGCTAAGATCTAGATGCAGTGCTCTCAGATCCAAAGCTCCTCACTGACGATAGCCACAAGCCAGAAACTAGTCTGGGGATATTGGATGAGTAGGCATTAGATAGGGATTTTATGCACAAGCCTTCTGGCATCCATTGATTACTTTGTTTAGCACAGGTGGCAATACTGTATGGAGAGTTTTGCTCTGTTTATCAACAATTAATGTGCTAGTATAGGAAATGTGATCATGTGATGCTTAATGGTTTAACATCATGATTCCTAATTGAAAGAGAAAATCGTTATCAAAAAATCTAAATCAACAATTAATGTGCTAGTATAGGAAATGTGATCATGTGATGCTTAATGGTTTAACATCATGATTCCTAATTGAAAGAGAAAATCATTATCAAAAAATCTAAAGAAATACTGGTGTAGAATTGTCTTACTTACTAGCAGTTTCTTTCATGCTTCTCTGATTTTACCCATGTAGTGATAATATTTTTTCTTATTTCTTTATATAAAATTTGTAGAATGTAAACAACGTTTGAAGAAATGACACATTTTCAAATAATATCATAAAATAGTTTACATAATCAAGACAAATGTTTTAACTGAATCAAATATCAATTAAAATAAATATATAATTCCCTTTTTTGTTCGATTGAAATGCTGCTTGATTCCCTACAAATCGCATTGGGTCTCTGATATCCATTCATTTATAAATGAATGTAAAGTATTCAACAAATGTCGTAAAATATATTTGCTGTAGAAAAAAATAATCGTTTTAAAAGTCTTCTCTGTTTTCTTTTAAGTATCTTTATGACAAGTAAACTTATGCATTCACATTCCCTAAAAATCTTCATTATTTTTGAAGCTATGTATCTAAACATCACATGATCACCAATTCTTATGCTTGCTCATAGCTGTTATTAAAACAGGCAAAACTCTCCATTGATTACTCTGGCTTGCATTGAGTTGCACTACTGTATGGAGAGTTTTGCCTATTTTAATAACAATCATATATCTAGTTATCTATCTAACAATCCATCTATTTGGCTGTCTGTCGTGTTTTGTATATGGTAGTTTTCCAGTCTGTCTAATTATTTATTTATCTACCTCTCTGTTTGTTTGTCTCTCTGTAGTCTAGCTATATATTTAAATATCTATTTATCTATCTCATTAGTAAGAGCTGGTAGTTATGGCTATTCTAATTTGTATATAAAAATATAAAAGAATAAATAATAAGAGTATACTATAGATGAGTTACATGATGATTATAGAAACTATTTTTTGAGTTATCACTACGTCAACATATTGAACATTATGAAACATTCTATTTGTTTGTTAGTAATGCTTACTTCTAGCTGCCTTACCTTATATAACTGTAGCTCTTTATTGTACTCTATTCTCAGACTTAGAGTATTTATGGAATAAATAAATTTTGGCTTTTTCATGAAGAGTTGATTAATTTCATCATGAAATAACTTTTTAAAAAGTTTTGCATTGTTCTTTTATTTCACAACTCGTAATCAATAAAAGTGTGATTTAAAACAATATTTTTTATATTATCACATATTGATTGAACTTAATCCTTACTGTTATATATTAAGAATGTTACAATTCTCAAAAAGTATTTTTGTAATGCTTTTATATTACATAGATCGGGAAGAGTAAACGGACATATCACTCCTATTAATTAAATTAAGTAAACAAACCCAACTATATACATAACTAATTTAATTTCAATTGTTATATTACAATGATGAATGTTTTAAATTATTATAATTATCATCAAAAGTATAATGAAATTGTTGTTGTTTCTCAACATGTAAATCATTATTAAATAAGTATAATGTAAGGCGAAATAGTGCAACAGCTATATAGAAAAGGAAAATAAATAAAAAAATAATACATTAAACAATCTGATTGTTACTTTTCAAAACAACATATAGACGTTCTAACTTATTTCATGCTTCTAACATTGACAAATTGTATTTACATTTATAAATTACTTAGAGAATAATCTTGTGTTTGTTAAGAAAAGATTCTAGTTATGATATACCTGTAAATATATTTGGTAACAAGATTATAAAAAATATGTTTGAATTATATTTTATATTACTTTTTTGAGAAAAATCTTAAAAAGAAATGGACATAGAAGCATACAAAGGAAGATGCAGCAGAACTGGATATATTTTGACTAACAAAAATACGTATTTTGTGATTGTAACATTCTTAACAAATTCAACACAGGAAGTGATCATTGATTAGTAAGATATTAGATATATGTTAATGGAAAGCTAGAAAGACACAGCACTATTAAGAAACACAATATTTATAGTTGATATTCCTAATCTTCAGAAACATTCCAATGAATTTACATTAGAGCTTGTAAATCGTTTTCTAATATTAACAGATTTTAAACATGACTCAGACTTAATGAAATCAATTAGAATATAACTGATATATCTTTCAAATACAGTTGGTATAAAAAATAGCAACTGATAAGTAAAATGTCTACTGAGACAAAATAATTAATGAAGGAATATATATATATATAATGACACATTAATTGAATACCTCAAATTCTGTAAAATGGTCGAAAAAGAATTGATAATGATATAAAAAATTAAACCCCTAAGCATCACATGATAATCATTTCTCATGTTGCTCAAGCTGTTAAAACAAGATGTGTGTGTGTGTGTTTTGGCTTCTCCTTAAACAAAAAATCTCCAACAACCCTTTCCCCCCCCCCTCCTCCCCATAAATTTTTCCCTAAAAAAAAAAAAAAATCAAAAAAAAAAAAAAACACCCCCCCCCCCCCCCAACCCCCCCCCAACCCCCCCCATCCCCCCCCCCACCCCCCCCCACCCCCCCCACCACCCTTCACCCCCCCCCACCCCCCCCCTCCCCCCCCCCCCCCAAAACTCCCCATACTGTAGTGCCACTCAGTGCAAAAAGTTTGCATTAGATCCTAAGATCTAGGTGCAGTGCTCTCAGATCCAAGGCTCCTCACTGATGAAAGTCACAAGCAAAAAACTATTCTGGGGATATTGGATGACTATGCAAAAACCTTCTTGCCATCCATTGATTACTCTGGCTTGCACTGAGTGGCACAAGTATATGGACAATTTTGCCTAAATATAAAAAATTATAATACTGAACTAGTTAGGAAAGCAATAGAAGTAAGTAAAAGTCTGAAGAGTGTAAAACAATATCTTGATATTGTTAGGAAACTTATATCTACAATAAGAAAAATAGATAAAACTATTACTAAAAAGAGAGATGACATCATTAAATGTGTAGAAGAGTTCTATCAAGGATTATTTGGCAATAAAGAACAAGAAAAAAAAGTTCTACAACTAGTATATCTTCTTACCTTTAGAGTAAAAAGTACATATCTACTTATCAAATCAAATATATTTTTCTTTTTCACTGACTAATATTAAACAATTCTTCCTGTCATAGCAAAATAAAAGAGAATTATCAAGTAGTAACCAATTGCATACTCAAAAAAAATGTATTCACTCACTGCATTTTCTTTTACTAACTTTTGATTTGATTGACAAGTTTTTATGATGACCGCAATTTAATATTATCTATCATAAATGTAAAAAAAATAATAGTCATTCACAAACACATTCACACATTGAATTTCCTCAAAAAAGACACATCATATTTCAGTGAAGAACTATCAGGAATCTGTATAGAAGATCATTCTGTTTTTAAATCTTAAATGCAGAGCTAAAAGATAATAATTAACTACAGAGGATGAAGCATAGTTATGAGTATATCATTTTATTTTTTCAAGGAAGGATAAAGATAACATATTAATAGAAACTATAACATAAACTTTGAAGAGGATTTTCAAAAATTGCCTTGTTTATTTCTTTATAGTCACAAAAAGAAATAGGTAGTCACCGTTGTAATAATAAAAAACTATTGTCCACAGTTCTTATAAAGACTATAACTTCAAAAAAGGGTTATGTTTAATGGTATTCATCATCATCATCATCAACCATTATTAATCCACTGCAGGATGAAGGTCTCTCCAAGTTTAATCCATCTTCTCCTATCTTTAGCTTCTGTTTTCCACAACACCCCTGCACATTTTCTTATTTCATCCATCCATCTCACATGTGGTCTCTTTCTGGGTCTTTTACAATCTAATAAAAACTATAACGTTTGTGGAATAAATTCAAATATTCTTGTTTACTTTTAAAAAAATTATATTCTAGAACTAAAAATATTGAAGAAAATCAAGAAAATTAAATATGTATTAGTATTGCTGCTGTTGTTATTATTATTATTATTATTATTATCATTGTTATTATTGCTGGTGTTATTATTATTATTATTATTATTATTATTATTATTATTATTATTATTATTATTATTATTATTATTATTATTATTATTATTATTATTATTATTATTATTATTATTATTATTATTATTATTATTATTATTATTATTATTATCATTGTTATTATTGCTGGTGTTATTATTATTATTATTATTATTATTATTATTATTATTATTATTATTATTATTATTATTATTATTATTATTATTATTATTATTATTATTATTATTATTATTATTTCATATAATAATGGCTTTTACTTTCAACACATTTATTAAAGTGTACATTCGTAATGTCAACTTTATTTAGATTCGCAAAAAAGAATTACAACTACTACAGTTGCATCTACTACAGTTATAGGTAAACAATTTTTATATATTTGGTGCTTAATTATAATATTCCTTAATTAAGTTTATTTAGCCTAACGTTTTAGTATATAAATATTATAAATTAAAGATTGTTTCTAGAATTAGAGTTTGAATTCCAGTATAAATATTTTTGTTATAATGTTTCGATTAGAATGTAACTTTTATTTTTATTTTTAAATATATCAAATTTATTAAGTGCAAGCAAATAATATTATAATAACATGAAAGGCTTAAACCTTCAAAACCTGCACCTTAAACATGTTAACGTACAGCCAATCAGATGTAATAATAACTGCAGTTGGACCTCTTAATTCTGAAACACAAGTCAAAACTATCAGAAAAAGATGGGACCCATCTTACATCTGATTGGCTATACATTAGCATGTTTAAGGCGCAGGTTTTGAAGGTTTAAGCCTTTCACGTTATTATTTTTATTTTTAATACATTTATTGAAGTTTTTATTTGTTATGTTAATTTATTTAGATTCCGAAAATGAAACTACATCTACTACAGTAACAAGTAATCAGTTATATATTTATTTAATGTTAATTTTAAGATTTCTTAATTACTAAGTTTAGTTAACTCAAAGTTTATACATATATTATAATGGTCAGTGCCCTATTTACCCATATCTGCCCAACCAAAATACCACTAGACTATTTGAACTTAAAAACATTTATAAAGTAGGCAGATGCTAACAGATGAGCTTCAATTTTTATTTGACCGATAATCCTAGTTGCTAGTTCATGGAGAAGCTGAGCTTTATAGTATAACATTTCAAACTTAAACTTTTTAATCATTGATAGAATTAATAAAGATAATAAAACAAATCACTGCCAATAATAATTAAGACAAACATTTAGTATACACATATAATATCACAACAAATTTGAGGATTTAAATTTTTAACATTTATTATTAAGTAGATTTAATTTATATTTATCTAAAATTGCACAAATATATAAATATTATATTTTAATATTATTTTCATATTTTGTTAAGCACATAATATACCACATAGAACACACATTCAAAAGACAAATCTTTCAATTCCAGATCAAAAGTTCATGTCCAATCGAATGTTAGTTTACTGATATACCAATGTGATTAACCTTTCAATTTAGCAGTACGACAGAGTTTCGACTTTTGACCAATTTACCCTCTAGTTAATTTTTTCATATTATATGTTAAAATGTGTGTAAAATGGTATATTTTATAATAAATTTTCACTGAAAAATTTGCTGTAGAAGGCAGAAAATTAAAAATTTCCCAATCTTACAATAGACATAAGCACCACCCGGACATGTTGTAAAACATTCAGCATCTTATGACATTGTTTAAAGTAAATAGTTCCAATGACCAAAAACTTGCTTATCTGTTAATTTATTACAGTTTTAGATATTTTTTAAAATAATTTACACTATTTATTTGATATCTAGAAATATAAATTATTAATAACTTATTTTGACTTGAAATACTTTATTTTCAAAAAATATAATGTTATATTAGCAGTGAATTTAAGGATGACCTGAAGCAATTTACAAGCTTAGTTTCTACATCAGCAATCTATTTATATTTATGAGTCTGAAACTATTGCAATTTTGCAATAAATATTCAAAAATTTTAAACTTTTAAAGCATAATTCATTAGATATAAGAAAAATAAATAATTATTTGTTTGGATGTTTAAAAGTAATAAGAATTATGAAATATTTTGTTGATTTTATAAACTGAAAATAATCGTTCTAGAAATGATGATGTCTAAACTCTTTGTTTTGTTTACATTCTCTTTTTTTTAATATTTACAGAAACAAAATGTGAACATTTAAAATTTATTTCAGTAGTAAACAAAAATATTTATGAAATGAAGTCAAATTTATTATTTTTAGATAAGTAATAATCATTTTATCATATTTTTATGTTGATGTGTGAAACAAAACACTGCAGAGTTTGAAAGGGTTAATGCAAAATGAAAATATTAGCATAACTAAAATCATAGTTACTGGAATTTACATCTGCAATCTGATATTATTAAAGAAACATAATGATCCTTATTCATTACAAGAATGTGCATCTGTCTGCCAATGAAATCACCTGAATATATTTGGAAAAGAAATGCTCCATATCAGAGGGAGTGCAGTCCTTGCTGACTTATAATTGCCATTTAGAGTGTAAGAAAAACAATCACATAGGAAATATCTCTACTACCATTTGCAATGTGATGGCTTTCATTTTAGGGCCATGCAGTCAATTAAGAAATATACCCTGAGTCATGGCCCAAGGGAATGAGAATCCAATGTGCCTTCCCAGATTACAATGACATGAAACATGCATACATACATCCATCCATCAGCATTGATTCAACTAAATAATAAATAGCCCAAAATTAACCCTATTTAAACCAACATATGCAGTCATTTACACCAATCATTAAATTTATTAGTTTAAGTGAATGAGGATAGAAATGATAAAGGCAAACATGTTATACATAAAAATATTTAATAAATAATTTACCATTTAATTAAATTGTTAGATAAGAAATTTTCTTCAGGAGAAATAACATTTAGGTTCAATAACTAAAAGTTCATATTTTTTCAAGTTAGATAATTAACAGTTCAAATCTCATTTTAAACTTCATACTTCCCTTTTATTTCAGGGAATTTTCTGGACAGCTGCAGATTTATTGAAAGCTATTTTTGCCATCATTTTTGCATTACACACTCAGGTTAATGATTTGTCCATTGTCGATTAGTGGATCTCTTCTTTTGGAGATAAATCTGTTTTTGTTATTCTTTGAGAACTGCTACGGTGGATACTACCTCAGTCAAAGCAACTGAGGGAATAAAGCCTATTGTGTGACCCCTACATCATGGAAGTCTGCAATAGAGTTACAAAAATATTTTTAATCAAATCAATTCCTAAAAGTAATATACTTTTTCATTTTATATTGTTTTGTATTTCTTATCACTAAATTCCAGGATCGATCTCTCATGGTTTAGCACAGTTCTCATTGGTGATGATGATTTTTCTCTCTGGACTGCGTGTTTGTATACATCTTTATTGGTTAGTTTGCTTTTAGAATGGTAAAACCAATATTTTTCTTATCACTAGTAATTTTAATTTCTCTTATCTGACTTACAATCTGTTAAATGTTCCAAAGTCCTTTTTGCCATTACATTTCAATAGAAATTTATTTCCATCCTACTATAATTTAAAAATAGCTTTAAAAAAGAAAATAAATCAACAGTTTTCATTATTTTTTTTACCTTCCTTAAAATAATCTTTTGTTTTTAGATTTTTAACTTTTCCTTATCACTTTTAACTTTAAATAATTATTTAATCAGTTTATCATCTGTGCATTTTTTTTTATATTTTCATTTGAGAAGTATGGGGATGACAAATATTGTCATCCCACAAATAATATAATGAATAAAATGAATATTAGCAGAGATAACATTTAAGTTGAAAATAAATAAACAATTATAAACCTAATAATATCATCAACATTAAGCAAATTAACCGTCATCCTCATCCTTTGTGATTAAATTTTAAAAAGTTACATTATAAAATCTAAGCTTATTATTTTCTAGCCAATGCCTAAGTTAGGACATAATATAAACTTATTGGTTTTATGCAGTATATTGAAACGGAAATCTCCAATCCCTTTCCGTTTCACCATCAAACCTAATGACACTCTCATCTGTGCTAAGTTCGAACCTATTTAAATGTTAATAAATTTAAAATTAGTTCATGTCTGTCTAAACAGCATTATATATTTACGTGCGAACCAACGCTATAATTAGATAGGATTAGTAAAATTATAGCGTCCTAAAATTATTTAATATTTCTAAAAATGTTTATTATATTATTTAAGTTAAGAGTAAATTATTAATTTTGTTGTTTAATATTGTAATTTCGTATGTGGATATATAATCTGTGCTATATAGAAGAAAGACATGATTTAAAATATGTAAAAGCCGTTATCTAAAAATACTATTAAATGTTTCTTTAAAATTGTTAAAAGATTTCTTGTTTTAAATATATTTCAGAGAAAAGTTTCTCGAAAATATATTTAAAAGCTATATCAAAATATATTTGTAAATTATTTTTAATAAATATGTTAAAAATGTTTTCGTTTTAAAAAAAAATGTTAAAAGGTTGTTTTTAAATAGAAAGAGTTTCTATGTAAGATTAAAAATAAAAGCTGGTCAAGTAATTAAAAGATTTTTGGTTGTAAACAAGTGTCATTAACGACCACACCTGGAATTCGTAAAAAGTAAAACTAGTTAAAAATTTACTAATTAAAATCTCCTTAGATAAGATTTAAGTTATTTTAAAATCTAAATTGGACAATTGTTTGCAATGAAAAATCTTAATTATAATAATAGCTTATGGAATGTTTCTAACATAAGTTATCTAAGATCTGAATTATAAATTGAAAAACACTTAATTAAATTCCTGAGTTTAATGAGTCTTGAGGCGGGAGATTCCGATAAGGAAAACATATAAATACTCTGTATTTTTTAACAAGAGGACAGCCATATTGTTAGTGAGAGTTGTAGCCAGTCTTCACAATTGTTAAAGTTTAACATGTCCGGCTAAAAGCGGGCATCTTGTTGCTGTTACTCCGCGGGAGAACGGGGTTTCTCTCGTCGAAATGCCTAAACCACCATCATGCCGATAGAAGAGACGAGCCTAACATAATGGGAAAGATGATGCCACCCAGTCAAACTAAACCAAACCAACAGCCAAGAACTTGCAGATAAATCATACCGGTACCGTTTTATTTTTCAAACCGCAGAGCTCTGTGTAATTCTGTGTAAATGTAAATAATATCTATATAAGTTAGCTAACTTTCTTTTAAAATAATGATAAAGCTAAATGTAACCAAAACTTAAATCCATTTAATTAATATTTTAAATATGTCAATTGCTATCCAAAATTTCATGTTGTTAAAGTTTAAATAATCTGAGTAATTTATATTTTCCTCTCATTTAAAGTGCTTTATAAGTGTCTAATTTAAAGTTATATCACTGCGGTTGTGTCTATATTTCTTTGCTTATTTTATTTTAATGCTTATTATATTTTATATGCCAAAATTTCGAAACAGTGAGCACTTAATTTCATGTATATTTTAAGAAGATATTATTTGAAAATCTTCGTGTAATTTATTTATAGCGTCAACTTTCTGCGCTGTTTCGAAATCCTATTTTTTTATTTAAATGATTTAATATGTGAAATGTGGCTCTTTTGATCAACCAGTTAAAAACTTAACCTTATAGTTTTATTTAGAATTAAATTTAGCCTTGATCATATTTATAAGTATATTTGACATTTAAATTCTTAAGTCCATAGAAATATACTTTCCCTCCTTAAATATTTATTATCTATAAGTAACGTAATAGATCGAACATGTCAAAGTACAGATGTAGTAATATTCCCTTTAGTTGCATAGACATTTATTATCAGGCTACGCAAGAGTTGGTCCCAATTTGATAGAGCTAATATGCTATTAACTCGTATTTCATAGTATGAAATATACCATTCTTTGCTTGGCGGATGTGATCTTATTTTATAAAAATATTCTCGTTTTGCTGCTATACGTAATATACGTATCTTAAGATGGAGCCACGGCGTTGCCAGCACATCTTCTCTTATAGGGTAGAGCAGTAGCGAAGCCTGAGCCAAGGCCAGGTTAGCACGTAAGACCCCCGCCATTCCTGAACACAATGTTCCTTTTCACGCAGCATTGCGATCGGTTACAGGGTACCGGCGTTTGTCGCAAGAACCCTGAAGTTATTTCATCCATCCGCAGAGCGACTTTTCCTATTATTGTTTACCTGTGCCATAGCGCATTGGTAATATCTAATGCAGCCAACTCTCCCACCTTAACATAACGCTTTCAGCATTCTGAAATTTTCTCTCGAAAGCCATGTTCGATCGATCATTACTTGAGCTGGTTTATGCGCTCGTTATTAAATTATATTGTATGTTTTAGTAAATGAATTCATGATCAAAGTTTAATATAATTATTTATATACCAGCCACAAATGTAATAGGATTTGGCTTATCGAGATTTATAGACATAACGTAGTGATTAATTATGTATTAATTGAAAAGCAACTCATAAGATGGGCACATGTCAAACCCATTTATGAAAATTAAATGAAAGTATTTATCTAAAGCTATTTTGAATTGTATAAAAATTATTTATATAAAGCTATTTATAATTGTATATAAAAAGAGAATGTGTTCTCTTATCCACCCAATGTTTGTACATTCGACGCTGAAATGTGTAAAACTGATCAATTTCATGCCAATTGTAAATAAATATATAATTAATTTAATGTATTTCGTTCTCTGTCTCGTTATTGATTTAATTCAATCCAATTCTAATTATCCTTTATAGTCTATATATGTGAAAACTATGCATTAGGTTAAATTAAATTTAGTGATATTTTAGTCAATTAAGAACCTTTCTTTTATTCATCAGAGTCTTATTGCTTCTCCGTGACCTATGTCGGCCGTGTGGAAAGAGGTATACTATGTGTAATTTCAAGGTGGTCATTCGTAGGGTCTTGAGTCTTGGAATCCTGGCTTACGAGTTGAAGTGCGGTCGGACTCGGGATGTTACAGTCCTAGTCTGGTCAGCTTTGGTCTCTTTTGTTTGGATTCTGAATTCTGTTACGCGAATGTACAAACTTGACTGTTACAATATAATACACATGAAAAAATGCTGAAATCCAGATGTAATACTAATCATTATTAATAGTTGTGGCTAAGTATTTTGAGCACAATAGCTATCAATAAAATAATAATTACACTAAAGTGAGTGAATTTTAAATGTGATCTCTATTTTTGTGCCCTACAGAAAACCATCTATAGATCCAAAGACAAACATATATTCTTACATATATATAAACTACCCTTTACTGACTAGCTCCGGATGCAGGAACCCTAATGATTTGGATTGTGAACAAGAGAACATGCAAATATATAATACTTTAAGTCTATTTTAGTATTTAATAACATCAGTGGAATAACTTAAAACAATGATAGATAAATTTATTAATGCGAAGTAATGTCAATAAACTTTAAATTAAATGTCTGTTAAGTACTCTATCAATACATCATTTTGACTTACAAATAATAAAAATATCTTATAACAAAATAATATAGAGATATATCCATATAAGATTGCATGACATAAAAACATATATAAACACATAGATGTGCTTGTATGATAATCCGAAATATTTCAGTAATTATTTAGCTAATGAAAATTATCCTGTATGCAAGCTATAGTAAAATAAAGTTCATTATCAATAATATATTAGAAATTCTCAAGCAACAAACATATAGCGTATGATAATATAGGATATTATTAGCTGCTAATTCTAATTATTTTATTCTATAAATAACATTTTAACACTCTTTAGTTGGAAAATTTTTTTTTGTCTTCTTTAAAATAAAGAAACTCTTCCTTTTTGAAAGCTCCCAGATAATAATAATTATTATTTTATAATCGACTTAATACGACCCACAACTCTCAGTGCCATCTTATATTGCTGACCCATCTGATCACACACATGTTGAAAAGATAAATAATCACCAATAAAAGCATTCTTGCTAAACCAGCACTCATCAGTTGGTCCAGATTACCATCTCCACACATATATACAATCAGTACTCAGTTTTATATTAAGATAGCCGATCTTCATATTTTAATGGACAGGCTTCAAACTACTCCAACCCACAAGACTTCCATTTCATTGAAAATTTGATGACAGAATGTTCAAAGCCCACATTAGTGCCAATGTTGTCTTCCTACCCATGTTAATGTTTAGTCATTCTGACCCCTCATGTACAGGAAAATAATCCATCTATACATACATTTGTGAAGAATGGGCAGATCTTTTACACACTATTTATATAAATTAATACATAGTACAAGCATACACTTGCATTTATATATATATATGCGGGATTCGAACTCAGACTTTCACATGACCCACAACTCTCAGTTCCATATTATATTGCTGAGCCACATGATGAAAAGATAAATAATTACCAATATAGGTATTTCGTGCAAAACCAGCAGTCATCAGTTGGTCTAGATTACTATCCTCACACATATATAATCAGTGCTCAGCTTTATATTAAGATAGCCAATCTTCATAACTTAATGTGTGTTGGTTTAGCACGAAATACGTATATTGATGACTATTTATCTTTTCAACATGTGTGTGATTAGGTGGGTCAGCAATATAAGGTGGCATTGAGAATTGTGGGTCATGTGAAAGTCTGAGCTCGAATCCCACTTATATTACATATATAAATGCAGGTGTAAGCCTGTACTATGTATTAACCGTCTTAATTGTAAATTTTCTTTAAGTTAAGAAATATAATTCTTTTTTTTTTTTAAATCCAGCGGAAATTTATTTTTCAACCATGGTTTGTTTTTCAGGTGTTAATTTCTTGGTGCAATATTTTATTTCTATTCAAAAGTTATTTTGATTTTAACATTAAAAAAAAACTTTTATGAACTCCATTTATACTATTGAATTGCTTTAAAATTATTTAAAAAGCATTATAATGAGAAATTTACTGGGGTTTTTTTTTAAAAAATCAGCTCAAAATAACTTGTGTGGAATAGATTTTTTTCGTTTTCGTTTCTCAGAATTACGGTATATTTCAAAATATATATGCAACTTTCTTCTGTTTCAATTCATATTGTTTGAAGCAACAGATATATAACATATATCAGTGGATCTAGTGGGTATGCCTGGGATAAGCGGTTTCCAATTTCGTTTAGTGTTTATAACTTGCTGGATTGTAGAAAGTCAAGTGATCAAACTCTTACATATTGGGCTATGAATTCACAATCAAGGCATCACTACTTTTATGGAAATTCAAATGACCAACATGTAGGCTGGAGATGGTTCTTTGGAGCTGACTTGCAACACAATTCTCTGGTGTCTCATGTACCTTTACTCCACTTAATGGGAGAATTGTTTCCACAAATACTCATCATAAAGCAATATCATAAAAAAAGTAAAAAATAATAATGGCTTTTTATAAACCTTAATGTACAATATATGCATATGTAAACTGAATTATTGTGTATAATGCATGTATGCATTTAAATTGTATGTGTATGTAAGACAATGCAACTTAAATCTATGTAAAAAGAATAAAAAATCTTCACGTAAAGGTGTTCTTTTTTTAACCATCCAGTTAGCATTTGTTAAACAGTTATCTGAGTTAACAGTGGCTTAGTCTAAAAGTCTCTTATTGTCTTAATTAAATCGTTTAGTGATATTGTTCATTCTTGATGTACACCAAGTGTTACTACCTGAGGATTTCTAATAAAAAGTTTAGCCTGAATGGTTGAATTAATTCTTTGATTTTTTTTTTACATACAACATGTGTATTATAAGATCTATTTTATTAACTTAAGGCATATTCAGATGTGCTGGAATGATTTAAGTTAAATAAATTTTTGAAAAATGCTATTCACATCTTCTTTACAGGTTTGTTGATATTCTTTTCTTCATTATCTTTTTTTCTTCATCCAGTTGCATTAATTCCTCATTAGTTAATTCTTTTATGTGCGATTGTAAGAAAAAAACATAATCATTTAATTCCAACACACTGTCTTCTGATTCATATTAATTAAAATGAATTTTTTTTAAAAAAATTCTTAATTCTTGAAAGAAAACAGACTATAGATTTAATTACAATCAAAATACATTGTTAACAACAATTTATTTCCCAAACTATTTACATTTATCAAAACAAATTAATTTTAATTTAAAAAAAGTTTCTTCTATAATACAGTAAAAATAGATAATAAAACATTTTTTTTCATATGTCTGCAACAAACTACTTGCTTGCAAGGCTGCTGTGATGACCTCTTGGCTAACAATACTTGACAATATAAAACTTTGTAATGAAAACAAGCTTCTTTTAATTTTTTCAATCAAAATCGGAATTAAATAAAATATTAGAATTTTTTTTTTGAATTTGAAATAATTTATAATACTTTTAAACATCAAGAATTACTATTTAACCATTAATCTACTATTCTAGTATATACATTTTAAATAAATAATATTTACTAAGGCAATAAACCTAAAACTTGTGTGGTTAAAATGCGATGATAGGGACCTCTACAGGTCTTAACCACAAGCTTATGCATTGGAAGAAAATATATCTTCAAAAAATTTTGCTTGGGTTAATTTCTACTTTTTCTTTCAAACTTAAATACATATGAACATGTACACTATTATATTACCACGTGTCATGAGAGATAACCATCTCAATATTCTGTAAATTTTAAAATATATTTCTACAATTAAAGTTTCAATTACAGTAACAATAGCCTAGCTACACTGAAAGATAGTATCAATACTAAAACCTATCCAATAATACATCTCTCGGTGTTTTTGAACTATGCCATATGGGTTACACATTGTAAACTAATCATGGAACACCCACAATCTAATATAAAACAGGTTTTTTCCAAAACAATGATTAAAATCCAGAAGAGAGACCAACTCCTGGCATCGTCGAAAACATTTGAAGACACTTGGACATTATACAATATGCCAAACTAACAACAAGGCAAAGGGGGGGGGGGGGCTAACAATCAGATAACAAATATGTGAAAGATCTAATGTTCACACCATATTGGGCAACATAGACTCATCAGAACCCAAACGGAAATAACAAGATAGTTAGAACAACAATGTAAACCCCAATTGTATGATTATACATCACTGTATACATTAGAAATAATAAATTATTATGGAAACTAAATTTATTTTTGTTTATAAATGTGTTTACACCTATAATCAATTTTGTATCTGTTAAGTTCTTTTTTCTTTATTGTTTTTTTTCAAATTGAGAAATTGTAGAAGAGTTTCTTAAATGTTTAACATTTAGTACCTTATATATAAAATTTCTATTTTGTCTGTTGTCTGATTGGGGAATGCATGAATGTTTCTCCATAAGGGTGACATGTATGCAATTCACAATCTATCACATGTCAAATTCACAACCATTCCACCATGAATAAATGATGAGTTGTCTCTAACTGTCACATATCAAATGCAATAGGTATAAAATTAATAATTTAAATTTTAATTTAGCATTATCAATACCTTGCTGGATATATTTATGAAGGATATTAAACAGACTGGATTGTTCCAAACATTTTTTTTTCAGTTGTGAATTTTTTATACTTATTTATATAATATTAAAATCTTTTGTTTAATTTACATTAAATCTTAAAAAAATATTTGTTAAAGCAACCAATTAAAAACAAAGACGGCTTTCCAAGGTTGAGTGCATCTGGTTTTTGTATAAAAATATATCAAACAGCCTTTGATAGACTATTCATATCTAAATATAGTCTATTTTATAAAGAAATTTCTCCACCAGTTTTAATTATTCACAGAGCAGTGAAGGAGAATGCAGTATACAATAAGCTTCTTAATACCACTAAACATCACATGATCACTATCTCTTATACTAGCACATAATTGTTATTAAACAAGATGTGATGTGATGTATTGTGATCTATTTAGTAATAAAATTTAAATATCAACTGAATGGAATATGTGCCCATTTTCTGACACTATAATGCCATATTTAAAACCTGATTATGGTTTAAACATATCAAATGGGTATGCTAAATGTTTCTTTTATGTTTCTAAGAGGTTTTTATTATCCAAAGTGTTTCATTGACCCTAAGGCAATAAAATTGCTCTTTCCTGATAACAATGCACATACTTCAGTATATCATTTAAAAGAAAGAAAAAATTTCATTCATTCATTAATTATTTAGTTTTGAATTTTGTTATTATTATAATGTTAAAACAGAAATCAGATTTGGTAAAATTATTTTGAAATGCCTGCATAATGCTCTTTTTCTTGTATCAATAGTAACGTTTTAAATATACAAAAATTATCTAATTTTATTTAATTGTCACATGAGTATATGAATAATTACTCAGTCATTGATACTCAGAGAAGTGAAATTTTATATTAATAATAGTCTCAAAACAGTATTTACCAAATCAATTGAGAATTTTAAACCATGTTTAAAATGTAAATTGTAATAATTTTAATAACATTATAAGTTAGGACTGCTAATATAAAGTTCAATTATTGTGAATATGAATGATGGATTTATAATATTTATAACTATGTATAGATAGATAAGAGTGGACTATTTTTGATTAACAAATCTGAATTTATGATCTTGATAACAACATGTAAGTTAGATCGAAGTGGCCCATTTTTTATGTAACAAATTATTATTGATTCAGAAAATGGATCTTTTTTAAAAGATTTTTAAAGTTCACAATAATTGTGACTTATATATTGATAATATAGCTCTCGCATTGGAAATTAATTTTTCCAAGATGTTATTATTTATCCTTAGTTTTGCAAATGTAATAGCTGTAATTATATGGGTAAAAATCCAGACTTTCAATTTCCTGTTTGTCTTCATTGTAAACAACTGATACACATAACCACATACTTATAAGAAGATAAATGATCTTCAACATACATATTTCATGCTGAATCAGCACTTGGTACAAATCATCATCTGCCACACACATATATAATCAGTGCTCAATTTATATTAAGATAGCAAATCTTCAAACTTCAATAGACAGGCTTCAATCTTCTCTACTCTCCAACTCTTCACGGATCCATATAATTAAAAATCTGATGATGGCATGTTCAAAACCCTTGCTTTTTTAATATAAACCTAATATTGGTCATATATGTGTGTGGAAGGTGATGACCTGGACCAACTGATGAGTGCTGGTTCCACATGAAATATGTATATTGAAGATCATTTGTCTTTGTCAGATGTATGTGGTCATGTGTATCAGTTATATAAAATAGAGTGGATGACAAAAGGAAGCTTGAAAATCTGGGATCAAACCAATATAATTACACCTACCTTAAAAGTATATATAATATACTTGTATTATATACTAAAGGTAATAGATGTTATTGTTTATGTTATTAATATTTCTTAGAATATATATATATATATATATATATATATATATATATATATATTGTACCAGATGAAAAACCACCACCACCAACAAAAGCCAAACTGCAAAGTGGGATTCAAACTCAGTTGAACCAAACTGAATTCAAACCCAATTCAGGAGCTTAGATCAAATCAATGGACCTAAGTTGATGGTACATGACTATGCTCAAAGAAACTAGCTCAATGGATGATGATGATTAATGAGACCCATGATCTGACTTTACAAATGTACAATAATATAACTAAGGATATTTCTAAGTCAACTCATATATGTATATGTTCGGGTTGCCAATACATACAGCGAGCATTAATATTAAAATAACTATTAAATAACAAAGAAAGTTAAAAACCAAATGTGTTAATAAAATGTTTACTACTACTAATAATAATTTTGTTCAACTTTTAGATTATGATTATAGAGATTACCTCTAGTCTTTAAACAGAATTTATAATTACAATAAGAATGGCAGTCCTTATTATATGCCAATAGCTATTACACAATATTCTAGGAGGATTATATATGTCTATGCCCTGACAAGAAAATAAAGGTAGATAAAGGTATTTAGCTGTCACTGAAATTATTATTCTAATTCTAAAGGAAAGAATGTGAGATTTATTTTCACATTCGTAAATCAATTCACAAAGAGCAAGATACATATTTAGGACATAACTTTACTATTTAACAGGAAACTTATTTAATTAGAAATGAATAAGAATTTGTTCAACTTTAATAATGGAATCAATTCATCATGATTTACGAGCATAAGAGTGGGGCTTTATTTGAGCTGAGAAGTAAACGGTACTGACGTCTTATGAGCTATAAAAATGAATATGAGAGATAATGGCTTGTCGGTGATGTAAGTAGGAGGGTGGCTTGTGTTTTACAAGTCTTTGATGTCCCATGAAGGATCTGTGAAACATGGGGACAGCCAGGCCAGGTCATAGCCATGAACCTTTGGTGTTCCAATATAAACGAGCAAGTGAGGAAGTGCTTTCTTCCTATTTATTAAAATAACATGAATATTACTGAGACAAGCTTACAAAGCAGGAGATGGCTCGTGCCAGTAATGTTCGAAAATGATGATTCGATAATCATCGAGTGTAATTAATAAAACCCATTTTATATAAAGAATGTTCTATGTGATGACCTGATCATGGAATTAAGGTCAAACAAGCTTTTAACTAAAATTATTTAATGGAATTATAAAATTATATTAATTATACCCTAACATCATGCCCTCCCTGAATTTAATAGAAAGTATAAAATTTGAATTAGAATATATTGATTTAATTCCTTTATCGACCTTTTTGCAAAACATTTTAACATTATATATAAATAAATATTTGTAGATGAGATAAAAGAGCTGGGGACATAGGTTAGAAACTGAGCTAATAATTTATTATTAGCCATTAGTAAAATAGTAAACATTTAATAAATTCTTTCAACTCGATGATTAATAGAATGGTATTAATCTATTTCTAATGGGTGAGAATTACCGTAAGACTTAATATTATATGACTTGCATAAGGCAAATGACACAAAGGGATTATCATCGAGTTAAAGGATCATTGTCATATAATAAAAATAAATATTAATAATTATTTAATAAATATATAGTAAGGTTAGATAAACTAACCGCCATCATGAGAAAGAGAAATTTAACAAAGTATTAATTTTAAAGACTAGAGATTAAGAAAATTACTACATAACTTAAGATAGCATAAATAAAAAGCAAATTTTACAGTAGATAGCTTAAAATGTGGTGTAAAATAAAGTTCGGAAACTGGCCAGAAAGTTGCAGTTGTTTCAAGAAAAATATTATTGTTCCTTCATGGTTGGTTTCTTAGATTACACACAGCAGAGTCCAGTTGGGTGAAACATAGGCATGCATTTTATAAATTATTTGAAAGACATTGATTGATTATTTCGTATTTTGGGCAGCACGATTGGTCCAGAAAAGGTTTAGTTTAGCAACCACATTGAAGATCTTCTGGGAATTTATGGCCCAGCAATCAGACTCCTGAAGTTTAGCCCTTCACCATGATGGAGACACTATTCACGTTCATAATCTAAAGACACACAGATTCTAGTAGCACTTCACTAAAACAAATGTGGCTTCTCCTCCAAATTTTTTCAGGCTATTTATACTATCCTCAGGTTTCCTGCCTATTCTAGATACCTTCAGGCTAATGCTGCTTGATTATCAAAATTACAAATTTTGCTAATTGATTTTAGATACATTCCTTCAATAAGGCTTTCAAACTCATTAGAAAATGAATTTATAAAACTAAAAAAACGATTTTAATTAGGAACCATCCTTACATTTTAAATTATTATCTTTTTGCTAATTAATAAAACTTTCCCAATGTCTTTGGAAAAGGACAATCTGAAAGCTTATCGAAAGAATGTATCTTTTAATCACTAAAATTTGAACAAACAGTTTAAAAGTAAAGTAAAACATTCCGACGCAATGAAACTTTATAGCGAATATATATATATTTAAATATTTATAAATATATACGCACAATCCACGCAGTTGTAATATATATAAATTCATGAATGATTTTATCATGAATTTATTAAGGATATTGATTAGTTTAAATATTAAAATAATTTTTTAATACTGCTTTTTAAAGAAACTAGCGTGTATTGAATGTATAAAGCTCCATTGCATTCGGAAATTCATGGTTAGTACTAGGGTTTGAAGTGGGCTACATGTGAGATATTATGAAGCTAGGATCTAACTTAGATCCGACTGCTTCTCTCTCTCTATATATATGTATATATATATAATTTATAGTGCTAAATGTTTAAATATAATATTTTTGTTATTAACTAATTGCACATTTTTATTTTTAAATATAATTAATAAACTCTCCAACTTCAGTAAATAACAATGCATTGAAGTTAAAATAAAATGAAAAGTGAAATTAATTACATATTTGTCAGATATATATGTCAGTCATGTGTAAAACTATTTAGCATTACATTTCTGATTGATTAAATAATTTTTGCTTTTTAGAGAAAGCATTGTAAACAATCATCCTGAGATATGAAAGAGTTCAAGATTTAAGTAAAAAATCATTTGAATTTTTATGCGTTGCCATTTGATGAAGTTAGAGGGATATTCAATTATATTTAAACATAAACAATTGCAATGAGTTAATCTCAAAAACATATATATATATAATACTTTATTAGAAAGTATTATCCGTATAATAATTAATACATGCATTATGGGACAAAAATAAACTTTAAGCTAAGGTCAAAAACCTGTTTACTCTTTATAATACTTCAACAAGTGATGGAGTCCATATCTATCCATGAGTGATGGAGACCATACCTATAAATATATAAACTTATAAAATTGATAAATACCTTTCCAATCTAATACAAAAAACAGTACGAAGAGTCGGATACATTGCCCTCTGCTTGGGTATTTTATTCTATAGTACAATCACTATATATATATATATATATATATATATATATAGTATTGTACTATATATATATATATATATATATATCATTGATTATAAATCATACACATATATCTTTTTAGAAGAAACTGACCAACCAACATCATCTTTAGTTAGAATTATTTATTCTCCATCACAACCAGAGCTAAATAAAAGATTTTGCATCAGTGTAAATTTCACTATTCCAAATAATCATTATGTAAATATGCTTTTATTAATATTATATAATGGTTCAGATATAGCCCATTTGTACAAAGTCATAAGAACACAATCTGAAGGACCTTTCTTCACCCTTCACCCAATGTTAAAAGATGTTTTTCAATTAAATTATACTAAAAATAAATCAAATGAAGTGTGTTTTAAAGAACTTACTAGCGACATTAGTAAATACTCATTCCAGTGGATTATATATACAGATGTCCTTACTTCTAGTGCATATAATTTACCTCCTCATTCTTTTAGAATAACATTTGGTAAGGAAATATTTAAATAATTATGGATAATACTTTTTTTTTTACCTTTTTTATATCAAGAATTTCAATAATAAAATAGTAAATGAAATGCAAATATTAGAAATTAATAAAATTATATATATATATTGTATGCAGTACATGTACATATTCAAATATCACACACACACACATATATATATTAAAATGGAGTGGGTCCTGGTTTTGTATAACCGTATATTTTGATAGGTTATGAGAGTGGGTGAGATAGTATATCTAGGGTTTCTGAACTTCTAGACTCATATCCAGCCCGATCTCAATCATAAGAGATGACGTGTTAGCATGCAATCCTATGTCAAATATCCCCATGTATATTCATCTCTTTTCTCCATCCTCAAATTCCATTTGTCCCAGAATTCAAGCTTAGAAAGAATATGCATAATATTTTATTTCAGGGAATATTCATATTACTATCTTTATTGTGCAAACATGTGATAAATTGATAAATGGATAAAAAAAATGCAAATGGCAACTTTAATTCGATATATTTAACAAAAGGTTTTTGTAATAAAACTAAGTATAAACCTTTAAGTTTTACAGTTTAATTTGGATTATGTATTTTATCAACGGTTGTTTAATATTTAATTATATAAACAATTAAATATTTCTCATGTAAAAATGCTTGTGAACATTTTTATCTTTCGGGAATATGTTTTATTTGGGTTACATTCTCTTTATATTATAACTTATGTTACATATATAAAGAGAATGTGTTTATGGTGGATATTAGTGTTAAAGTAGAAAGGGTGTCTAATGGTTCTTGGTGGGATGAAGATCACATCTTACATATCCCCCAGTAAAAAGGGGTTAAATATAAAAATATCTTTACATTCCTCATTTCCCCCCTATCATCTCTTAATGGGTAACCTAAAATACATTGCCGTAGATTACTACTTTTTGCAGGGTTTATTATCTCATATTAGGAATTGTATTTAAGTTCATTTCAGCTTTCCTTAAAAATTTTTTTTTTCTTAATCTGACTGATGTTTTTTACCTGATGATGTTGGATTGGGAATACCTACAATTATACATCTACATGTTATAAAGAGTTAGCCACTCTTCTAGTACCTGACAATCTGATTGTCAGTGTGAATAAATTTTCCTATGAATAGCTTATACATTGGTTAAGTAAGTGTGTGTGTTTACAAATACTGTCCTGTTCCTTCTATATGAGACTTAATGGATTTTATAGGGGTATTAATTAAATGATTTAGTGTCTACTATTTTCTTAATTGATTGACTCATTAGCTGGATCCTCATCAAGTATTAGGAGTTCTTGAATATTTAAATTAGAATATGACCTCATGAGTTTTTTCAAAATCTGACTTTAATATATATATATACATGATAGTACAAAATAGAAAATGTCTAAGGTTATGGATTAGATTCTCCTATATAATTAAAAAGTAGGTTGAAGATAAGAGTGGCGACTCTTGTCTTTTAAAATAAATCCTGTATTAAGATTTGTAGAGGTCCCTATTATCGTTTTTCAGGCACATGGTCTTAAGGTTATAGCCTTAATATATATTACTTTATGTAATGAATATGAGTATGTGCTTTACAAATTTAATTATTACAACTGTATATTATTTTAAAAGATTTCTAAGCATAAGATCTCAAAACTGACTCATTGTAAATCGAAAGATTTCATGAATTTTAGGGTGTCATAGAAATTGTAGACTTAATCAGTGAAGTATTTAATAGCCTTACACTCTCAAATCAAAATGCTTTAGATTTTCCTATATAATTAAAAAGTAGGTTGAAGATAAAAGTGGCCACTCTTGCCCTTTAAAATAAATCTTGTGTTAAGATTTGTAGAGGTCCCTACTGTCATTTTTCAGGCACATGATCTTAAGGTTATAGCCTTAATATATATTACTTTAAGTAATGAATATGTGCTTTACAAATTTAATTATCTGTGGTTATATTTATGCATACTACTTTTTTAATAATTGAAGATCTTATTATAAATGTGAATATATTTCACTTTGGGTAATTTACACATTAGTTAAAATATATGTGTGTGTTTAAAAGTACTTGTCCTGCTTCTTTTATTCAAGTCTTGGTGGACTTTATTTTGGTAACAGGTAAACAGGAGAGTTGTCATTATTTTCTAAATGAAACAACTTCTTGGGATAATCAGTCTTCGGTTGTAGTAGTGATGGTATGGCTTATTATTCCATTTAGAGAATAATTTTATACGTTTTTTTAAAAATGTTTTACCAGCATGTGTAAACAAAGATTTTTTTATCCACAAAAATCCTTTTTAATCTTTTCTAACTTAATATAGTTGTTAATATTCCTAATTAAGATTGTTATCTGAGAGTTAAATTAGCAGCTTATGTAATTGTTTAAAATAAAAAGGATTTTTTAATGATAGGGTTTCAATATTCTTGCATTGTAATTTCCTCTGATTCTATTTCCATTGTCTAACCAGTAGACGTTTGAGCCAATACTTTTAATGATGGTAAATGGTATCTTGTATATGGTACAGAGTTTATCGAACATGAATTCTTTCAGATTACTAATGGGTTAGATGAACACTTTACTTCCAAATGATTTTTTTTTACTTCTGCCCCATTTTTTTGCTCATTCTTAGCATTATGGGATATGCCTCCATTTGAACTTTTTATTAAACTATGGGTAATTCAGTGAGCGTAAGCATGGGGTTTTGAAAAAGAATTAGAGTATTGGATTTGTTTTTCTTTTAGTTTTTCTAATTTGTTACAATATTGGGATTCCAAATTTTCAATTTTTTGATTTATCGAGATGTTAATATTTTGTAGTTGATTTTGAAGACTGTTGTGGTTTTCAATTAATTTTTCAATATTATTTTTACTTTATATTATCTCCGTTTCAATTAAGCCTTGTATAATGTTGCTACATTTATGATGATTCTCTACTAAATTAAGTTTCTTTTCATGAATTTCTAAATTACTATCTTGTTTTTTTAGAACAATTTATTTCTATCTGTAAAATTTCTATTTGTTTATTAATCTCAATCTGGTATTTCTTTCCGATTTCGTTCTATTTTAAATTCCAAATAATCATAGGCTTGTTTCATTTCGATGAATTTGGTATCTAATTTGATTTCAATTTTCTTTTCAAATTCCCCAAAACTTTGTTGCCATTTGCTGTCCTTTTCATTTATAACTTTCTCTAATTGTAGCAATTTAGTATTGATATCTGTCTGTATTTGAATTATAACAGTATTTTGCTTTGCTAGATCGGCCTTTAATTCAGTTTTTATATTTTCCATTTTTTAGATAAATCTGTTGTTATACTTGCTTTAAATGCAATTTTTATATTTGCTATTTTTTTAGTTAAATCAGTTTTCATACTTTTCATTCGTTTAGTAAATCAGTTGTTATAATTACTGACATTTGCTGCATCATTATTACTTGATTAACAAGGCATCATATATGTTTGTTTCCTCTTCTCCTTGTTTTTCTGAGTCATAGTTGTTTCTGGCCCTTGGATGTTTTTTGCTACAGCCCCCCCCCCGTAGATATGTCACTGTTTTGTTGTTCTTCTAGATTTTTTACAAAAGAAATCTCGATTTCACCTCCATTCATATCATCTTATACTTCATTTTCATTGTTTCATTGATGAAGAGTTTCAGACTGCATAGTTTTTATTTTACTTCTAGTGATCATCTACCTTATCCTTGATTTTATATTCCTCTTTACCTTTTTATTTTAAATCATTTTACGAACCTTTTATTTGTAGGTGTTAACTTTTATGTTTATCAAACTATAATGAGAAATATTGTGGGAAGATCTATCACCACTATAATTTTACTATATTTGACAACAAAATTGTGCTTTAACTAAGCTGTTATTTCCCTTGACTTTTTATCTTTACTACTTTTATATCGTACTAATTAGTTATTTTAAGCGATTAATTACATTGATCTTATTATTTTTAAAAGTTGTATGGGATTTTTGCTATTCCAATGTGGGACTTGATAATACAATATTGTTCAATAAGATATAAAACTTAATCTGAGACATGGGTAAAATCATTTACTAAGATTACCAGTTATATTTTTGCAACCCATCATGTGAAACATATCCACAACATTGAATGTAAACTAGTTGAAAAAGAGATATTAAACCACTAAACATCACATGATCACCATTATTTATGCTTATACAAATTGTTTTCCACAGAGACAAAACTATCCTTAAAATAGCACCACTCAATGCAAGTGAGAAAAACCATGGATGAAGGAAGGTTTGTGCCTTATTATCTAGGGCCTACTCATCCAATTTTCACAGACTAGTTTCTACCTTGTGGCATTCATCAATGAGGAGCTTTGGATCTGAGAGCAATGCAACTAGATCTTAAACATCTAATGCAATTCTCCAGCAACCACTTTTTACTTTTTTAGCCAACTATAAAGTTTTGATGAGTCCAAAATAAAAATTGAATAATGTTTTCAAGAAAATCTCACTACCTTCTGTAGTTGTATGGATCTGAACTCACATTAACATCCATAATTTTAGGTGTCTTTAGTTTTTTAATAACAAAAATCACCATAATCCTATTGGGCAGGCTTGGGATTAAACCATCAACAATCACATGACCACCATTTTTATGCTTACACAAGCTGTTTTTCATATAAGAAAAACTCTGCCTACAGTTGCACCATTCGACATAAGCTAGAGTAATCAATAAATGCGGAAAGCTTTGTGCATAAAATCCCTATCTAATGCCTAATTTAATATCCCCAAACTAGTTTCTAGCTAGTGGCTTTTAACAGTGAGGAGTATTGAATCTGTGAAAAACAGCTTATGCAGGCATAAAGAATGGTAATCATGTGATGTTTGATGGTTTAATACCAATCCTGACCATTAGGATTATAGTGATTGTTAAAGAAACAAAACCAAAAAAATTATGGATGCTGAAATGAGTTCAGATCCATACAATTATACAAACTAATGAGCTTAGCTTGAAAACATTATTGCATTTCAATTTATTGCTTAAAACTTTATAGTTAGTTAAAAAGTAAAAGGGGCTGCTAGATGGTTGCATTATATTCTAATACCTAGGTTCAGTGCTCTCAGATTCAAGGCTCCCCACTGATGAAAGCTAAAAGCTAGAAACTAGTCTGGGGATATTGGACAAGTAAGCATTAGATAGGGTCTTTATGCACAAACCATCCTACAACCATTAACTATTCTGGCTTGTATGGAGAGTTTTGCTTAGCTTGTGTAAGTATAAAGAATGGTGGTCATGGTATGTTTGATGGGTTTAATACCACACCTGCCAATTGGATTATAGTGACTGAGGTTATTAAAGAACTAAAGACACAAAAATTATGGATGCTGATCTGAGTTCAGATCTATACAACTATACAAGGTAATGAGTTTTTCCTGAAAACATTATTGTCTTTTCATTTTGGACACAAAACTTTATAGTTAGCTAATAAGGTAAAAGGTGGCTTATGAGAAGTTGCATTAGATCCTAAGATCTAGGTGCAGTTCTTTCAGATCCAAGGCCCCTCACTGATGAAAGCCACAAAACTAGTCTATGAACATTCGAGGAGAAGGCACTAGATGGAAATTTTATGCATAAACCTTCCTGCATCCATTGATTACTCTGGCTTGCATTAATGGTGATACTGTATAGAGAGTTTTGCCTCTGTGAAAAAAAGTATATTGGTATAGATAGCTAAATACAAAAATTTCATCAATTAATGCACAGTTTTACAATATAAATTTTAGCATTCTTTGCTCTTTGGCTTGTAAACATTTGGCTTGATGAATACTTTTTTCAGATTTATTGGAATGAAGATCTTATTCTTTTATCATAGAATTTATAATCATGCAAACTTTGAAATGGATATTAGGACTAAATCTTGTTATAACTTTTTATAACCATAAAGATCAATCAGAAAGTTATTTATTAATAAAATACTATTTTTCACAGGTCATATATATATGTAGACTATATTATCATATATACTTATGTTTTCCATAATGATATTTTATTTATTAATGTCTCTTTAAAATTGTTATAAGTTTAATTTAACTACAACGTTTTTTGAGTAAATTCAATATATTCTAATCATTTGTTTTTAGACAAATTATAATTTTATATATTAGAACTAAAATATTTAAGAAAATTGAATAAGTGAAGAACTAACTACTACTATTAACACTACTATTACTACTACTACTATTAATATTATTATTACTGTTGTATTATTATTGTTATTATTATTGCATATAATATTTTGTTAGGTTTGATTTTAATATATTTATTAATGTTTTTATTTATGTTACATTATTTAGATTTCCAAAATATAAGCACGCTTACTACAGTTACAGGTAATTATTTATACATATTTGGAGATTAATTTTAAAAATGTCTTAACGAATAACTACCATAAAAATATTTCAAAGTAAATGTATGTATACTCATGAAACATTAAAAACTATGTAGAGTATAATAAATATTTAATTAGCATTATTTGTAAAAATAAGTTGTAATAGTATAAATCCTGAACCCTACCATTTAATGGGCTCTTTTTTGCCCAATGCACATCAATATACCGCTTCACAAGCCGTCAGATTCTTCACAAAATACTACCATAAAAAAAAAAATTTTTTTTTACTTTCTATACATAAAACTCGTATGGTTTTTTTTTTTTGCATTTTTAATAAATAAACACTTTGTTTTTATATGGTGTATGGGTTGGTTTGCTTTTAAATTATCGACTTTTTTTATATTTTCTCTTTCAAGATAATTTTCTTTAGATAATACTACAGGTAAAAAAAATTTTTTTACCCCTTTCTATACATAAAACTCCTACGTTTTTTTTCGTTTTTAATAAACAAACATTTGTTTTTAGATGTAGAGGGGGGTTGGGTTGCTTTTAAATTATCTTTTTTTTAAATTTTGAGCTTCTTTTTTAAAGCCTTAAACAACTCAGTTTTAATTAATAAACCAACAGTTGGCTTTTAGAGGGTGAAGGGGGGTTGGTTTGAATTTTAATTCTTGTCTTTTAGTATCTTTTGCTGATGTATTGAAAACTTCACATATTAGTTTTAAATGCGTTCGAATATAGAATATATATAAAGAGATAGATTAACAAATTATACTAATTATTGGAGGAGGGTTGGTTTGCTTTTAAATTATCGACTTTTTTCCTTATCAACTTTTTATTGATTTTGAGCGTTTTTTTATTGGAAAGCCTTATTAATCAATTCGTTTTTAATAAACCAACAGTTGGTTTTTAGAGGGTGGAGGGAGATTGGTTTGATTTTTAATTATTGTCTTTTATTTTCTTATTATGAGTTTTTTTTAAAAATATTAACGCTACCAAAACTTTTATATAATAGCGAAAAGTTCTTCCTTTATCTTTTGCCTTTTTTAAAAAGCCTTAATTAAACAGTTTTTTTTTTTAAAAAAAAAAAAAACATTTTTAGGGGGATGTAGAGTTATGGTTTGTTTGAATCCAATAGGAGATGATCCTCAAAGCAGTAAGTAATGGGATTTTGGAGCTGTCCAACCAACTTCCCTTATGCAGACCCTAGGTACGATTGTAAGAGTGGCAATGGAATTCTCCAGATCCTGTAGTTGACTAAAATCATGCTACTCTTGCAAACACATAGCCTTGCATCTGGAAGGATGTTTCTGGAAAAACACAACAGTATCAACTTTTTCAGCCAGCAACTCACTCTCCTTCAACCCTATTTGAACACTTGCACCACCTATATTTTACTGTTTTCACATAGATTCACACATAAATGTGAATTTGTGTGTGAACTCAGCAGAACTCTGCTGAAAACCCCAACTTTTTCAGGATGTGTGCAGTTCAAAATCAAAGGAAGCATGCGTGATGGCCTGACAATTCTTAATATGTAATACTAAATCCACTACACTTTCTCAAAATTTTTCTACAATAAATTTTTGATAGTTTTACATCCTTTAAATATGGTGTAAGTAAGGTGTAAGTTACGTGTTAATGTAAAACTAGAGAGACAAAAATTATTAAAAAAAAACAATATTTACAGTTGATATTCCTAATCTTCAGAAACATTCTAATGAATTTAAATTAGAACTTACAAATAGGTTTCAAGTGTTAGGAGATTTTGAACATGTTTCAGATTTGAATGAAATTAATATGAAAATAACTGATACACTTTTAAAAACTGCAACAAAGATAGCTAGTAGAAAAAAGCAGCAATTGACTAATAAAATTTCTACTGAGACTAGAGAATTTATGAAGCAAAGAAGGAATATGAAGATATACAAAAATGATGTATTAAAAAGAATTGAATATCTCAAATTTTGTAAAATGATACGGAAAAGAATTGAAAATGATATAAGAAAGTATAACTGTGAAATAGCAAGGAAAGCTGTAGAAGAAAATAAAAGTCTCAAGAATGTTAAACAACATTTTGGTATTGGTAGAAAATTTATATCTGCAATAAGAAAAAAAGATGGAATTATTACTAAAAAGAGAGATGACATCATGAAATTGGTAAAAGATTTTTATCAAGAATTATATAGTAATAAAGAACAAGTACCTTCTATATCTATTACATATTCCGAATTGCCCAGAATTTTAAATGAAGAAGTGAGACATGCAATTAAATGTATGAAGAAAGGAAAGGCTCCAGGAAATGATGGAATTATAATTGATATATTAAAAGAAGCAGGTGAAGAAATAGAAACAATTTTAGCAAAATTATATACCAAATGTCTAAATGATAAAGATGTACCAGAAGATTGGAAGAATGCAGTAATAATATTAATATTTAAAAAAGGTGATAAAGAAGATATTAGAAATTATAGACCTATCAGCCTTTTATCAGTTTTATATAAAATTTTTACGAAGATAATTACAACTCATCTACAGAGAACTTTGGATTTCCACCAACCAAGAGAACAAGCTGGATTTAAAAGTGGTTTTAGTACAATAGATCATATCCAGGTATTGAGAGAAGTCAATGAATATGAGTTGTCATTATGTTTTGTATTTGTAGATTATGAAAAGGCATTCGATTCTATACACATTTCTTCAGTGATTAAAGCATTGGATCATCAAGGTATAGATCCAGGATATTGTCATATTTTAAAGAATATTTATAAAAATACAACAGCAACAATTAGATTACATAATGATACTGGAAAAATCAACATTGAGAAAGGTGTAAGACAAGGTGACTCCATATCTCCAAAACTTTTTACAGCAGTGTTGCAAGAAGTATTTTGTGGATTAAAATGGGAAACTAAAGGAATGAAAATAAATGGAGAGTATTTAAGTCATTTAGATTTTACAGATGATGTAGTTGTTTTTGCAAATAGTGCTTCAGAGCTGCAGGAAATGTTGCAGGAGTTAGCAGATGAAAGTAAAAAAGTAGGACTAAAGATAAATGTTAAAAAGACTAAAGTAATGTTTAATCGATTTGCTCAAAATATGAAAATAAAGATTGATTATGAAGAATTAGAAGAAGTTAACAGTTACAAATACCTTGGTCAGATTATTAATACAGATGGAAACATAATGGAGGAAATTAATCATAGAATTAAACTTGGTTGGAGTGCTTTTGGTAGAAATAACTTGATACTAAAAGAAAATATGCCTATGTGTTTGAAAAGAATGGTTTTTAACAAATGTGTTTTACCAGTTCTTACTTATGGATCTGAGACTTTGACACTTAATAGAAGAGCAATACAGAGACTTCAGACCACTCAAAGGAGTATGGAGAGATGTATGTTGGGAGTAACAAGAAGAGATCGAAAATGCAATGTATGGGTAAGACAACAAACAGGTGTTATTGACCTTATTGAAAAAATTAAAAGATTGAAATGGGGTTGGGCTGGACATATTGCTAGAAGAAATGATAATAGATGGACAATTGAAATTTTAAACTGGATTCCAAGAGATTGTAAAAGACCCAGAAAGAGACCACATGGATGAAATAAGAAAATGTGCAGGGGTGTTGTGGAAAAGAGAAGCTAAAGATCGGAGAAGATGGATTAAACTTGGAGAGACCTTCATCCTGCAGTGGATTGATAATGGTTGATGATGATGATGATGATGATGATGAAATATGGCCACCATCAAATCAGACCATAGAGTTGAATTACATACACTTGATGAATACAGTCACAAGTCAATGGGTGTAGTATTTCATTACATAAGAATAGGATACACCACCCTCTAGGCAGCCAGTTATGGCTCTAAACAACACTATTGTAGTCTTAGCCATAAGTTAAGCCACTAAAACAGTATATTGATGTGCATTGTGTGAAAAACAACATCATCAAGTGGTAGGATTCAGTATTCATTCTATTACCAAATAATTTAATAACCTATTTATCAATGTAGAAATATTAGACTATTTTTGTTTCAAAGACAGGATTGCTGAAATAATTTAGCATTTGGAAATATTGATATTTTCATAAATTATGTAACTTTTAATCTTTTGTTATCATATAAACATTTAATTTTATGTTCTTCATATGGATGGTCATAGTGTAAAAAGATATTCTTTTTTTATATTATATAGTAATAGGGTACAAAATTAAATGATTTTTGTATAGATATTTATTTGACTTTTTCTTTTTCTGAGAATTTTAAAACAAAAATTAAAAAAAAAAGTCTTGATATTCCTAATGTTTTTTTCCATATGATGTTATTGCGTGAGAGATGAAAGAAGATCGAGTCTGAAAGATCCATAACTGGGATCAATCTCAAAACCTTATGCTCTAGAATCTGCAGCAAGATTTTTGCAGACATTATTTTATATAAAACATCATAAAATTGATAGAAGTAAAACTAATTAAACACCACATATCTTTAAATATTTATAATAATTATATAAAATACAACTAGTTGGTGCTGTGCTTTGGCTATTAACAGACTCTTACTGTTTTGTAAGAGAGATGCTATTTTATCAAATGTTAAGTACAGCATTCTACGATTTTCCTTTTTTTCAGTCAATTATTGTAGAGATCAATCATTGTAAGCTTTTTATGCCATCAGATGTCTCCTTATATTAATTGTGACAATGAGATTGAATATGCCAAATTTCTGGCATTTAATTACATACTCAGCACTCCTGACCAAAATCTTTTTGTCTTATTTTTAGTTCAAGTCTTTACCTTAAAGAAATGGAGACAGATATAATAGTCTGGCAGTTCCTGGCTGTGATTTTTGTTTGAGATAGTAAAATCAAAATTTTTGTTCAGAACATGATCTAAATGAAACAGGAGTTTCATCTAAAAAAAAGTGTTTGATTAAGGAGCCCTGTTTATGATCCATCTGTCTATTACTAGGTGAAAGGACCTAGGAAATGAGGGCAACAATGGGCTGTCCCATGCAGTTACTAGGTGAACACATCTGGTATATTACTTTTTTCAGCAGTAGACATAATAATAATAATAATAATAATAATAATAATAATAATAATAATAATAATAATAATAATAATAATAATAATAATAATAATAATAATAATAATAATAATAATAATAATAATAATAATAATAATAATAATAATAATAATAATAATAATAATAATAATAATAATAATAATAATAATAATAATAATAATAATAATAATAATAATAATAACATGGATAAATCTTCTGCATGGTCAATATATACGGGACAATTTCACACACAACATTTTAAAGGAAAACCCAGCTCTTTTGTGGGATTCCCCTTCTATTTGAGCAATCTAGAAATGCGTCGACAAATACAAGACAAAATTAAAAATAAAATAGAAAATATAATTGATTCACTATCAAAAATCTTACCTTTCACTGTATTCAAAAGTATCCCTGTTTAATCTATTAATTATGACTCGAATCACATACTATTCTCCAATAATATTATACACTAAATCTTTTACTAGTAAAATAAACTCGTTATGTAGAAAGTTGCTGTGGGGAAAAAAGATTGTTTCGGTTTCACTAAAACGTATTCAAGCTCCTCTAATACAAAATGGTTTACGACTACATTCAATACATATTTTTAACATTCAAAAGACATTAAATCTCATTTCTGCATGTGCTTATTTATTTCCATACATGAAAGTGTTCTTCAAGATTACCCCAACAGATAAACCACCACCAACCAATGGATATTGGAAAACCTTGCTTACACTAATTCTTAACATTCCAAACATTATTTTTTCACCACTGCAAGATAAATTTAAATATTGGGATGTATACCAGATAATTTGCTCTTCCCTAAATGATAAAAAACCAATTTTAAACATTAATAATAGACAACTAACCCGAAAATTTAAATTCTGGTCATTAGAACCCAAATATTATGATTTTCTACTCAAATTAAATCTTGAAGCATTGCCAACATTACACTTTTGTAGATATAGAAGGCATTACATAAATACTGAAGACATATGCTGGTTGTGTCATAGAGAAACTGAGACACAAGAACATTTTCTTTTTACCTGCCCTGTATTTGATAATATTCGTTCATCCATACCATCATTGTACAAACAAAGAAAGTGTGACATTCAAACCTTTTTATAATCATTTATTAAGGGTAGCTACCCACATATTCGAGCAAGTACTTTTATATTGTTTTCATCCAAACACATTCTGGACCAAAATGGAACAGCTCCGCTTAAGGGATGGAAAAATTGTATCCCAAAAGATGTACACAGCCACTTGGTCAATATTACAACAGCACTCAAAATTATAGAGAAAAAAAAAGACTAATAAAAAACAGAACTAAGAGCTTTACAAGTGCACAAAACTAATTGGATGTATATATTTTAAAGAAAATAATGTAAACTCAAATTTGTAAACCACATGCATATCCTTTGTCTTTGTTACCCCCCCCCCCAATTACAATTTTCAACTTATTTATACTGACTTCAATTCATCTGCATGTGGTAAAATAGTTATAAATGTAACCTTTTCTTGTTATATTCAATAAAGTCCTTTTGAAAGATAATAATAATAATAACAACAACAACAACAACAACAACAACAATAATAATAATAATAATAATAATAATAATAATAATAATAATAATAATAATAATAATAATAATAATAATAATAATAATAATAATAATAATAATAATAATAATAATAATAATAATAATAATAATAATAATAATAATAATAATAATAATAATAATAATAATAATAATAATAATAATAATAATAATAATAATAATAATAATAATAATTTCAGTGATAGTAGTAAAGCAAAAGACATTGATAGTATTACAAATTAGTATTATAAATCTAATTGTGTTTTAAATGTAGGTATATAAAATATTCAAACTTTACTTGATACAAACTCTTGAAATTCAGAAAGTAGTCTTGCCTTTGTGGCTAGGTGTTAGTTTATGATTTAAATTTGATATAGCTGTTCCCAGTGAATGATATCACAGAAGAAGAAAGACTATTAGAACAGAACAATGGATACATTTTTTTGAATGGTAGGTGAGGCAGTTAAAGAAGAATGCCTGATATTGAATTTGTTATAAAATCTAATTTAATATCTTATATTATTGGATTTTTTTTGTATCAATGCAATTTGAATCACCTTAAAACTTGCCTTGAATAATGGTAATAGTGCAAAATTTATTAATGTTTATCCTCCAATGTTAGATTCAAAGAATTTTTTGGAGGACAGTTTTTATTTTTTGTTGACCAGCAATTTAACAGCAGGACCATAGAAGGATTGAATTTTTGATATTGTAAACTTTAATATACATTTTGGAATAAATATTAGACTATGAACAAAAGTTTTTGGAAACAATGGTATTAAGTTGTAAATTCAAATGATATGTGAGTATTGAATTTATGCTCAACACATGAATTAACTTACACACAATTTGTTTAGGCAGAAAAACAGCTGTAAAGAAACATGCATGCATATAAGCTAAAACAATCACATTTAATAGATTACAATAAAATAAAGAAATACACCAGCACTAAAAAGCTCAGGTTGTTGGACAGATCTTATATTAATATGATCCAAGATAAAAAAATTATAGTTGCATTAATATTAGTCCCATCATATTCACAAGAAAATTAATATTCATTCCATAAATAAATCTTTTATACCTATTAAATTTAAACAATTAGTAAACAATAGAATTGCTGTTTGGATCTTTGGAACTGTCATAATACTGAAGAATGAAATTCTCTTAAGGAGTTTGCTAATTTGATTAAAAATAATTATGTGTTTCTGTTAGGTAGAATAATAGATTTATGGTGAACTTAATAATAAAAATTGAGATTTGAAGGCTAAAGTGCTATGATTGGTGCATTAAAAATACAAAGAATATATGGACATGTCAATCAATACCTTATTTTGATGATTAAATGTAACATAGCAACCTCAGCAATGAAATCACAATTATATTAAATCCAACAATGACACTTTATTATATAATGATAACAGTATTTTGAAAAGGTGGAAGTTATATTTTGATGAGCATTTGAATACCAATACATAAATTGAGATGATAAGTCATGCATTGGTGGTCAAGAGGTCAGCACAGTTGCCTTACAAGCAGTTGTCCCGGGTTAGCGGGTTCACTTCCCAGCCAATGCTATGACACATGATAAAAAAAATTGAAATGATAAATTATCCATTATATTTGGTCATTTAGATTTATACAAAGATATTTAGATTAATGCAGTCAAAACAGCTCTTTGTAATTTTAAAATAGAAAGGCTACAGCTCATGATGACCATCCAAACTACCTGGAGAAGTTTAAAAATATAGCAATAATATATTAGCTTTAAAAATATTGTAGATTTTTTAGAATTACCTAGGCTCATAGAGATCTGCTATCCATTTTAAGGAATGCTTTACTTTCAACAATTTTTGTTGGATATGTTGTTTTCAGTAGAGATAAATGGCACTAGAGATTCAATATAGTATTAGAAATTCTAGAAGCACAATAGGTATGATTTTTGTCCCCAGAAAAATGCAAGAAAAGTATCAGAAATAAAGGAGTGATTTATATATTTGTTTTTATGGATGTGGATAAGGCATTTGATTTAGTTGATAGGCCTAATCCATTGTTTGAAATTAAGCAATTGTTCATTAAAATTTATTCTTATAAAACAGCTTCTGCATAAGGGAATAAGAGAAAGTGTTATTACTACAGTTGGAACATTTGAATTTGAAATCAAAGCTAGTGTTTTTGTTCCAACATTGATTTTAATTTCAATAACAGTGGTATTTGGGAATTATTTATAGGCAGTTTAATTAAATTGAAATTAATCCTGAAATTTTAAAATTGAGTCAATTAAGAGTGAAAAGAAAAAAATTTCTACTTGGAATCTGCATTTACTTTATTCTGACAATTGTGATGTTTTTTACAGTTTAAAAGACAATTATAGGATGGTCTTCATGTTTTCAATATAATATATAAATATTTGGATTATTTATTAATTTTCAAATAATTCATGTTTTTATTACCTAATAAAAAAAATCCTTAGCTACATTTAGTTCGGATGGTCATCAATTTGGAAACATTAATCAGTTCAAATACTTTAACTGTTCTACAAGTGGAAAATTGTCTTAGTTACTGAGTTAATAACACAGTCTTAAATGTGTGTTGTTGCTTTTAAGCAGATCAAAGTTATAGTATTTTGCAAGTAAATTAAGTAAAAATGATTTTATTATTTTGGAAAATTGATTGTATGGATGTGAGACATGGGTAGCTATCAGAGCAGTGTAAAGACTTGAGGAAGATGCCATCAATGATGCTCATAAAATTGGTTCTTATAACGTAATCAGGCTTGGCCACTTGATGGCATTCTGGCTCGCCAAAACACCTAACAAATGCCATTTACAAGGCCTGTCTTACAGCTATAAAAACATCTATGTTTGTCTTAGCCATTAGAAGGCCATTGATGATGATGTAATGCAGAAATAATATGGCCTATTTCTGCTTCACGACGGTTACTGTGAATCTACACACTTATCTTTCGGGTACAGTTTGATATATATGTGTGTGTAGTTTGATTAGACAAATTTTTACAATATACGTTACACAATCTTTGTATTTGTAATGAATTTAAGAAACCTGACTTTATAGTAATTTTCCAAATGGCCACACCCTTATTTAGAGAAGGTGTAATGTGTAAAAGTTTGCCAAAGGTATGTCAAAACGAATTCGGCCGAGTTCGCATGCAAAATCTCATTTTCACGTGAAATACCACGTAGTTCATAAAATGGCTGGCGATCATGGAACTTTTTCCACAGTTGCCAAAAACAGAAGCCAAGTATTTCTACTGTCCAATAAAAATATACATGATTTTTAGTAAATTTCATAGAAAGCACATATTATAAACATGTTTAATAAGTAAAGAAGACATTTGTATGTGTTTGTTGTTGTTTAAAAAAGGTTGAGTTTCTTTCTTTTGTCCAACTATGGTTACAATTTTGATATTTTTTATTTTAGCATTACAAACAACAGAACACTAACCCTAAAACTAACCCTACACAGTTTTTTTGTTATGTAGAAAGTAATAATTAAGCAAAAGACATCACTAAATAGACATCGCCAAAAAAGTTCTAGCAATCAATCAATTAATAACTAAAAAGGAGGAATGATGATAATTTGCCCAAAACAGTGATTTAAAAGTAAAAAGAAAGGCTGTCGTTTACTAAATACAAAATTAAAAAGGCATGAAAAAAAAGTTATAGCAATCAATAAATTAATAACCAAAAAAAACCCAGCGATTTAAAAACCACACGGCCTGAAAAAATGTACATTGTATTGTTTTTGAATGCCAACAATGCCATCAAGTGGCCAAACCCAATTACATTATAATTACCATAAAATTTAAAAGAAATGCAATGGCAAAATCCTAAAACCGTTCAGTATGTTCTTCATGTTGCTTAGTAGAATACAATAGTGTTCAATAGTATAATATAACACCATTATACAATGCAATACTTTTGAAAAGCATGTTTCATGTTGAAAATGAGCATGGATTTTGTGAGAAAAGTAGACTTTGTCTACGTTATAAGGACTATCCATAAAATATTCTACAGAAATGCATTATTATTTCAATTGGATAAGTATAATTGAGAATAGAATACATTGAGGAACTACAATTAGACACGGTGTTGAAATATTTCAGAATAAAAAGTTTGTGCTGAAAAAATAATAGACAACATAAAAAAATGTCAAGTAAATAGAAAAATGCATCAGCATGCATTATATATGAATCTATTAATGGTTCACAAATTAGTTTGTATATTTATAAAAAAAGTCATTTTTAAGATAGTTTTTTTCTTTCCATGTTTACTTTATTTTTGGAGATGTAATAATTAAAATTGTTTGTGGAGGCTTCTTCTTCTTCCTCTTCTTCTTCTTTTTCTTCTTCTTCTTCTTTTTCTTCTTCTTCTTATTATTATATTATTATTTTATTATATAAAACAGTTTTATGCATGGCATAGCATGATAGCACACTATGTCTTTAAATAATGAACTAGTCTAGGTCCCATACTGTATAGATTGGATTGAGTATCCATCACCTAGACACAATATGCAGGCAGTAGATAAATTGTCAATGGGGTGATAGTGTTCATTTAATCTGAATGCTTCTATTAAGATGATGGATCTGGCAATAAATAATCAAGCTTTTTGAATGTAGGGTTAGAGAACTATAGTCACATTGCCAAAAGATATAATACATGTTCTCCATAAATGTCCTGAGAGAACTATTGTCACAAAGCTGAAAGACAGAATCTGTATTCTGTAGTCTATAGTTGTAAAGAAAAACAGTAGATGCAGTCAGGCAATTTGACTTTCATGACAGAAAGCTGCTAGAACCAAATGCCAAAATGAGGCAAGGCATTATGTACAGCTTGAAATGATACCATATCTACTTGTAAGGCAGGTAATCACTGTATAACTGGATGTGATAGATAAAACTATAAAGGCATGTGCAGTGCCTTTTGTAGTTTATCTTAGAAATAGAAGCTTTACCTCACCAATGGTAGCAGGTGGAGTCTAGTCATTGTAAATTAAATGTAAATAATCAAATATATATATATATTTATTTTTATATTTCATTAATAAATATAGTATAACAATTGTTTTTATTTCATTTAATTTTTATGATATAGTTACTGAAAGAACAACAACTACAAAACCAACATATCCAGGTAAACATTTCAATATATTTTGAATATTATTATTAATAATTATTATCTTTATGGTACACACACACACACACACACACATACATATATATATATTGAATCAACCTCCACCGAACAACAATTAAACAAAAATACTAACTACTAACTGCTACTTCTATTTATTTAACACTTACTACCTTCAAAACTTTTAATGATCTAAAACTTAAAATTTAAAATTTACTACTTAAACTTATGGGAAACAACAAACACCAAGCATTGACAAATAAAATATTAACTAATATTTTATTATATTTTGTCCTCCTAAATTTCCCTTTCAGAAAATGGTTGATTTTCAGGTAAAGTGTCAACTATCATCAATAGCGAACTATCAATAACATTCAACACTCGATTACCAAATATACACCGATCAAATAAACACTTTATTTTTTAAAGAAGAAAGAAAATACCTTATGTGCCAGCTAATTACATTAGAATTAGCATGTCCATCTGATAAGCATAATTCGGTACCTGAAAATCCCTTGCTAACTCAACTGGTTCCAACCACCCACTAAATAGACAAAACAAAAGGTATATCTGAAAACGCTGCCTCTTCTAAGCTACTTCTATATTTTTTTTAAAACTAAAATAATTTTCCCGAACCATTTAAAATAATACTTCAATCCTTTAAAACTAATAATAACAACATTATACTGAATACTAAACATTTATAGATTTAACTTAGCGAATCTTTTCTGAAATACTATTATTAATGATTAGATTTTTCCCTCCTACTCTTATTAAGGAAATAAATATTTATACTTACCCGCATGTATCAGAAATAAACATAAATGTTTTAAGAAAAATAATTTAAGTGTTTTTTATATTATTTAAAAATAAATTAATCGTTTTATCTTATAATGAGACACACACACTTCTTTTTTTAAAGATTAAAATAAGCATTTTAATATATTACTTTAGCAAATAAATTATACACATTACTTCATATTTTATTTTATCTTTTATTTTTAAGTTTAAATAAAAATCAAATCACACATAGATGCATGCCATTGTTTCAAAAATATTATTTAATAGAAACTGCTTTTACTTATTTTATTATTGCAAATATTAATTTTTTGAAGTTTAAAGTTTATTCTTTTTTTTAAGTTTAATTCAAAAAGTTCAAAGTTCTTTTAATAAAGTCTATCTTTATTTTAAAAAGAAATCAGGAATGTTTAGATATCAAAGTCAAATAATTACCTAGGTTTTAAAATACAACGGAAACAGCATAATGGAATTATTTCTTAACTCATCGACAACTGATAAAATGATTCCTCCATAGATCCTGTGATTTGATATGATTTTTGTGGCTGTTTGGCATTCCTGCACTCCGCTATCCATTTAGTCTATTTCAACATGATTACTTTTTGAACTAATCGCAGATCTTAGATGTGTAGAGAGCGGCTTTCTGTCAACTGCAAATATGTTGGTTTTAACAGTGCAACCTTTTTTGGAAATATTACCTCAAGAAATATTTATTAAAATGAGAAAGTCAGACCAAGAATAAACAAAAGTTGAGCTATTTATACTGTTTTAAACAATGGAAAACTTTAATAGCAGTAGTGTTCGTCTCATGAAATAAAATTAGCTTCTGTGTCTACTTTTATTAAAAATTACATACACCCATGCACATATATTTATTTATTTATTATAAGATAAAATGAAATCTCTTTATTATTTTATTAAAAATTCATTTAAGGAACATTAAATCATTTATTTATTACAAGACTTTTTTTCTTCTTTTAAACAAAAAAAAATCGTTTGTCATCTGATCCTTCGTGTCAGCCGCTAGAGGCACTATTTCTAGCTAAATTTCTAGAAATATGCCATTTCTGCAGCTGCACCCAAGCCTTTAAGCATTCTTTCTAAAATAAATCCTAGAAAGATCGTTAACTCAGAGTTAAGTCTACTTTCTACGCTAAAAGGTAGAGTGTTAACTCAGAGTTAGGTCTTCTATTCTATGATAAAATCTAGAAAGAGTGTTAACTCGGCTTAGCGGCTAACAGTGTGGCTTTTTCCGATGCTAAAAGCAGAGCAAAATGCCGTAGTTGTTTGTGTCATGCACTATATCGTAATGCTGCATTATGTATTTTATGTAACAATATTGTACGAGGGTGTGTTAATGTGATCGTGTCAAAATTATTTACATTTTCATTGGTGCCTTTTTTAAAGACGAATTGATGTACTGTTACATTTTATCAATTTTAACAGTAGTGATTGTTCATCATAAATTTGTATTCCTCCTAAATTTTCGATTAGGGTGGGGTAGCGTAAAATTTTAAAAATCATGCTTTGAGTCACATTTTAGCGAGAAATTTTCCAAGACAAAAAGTATGGCTAATTCCCACAACAGAAAACTTGAAAAGATGGGAATTGCCAGACATGGAAGCCGGCGCTGGAATATTTTTACAGCAGAAAAAAAGAAAAAAAACATCCTGCTGCTGAAAGAAAAGATTGGGTTGTGCAGCAAATATATGCAGATTTGAGGTCCAAAAACATCTGCCGACGGAAATGTTCACTTTATAAAGGCAAGCTTGTTAGAGGGATTCTAAATGGCCTTCATCAAATGTCAAAAATAAAAGAAGTAACTTCAATTTTTATTTAAATGTACATCCCATCTTCTCCCAATAATTGTTGTCATTAGCAATCAAATGTAAAATAAAAGAAGTAACTCAAATTTTTATTTAAACATAGCCCCAAAAACCCCTCTTCTCCCAATAATTGTTGTCGTTGGCAATCAAATGGTCATATAAAAGGAACATCAATTATTCTTTAATCGTATAGAAAAAAAAACAAAAAACCCTCCCACTAATTGTTGTTGGCAATCAAATGTAAACCAATCAAAGTAAGACAGTAAATTATTAGTTAAACATAACCCAAATTACTATTTGAATGTACACCAAAAAGGACCCGCTCTTGTCAATCAAAATTAAAGAAACCTAGACTATTATTGTCCCATTGTCAAATCGAATATTATTTGGGAAAACGTAAATAACATATAAATGAAAAAAAAAAGAAAGTCAAATCGGTTTTCAATCAAATGGTAACCGATAAAAGTCACTTAAATTTTGATTTAAACATACAAACAAACAATAAAAAATGCAAAACCCTTTCTCCCAATAATTGTTGTCAGCAATCAAATGTAAAAAATAAAAGGAATGTACAATTATTCTTTAATCATAAACAAAAACACCCCTCCCACTAATTGTTGTCAGCAATCGAATGTAAAGCACTAAAAATAAGGTAAACCGATTATTTTTTAAACGTAACCCAAAGTACTATTTGAACATACACCAAAAAAAGACCTACTCTTGTCAATAAAAATGAAAGAAAACCACAACAACTATTATTATCCCATTGTCAAAAATATTAGGTTTTGGGCAAACCTAAACCCTAATTTATAAATGAAAAAAAAAAAGAAAGTCAAAACCGTTGTCAATCAAATATAACCGATAAAAGTAACTTCAATTTTGATTTAAACATACACAAAAAAAAAACAACCTCTTTAGCTCCCAATAATTGTTCTCGGCAATCAAATGTAAAATAAAAGAAAGGTAAATTAGTATTTAATCATCACCCAAAAACACCCACCTCTCTCACTAATTATTTTCAGCAATCAAATGTACACCACTACTAAAAGTAATGTAAACTACTATTCTTTAAACGGTTACACCCCTTCTCCCAATAAATGTTGTCTACAATCGTACACACAAAAAACACCCCTCCCAATAACTAGTGTTGGCAATCAAATGTAAACCAATCAAAGTAAGACCGCAACTTATTATTTAAACATAACCCAAATTACTATTTGAATCTACACCAAAAAAACACCTGCTCTTGTCAATAAAAATTAAACAAACAACAACTATTATTGTCTCATTGTCAAAAATATTTATTTGTAGAACCAAAACCATAATTTATAAATGAAAGGAAGTCAAATCAGTCATCAATCAAATGTAAACTGATAAAAGTAAAGATTTTAATTTTTATTTAAACATGCACACACATGGGGAAAAAAACACTTCTCCCAATAATTGTTGTCGGCAATCAAATGTAAACCTATCAAAGTAACGTAAATTATTATTTAATTGTACACAAAAAAAACCCTCCCACTAATTGTTGTCGGCAATCAAATGTAAACCTATCAAAGTAACATAAATTATTATTTAAAAATCCATTCAAAAAAAACCACTCTCTCTTGAATTTTGTCAATCCAATTTTACAAAAACAGTAATACTATTTAAAAAAAAACACAAATTACTATTTGAACACACACCAAAAAAGACCCTTTGGTAAAAAAAAACAAACTATTATTATCCCATCATCAAAAATATTATTTGGGAAAAATAATTCAGAAACGAAAGAAAGTGAACTTTGTAAACAAACAAAAAAAAAAGTCAATATTAATAGAGAATCGCTAGCCCGGGAATATTATATTAATGTGTTTTTTGGTTAGAAATCGTGCTTCTAGCGGCTGACATGAAGGATCAGATGAGAACAAAAAATCTTTTATTTTAAACAGCTTATTATTTTAAACAGCGTTTGCAGTTTATTTTATTTAATACAAAATTCCCCCTCCCCCCTGCTCTTTAATTTTTTACATTTTATTCTCTTAATATTAATTTTTTATATTTTTAAAACATGGGACTCATACAATTACTTTAATATCAATGTACTTTGTTACAATATATATAGTGTAAAACTTTAAATTAGCATACAAAGTAATATATATGATCAATAAAATGCTTTATAAAATTTATTTATATTTTTCTTTAGTAAATAAATGCTTTTTTCAAACAAAATTCATATTTACAATCATTGAATATCACATTATTCATGGCTTGTATCTATTCTCTATAGGCTATTTTGTATGAGTGTAATCACCCTATCATTTAATGTTGATGATCATCTACTTATTTTTTCCTGCTAATTGCCATTTTATTTTCTTACATTTATTTAAAAAGCTTAATGTACTAGCAACCTTGTTCCCCATTTTCATAATGATAACTTGATATATATTATTGCTCCAATTATTCTGCATGGTATGATCTAGTTTTTGGCTACCATTAATTCTGTAAGAATAAATAATAGTTTTTTAAAAAATTATCAGTGCATCTTCTCTTCTATCTATCTATCTATCTATCTATCTATCTATCTATCTATCTATCTATCTATCTATCTATCTATCTATCTATCTATCTATCTATCTATCTATCTATCTATCTATCTATCTATCTATCTATCTATCTATCTATCTATCTATCTATCTATCTATCTGTCTATCTATCTATCTATCTATCTATCTATCTATCTATCTATCTATCTATCTATCTATCTATCTATCTATCTATCTATCTATCTATCTATCTATCTATCTATCTATCTATCTATCTATCTATCTATCTATCTATCTATCTATCTATCTATCTATCTATCTATCTATCTATCTATCTATCTATCTATCTATCTATCTATCTATCTATCTATCTATCTATCTATCTATCTATCTATCTATCTATCTATCTATCTATCTATCTATCTATCTATCTATCTATCTATCTATCTATCTATCTATCTATCTATCTATCTATCTATCTATCTATCTATCTATCTATCTATCTATCTATCTATCTATCTATCTATCTATCTATCTATCTATCTATCTATCTATCTATCTATCTATCTATCTATCTATCTATCTATCTATCTATCTCTATCTATCTATCTATCTATCTATCTATCTATCTATCTATCTATCTATCTATCTATCTATCTATCTATCTATCTATCTATCTATCTATCTATCTATCTATCTATCTATCTATCTATCTATGCACAAACAAAGGGGATAAATCATTCCCCACCCATGGTATGAATTAACAGTACCCTAAATGTTAAACACAAGATCAAGATCAAGATCAAGAATAGAATGAATAACTTATTTTGGGGTGTTCTGACATTCACAAGCATATCTTTGTCAACATTGTTGGTAATTCAGATGAAAATTAATTTATTACCAGATGAAATGTCGAACTCATAAACAATTTGACAAAGCTGAAGACAACATCTTTCTCTAATACCTTGTTTATAATAATTAAATAAGATTTAATACATAAACTTTATTCATAATCTGGGAGAAGAGTGAATTGCTTTTTTCCCTTTACATGTATATTGAGCTATGTTTAATTTAAAGTTTACACATTACATCTTATTTAGTTATTACAATCAATGTATTAAAAGAGAGATGCTGTCTTTACCTTTGTATAATTGATTATGTGTTCTCCATTTCATCTGGCTAATGAATTAATTTTCGCCAGATTTACCAACAATCTTGACAAAGGGTAGCAAACATCAAACCTCTTAAGAATGTGCTATTCATTCTATTCTTGATTTTTTGTTGACATTTAGTCGGGAGAAAAGTGATTTACATTCTGTGTTGTTGTTTTTTTTATATATATATATATATATATATATATATATATATATATATATATATATATATATATATATAAAGGAAACCCAAAAATAACCAGCTATTTGTAATGCAAAATGAATCACTTTAAAAAATATAGTCTATTGAATGCAATGGATTGATCTAAACAGTTTGTTATTTTTTGAAGTAATGAAAAAACACTTGCAAAGTGATGCTTTTTAACACTTCTGTCATTCTCTCTTTTTCCCCAGTTTTCACTCCACAAAAAAATTGGGGCGTTTTTTTCATTTAAGAGATTTAAAAAAACATGCATGAAGTGAGATTGAGCAAAATATATCTGATGGATAAGCTGTGTCATGTTGAATTTAATTAAAAAGTGTTTTACCCTCAAGGTCCTGGGAGAAGACTTTATTGGGGTAGAGTTTTCACTTTTTTCTTTGCACTAAATGGGATGTTTATATTTTACCACATCATACAGATGTTTCAGAACTTGCAGATAAAATGTCTGATCATTTTGAACTAAATGTGGGAGAAAAGTGTTTTTTTTTAAGTGTCATAGCATTGGCCGGGACACGAACTCACAACCCAGGCAACTGCCTGCTAGTGCAAGGCAGTCACACTGACCTCTCGACCACCAATGCAAAAAAAATGTTGTTTGTGCCAAAAAAAAAATCAGTATTAATTCCAACATTTCAGCCATTATTAAAAAAAATGACAAATACACAAAATGTCCTTTAGAAAAAAACATGCTATGTCCCCCCATGATTCTACATGGTGATGTCATTTAAAAGATAGGCTCAGAAGAATTTCAGCAAGAAATAGGTAACAACAAAAGTTGCTTACAATAGGCACACATACAAAAGAAGGATTCTGGTTATTTTTAGTTCTCACCCCACTACAGCCTAACACTACATTAATAATTATAATTGAAATATAAATTCATATAACATTGCAATACTAACTGCAAAACAAAATTTTATGTAAAATTTATCCACAACTATTGTTTCTTCTATTGACGAAGTGACATTTTCAAGTGATATTCAACAGTAAACATACAATATATATATATATATATATATATATATATATATATATATATATATATATATATATATATATATATATATATATATATATATATATATATATATATATAACTTCAAAAACCAACTTTTTTTAACATCAAAGGATATCTTCATAAAATTGATGACCTTCATCAATGTTTTTTTTTACTCTTTTTTAATTCTCTTTTTTTAATAAAATATATTCTCTGCATTGTGTAATAATATTTTGTGACCCACACTCAGTTCATGAATATACAAATATGAGTTATAATATTTATTTTTTAACTTTAATTTGAACATTAATTCTTTCATAAGTACTTAATTTACTTTGGCCAATATAAATTTTATGGCAATAGCAAAGAATCTTATAACCTACCCCAGAAATAGATTTGCTATCAATTGATTGTTGTAAACCATTTAACAATAGGCTTAAACAAATGTAATTGATAGCTGTCATAAAACTTATATAGGTGAAAGTATATTATGTCTTAATAAAAAAGTTAAAGCTCATAAAATAGAGTTAAAATAGATATCATACATAACTGACATTTGTATATTCATAAACTAAATCAAGGTCATAAAATATTATTTGACAATACAGAAGGTATTTTTGTTTAAAAAATGGTGAATTGAAAAGAATGGTAAAAGAAACATTGATGGTAAAACTTTTTGAAACTGAGGTCAATCTCATGAAGAGATCTTTTGATGTTAAAAAAAGACAACGATGGGAAGGTTTTTTTCATTTTGTATATATATGTTCTATGTTTTTGTTAAATTTCACTTGAAAAAGATCTATTTGTTAATAGATGAAGCCATGGTTGTTGGAAAATTTTAGTAAAATTTTATTTCTTGGCTGGTATTGCTATATTATATAAATTACAATTATATATATATACAGAAAACATACCATAGTTCAAATAAGCTTTTGATAAGTGCAGTATGAGAAAATATTTAAAATCTCTATCCACAATCTTCCCATCTCAAGACCCACTGGTAATATGTTATATATGACTTGCTTTTTTGATTATTATAATTTTACCTTTAAGGCTTTAGCTATACTGAGGCTATTAAAATATGGTAGATCTGAATTTAGTTCAGTCCCATATAGCTATTTAAGTTAGATAGATGGATTTAAAGACATTTTCATGTCTGAAAATTTCAGAGTTTCTACTTAAATATTACATATAAAAGTGTTGGGTTTTGAGTTGATATTTTAGATCTAGTGTCCAAATATTCTCACACTCCACTGATGTGAGCTATAAGCTCAAAACCAGTTGGTCTGGAGATGGGAAGGTTCTGGATAGAGATTTTAAATATTTTTTCATACCACACTTATCAATTAAGAGCTTGTTTGACTATTGGTATTCTCTCTGTATTACATTTTTGTAAATACAAGCTTATAAAAGTAATTTTAACCCTCACTACACATATAATTAAGAATACATGCATAAAAAAAAATGGTTAAAATAAATTATTTCTTCAAACCAACTAAGCTAGCAAGAAACAGTAAATCTAAGAAAGGTGACAAAGTTTCCATGAAGATAATAACTTCTAATATAAACATGGTTAAACTAACTTCAAAATCCACAACAATATACTATTAGGTAAATTTAATATTTGTAAACCAATAAATAATTAATAATGAGATCTATACGATGAATGTGGAATTCGAATTATGAATTAAATGATATATAGATGATAGAAATAAATAATAATTAAATAATGAAAAGGAATGAGCTTAAGAGAAAGAAAATGTTTTAGGATAATGGTGATAATAAAATAGAAGCCAATGATGGATGAATCAGTTATGATGATGAATTAAGATAAAATAAAAATGAAAAAGTAAAAGAAAAAAATCAAGATGAAATGTAGGAACAATGTTGATGTTGGAGAATAAGATTGTGGGTTATAAATTACTATTATATTAAATAATATTAAAGCAAAATAAAACAAAGTATGGTTTATAAGTTTGATTACCAGAATATTTAACCATAAAGTTAAAATAAATTATAAGTTTTAAAATTAAAGAAGAAATTTACATCTCAAAATTATACTAAATTAATAAAGTTGTAAACATAAACATAACTCTAACCAAAACATAAATAACTTAAGACTTAAAAAGTATCATAAATTCAAACTTATACAAATAAGAATTAACAATTTACTTTTCACAGGATTCCAATAACTTAAATATTATTATTTTACGAGATATATTTTGGTCAGTGAGAGGGATTTTGTCATTACCCAAATATGCTGAATAAAACAGCTGATAAAACAAAAATTAAATTAATAAACAATATTTGTCAATTCCAGTACCAACAGTAATATGAACTTTAAGCTTTATGAGGTAAAAATAAGTTCTTAATAAATTATGCAATAATTTACAAACTTACTTTTATTAAATAATTATCAGAAATATGATCAAGATCACTTTATTGTTGTACCTAATGAGTCAAATAAATACATTATTCCAAAAACAATAAATAATTAAAATATTATTTAAAATCAGACACGAGCTTAAGATCTACAGTATTCTAATCAATAAGCCATAAATTGTAAAAGTACTTTAAATGTAAAAGTTTACCAAAATCATTATGATATATTAATGCAATATTAATGCACAATAAACTATGTTCTATTAAGACAATAAAATGTGTTGATAGAAATAACAATATTAATATGGAGGATGATTAGGAATAAGACCACAGACAACTAAATTTATTTTTAAAACAAGGAGCTTTATTTACACTATTTACAATTTTTTTTAAAAAGAATAAACAATTAAAAAATATACATCTATTTTTAGAAACAATATAAAGCAAGGTATATTTCATTTGAGTACCAGTATATCAGTTTTGGTGCATTGATATGCTTAGTAATATAATATCCATTTATAATATGATATTGAGAGCATTAAAGAATAGGTAAACTTTATTAATTAATAATATGATAAAGGCAATTATTATATTAAGCACAAACAATAATTATCACTATTTAACATGAAGATATTTACCATATAAATATGGAAACAAACACCAAAAATCAAATGTATGCAGTATACTAAACTTTGCCTATATCCATAAAATAATCATTCTAAATATAAAAAGGTCATACTGATCCATAAGTGAACTACTGCTTGATGGCAATAAAATAACAATGTACGTGTGTATCTCTTATTATGCTATATATAAATTTTAAAATCACTAGCAAATTTTTTTGGTTCTCTTGTAAACTGTTGACAAAGTACAACAGCACAATATATACACTATTTTACTTAGCTAATCACTATAGATAAACAAGTATCTCTGAAGCTAACTGTACCTTATCATTGCCATATAATTTTTAGAACATCAAAAACTTCACTATATAAGGTGAAAAATAATTAGACATCATCTCATGAGGGCTAAAACAATAAAAAAAGGCTCTTCAAAACAACATTTTATAGTTGGATAATAATATAGCATATTCCAATACCTTTTTTCTAGATATAAAGTGTGTGGACATTGTCTCAGCCCAGGGAAACAATGCATGCCATCACAATATATATCTCTAGGGATTAAACTATGCTAATTAAGAATTAACTAATTATTAGCGTTAATAAAATTATCCTCTCATGGAATAAGCAATGGAAGAGAATCCTCCATCTACTATGCTCAATATCAGTTATATAATATTTGATGAAATTATATGTTTCTTATATGTATAAACTAACACAAAAGCCCATCAAAACAATGGCAAGATAAAATAATTCTCACAATAAAAGCTAAAAGATAAATATCCTACTTCACAATATATACTAAATAGTGTATTGAACCAGCAAAAGTATTATAAGTGACTATAGAATATTTTCTTAAAAGCATATACAATTCTATAAACTAAAGTGAACATATTAAATTATAGGCAAAATGGAATAAAGATATAAAATGAGTGTATCCCTGCTTATATGGAAAAATCCATATAATAAGATAATTGTGTTATTATGAGAAAATACTATTATTCTTCTGACAAGTTAATTTGTCTGTTCATGTATAAATAGAATATCAATAAATTATTCTTATAAATGTAAGAGAGTGATATATCTCTCTATCTAAACATACTTAATTTAAAGTTAAATTTCAGACCAACCAGTAAAGAAAAATAAATAAATAAATAAATAAATGTATATAATTTTACCTTGGTCAGTTTTCAGACTCATCACAAATTTGTACCATTAAAATATATATATATATATACCTTAATAACCTATCCAAAACTAGTACAATACAATAATGGACATGAACAAAGAAAAAAAAAACATTATTATCATATTATACTTTATTCCCCTAGTTCATAATCTGAGTTTCTTCACTATAAGCTGACTGATGAGTAAAATAATACAATTATGAGTTAGACATTTTACAAACAAAATATTCATATTTTCTTACATTTATTCCAATATAGTAAATCAAATCAGCAAGACTTTATTGCAATACAATAATGATGTAATAGTGCTTATAATTCTGCAGAATTTTGGATCCCCCTCATTTGACTAAATTTTAATATTAATAATAACTTCAAATAGCAAGTGAAAACTTTCACACAAGTATTTTTTATTTTATTTTATCCATGATAATATATTTTAAATAGTGGCGATGACTTCAGCATTCCAATACATTTTGAGATTATTTTGTAATACTTAAAACTAATATTAATTCCAGCATTCCACCTCAGTTATTAAGAAATAGATATTTAGTTATTTATTTTTTTTATATCAGTATTATTAAATATTTTCTTGAATAATTAAATAAATGGTTATTGTTTCTTTTCTCTTATCAGGATTTCCATGAAAGATCTTTATTAAATGTGAGTTAAAATTTTTTTTCCATTTATCAGTACGGTAAACATATTTCAGTTTTCATTTTTAATGATGAATCAAATTAGTGCTCCAAAAGATTTATCAGACGATATACTTTTTTTAAGAAAAATGTAAACTAAACGTACACATCCTATAAAATCAGTAAACGTTCTTATTCATTTGAAGTAACTTTTACTTTGTTCAATTTAAATTTAAAAACTTTTGTCCAAATTATTTTTAATTAGATTTTTATTATATATTTGATTGATTAAAGCAAAAGTATTTTATATTTGCTCTATAAGTGAATGCACAGAATATACATTTTTTTTCTTTTTGTCATTTTAAACAATTGACGTGAGATTTTCAAATGTACACAATAATTATAATAGCAAAATTGTAATGATATGTGGAATAAAATTTCATGCTTACAATTTCTTGTCCTGTTTTGAATTCAAGCATCCTTTTGGTAAAGTACTTGTTTTTCAAAATGGCTTTCATTTTTCCCAGTGTAAAATCTTTGCAAATGTTGATCGATGGTTACAGAGGTCATATGCATGCAAAGAATTAAATTTTTCTATTCCATGGTTTAAGAATTAACATATATTTTAGTTTTGGTCAATTTAAATCTGGTGTTATCACTTTTTCAGCTTTCTTCTTGATTTATTTAGTTTTGTTGTTTCAGATGTTAATGTCTTTCCTCTAGTTTTTTATTAATATTACCCCATCTACTACTCATGTTAAGTTATTTATAACTTTTATTATATTGAATTGTGGTACAATTAAAAGTAGACAAATAACAACATAGTGTGCATATAATTAATATTTCTATACCTATATTCATTAGTAATAATTAATCAGACTATTCATTACTAACTTAAATCACTATAACAAAATATACTTAGGAATTGATTACAAATATTGATTTAGAAGTGTTAAAAAATTAAATCTTTATACCTATTACTATTTAATAATAATAAAGTAGCAAAACATATTTATACTTTCAAATTAATAATAATGCTATTAAAGTATCATTTTAATATTATTGAAAATTAGTCCACCCTGAAAATTGCATATAGAATCTTATACACACCCTGCCAGGGGGGTTAGCATATTTTGAACAGTCTGAGTCTTTATCACTTTCAGATTTACTGATAAAATTTATTTACTTTTGAATTACAATTTCTCTGTGAAATCAGTCCCTTAGTACAATGATAAGTATCATTAACCATACATCCATCAGCATTATCAAAAATAAAATTAATACTCACTCATCATCATGAATGATTAACCTTAAAAATAAATCAACAATCAATCTGGTGACTGGATTAAAAATGGGTGTACCATAGACCAGACTAACCATTGAGCCTTTGGCAGCTTGATCTATTATTTAAACATTAATTTTGTTGCACCAACTAAGTGCTCATCCATCTCAATATAGAACCATAAAAATAATAATACTGGTCTATTAAAACATGCTGATCATCATCAATGCTTTGACCACTTAGTAACATTAATGTAGTGGTCAACTATAAACTTGATTTCTAATAAGAATAAACTAAAATAAAATATAGTGCAGGAACTTTAAAGACCATAATCATATGCACCAAACAGGATATATTAATCACACTGTATGTCCCATAAGCACTAAATGCAGCCCCATTTATATATCAGACCATTATCAATGAATCTAGCTCAGAGAACATAAGCTTTATTATTGTATTGTGACCAGGAGATGATGTAGAACATACAATATTCTAAACTTGAGAATTAAGTTACTGGAATAATTTTAACAATTGAATATATGTTTATTAATATCAAGAAAAATGATAATACGATCTTCAGAATATGGTTATACACATATTAACTTTCCAATTTTGATTAACATACAATAAAAAAATCTTCATATTGTGATTTACTTAATATACAAAATTCACATTACTATTATGGTTTATATATATATATATGTTGCATTAGGTTTACTTAAAACCCATTCAACACAGAGGCATGTGGCTTGAAATAAAATAAACATGTTTAAAACAACATTTAATAAAAACATGATTAAAACTTGCATATAAGTATTTGGCAAGCATTGATATATATAGACACACATATATGTGTGCAAGTGTAATTTCTGAACATATAAAATGATAAAATAAATGATTAAAATTTTTAGTTATCACTTTTAAATGATGTAAAATACAACAATGGATCCATACAAAACATATAACTATCATCTGGGTGGTATAATTTATTATTGTCATAAATATATAAATAAAATTCATTTTTATAATACATATTTAATAATAGCAAAGTATCTCACTTTACATGGATATAACTATATCTATTTTTTATCATAATAACAATACATGAATGAATATATATATATTGTAATAAAAAAAGAGGAGAGGAGGTGGTTAAGAAAGGAAAAGAAATGAAAAGAAAAGAAGAGAGAACGAAAATGAGAGAGAGAGAAGAGAGAAAAAATTAGAAATGGAATTAGAGAGAAGGATGATAATGATACATAGTGGAGAGAGATGGAAGGAGAAGAAAAAATGAAATCATTTTAAATGGATGAGATGATAGAAGAGATGTGAAAGAGAGATGAGAAATGATATGAAAAGAAATGAAGTGAGAGACTCTTAACAACTCGGCTCAGTGGGGTTACAATAAAATTTAAGAAAAGAGATAATGATTCAGAGATGTACAATCAGATAGAGATCAAATCCAATAAGGATGAGCTATAACTACTATGGCATATTAATAATCTACTACTAAACCATACAAAAGAGTATTTTAAATCACTAATTAATAGTTACTAGAGGAGGCCTACCATGAGATCACACACTCTGAATAAGAAGAAATGATACCTTGATTGAAAAATATTATCTTTCTAAATTATATCTAACAAGGCAACAAGAGTAAATAACCTCAGGGATCCTAAAACTAAAACTCTTTTGCAAAATTAAAGTTTAAGTTGCCTATAAAGTAATTGTTTGGTGAATAAAACAAATGAGTGATACCTTGGCTGATATATAGCATAATTATATTATGTTCAATTTTAGAATATTAAACTAAAACAAAATATTAATTCACAAATTTAATGAATCAATTTAAATTAAAATTAATAATGGCCTATTATCCAAGACATTACTCGAGCAAAGAAAAGGGCAAGAGTACTTTTTATGCCTTGCCCATACTCATAGACAACCTACTCAAGACCTCAAATGCAGATGGATTAAATTTTTTTAGACATATAAGGTTTAAGATAATGATAGACAAGGTGCAGTTAATATAAGATAATGTGCAGCTTTTAAAGTAATAGAAAATAAAAAATATTCTTCTGGCATGCTAAAATTCTTAATCTCATATTACTTAGTCTTTTATCTGAGAAGATATACTGATAATTTAAAAATAAACTTTTAACTAAACATTTGATATAATGTAATTATTTGTTATTGTGATTCAGTCTAAGAATCACTTACTTTCGCATGGCTTTATAATTTTAAAACTAATATCAAATATATTTAATTAAATTTATGATATATTTGTGAACTTTTGAGTTGAAGATTTAATAAACTTTAAAAACTTAAGATTTTGTGAACATGAAATCTAAGACAATAATATTTTCATATAAAAGTAAAACAAACAAGAACAAATTTTTGAAATAATAATAATTTAATTTATTGAGAACAGTAAGAAAGTGTTTACAAATTAAAGAGAATACATGCATTGCCAATATAGCGCTGGGACCTAATACAAATATTTTGACCTTTGAAAACTTTATTTGGCTTACAATAATACATAACTTCTTTAGCTACTGTTATTGACTATCTCTCTTAAAACTCTTTTACATTGTTTGTTCTGATAAATAAACTAATAAACTAATATAATTATTCATAATAGCAGGCAAAGGTTATTCAATACTGAATTTTAATCTCTTTTAAACAATTAGAGATTTAAAAATTTTTGGACTTTGATTATAATGTCTGTATTTAATAAGCATACTTCTAATTTTTAATTAAAATAATTCATAACACTATAGTGTCTTCTAGTAATCAGAATAACACACACAACTAGGTTTTTATTTGAAATCCTAAGCTTAACTTTACAATCCTGAGCTTAACAAACACTTAGCTGGAATAAGCATATTCAGTATATTTTTGAAAAATATCATCAGTAGTTATACTGACATAACTAATATTATAGCCAGTGATATATTTAAATCAAACTAAACTAATTCTAAAATTAAACTAAATTAGATGTATGGGGCATTCATTAATCAGAGATCAGTTATACTCTTTAAAATAAATTTAGTTCACATAAAACCACTGCCCTTAATGCTTTAAAATTAAAAAATGCAATAGACTTACAAATCCAGCAGCAAAACTCTGGATGAAAATATTAACATTAATATGTGTGAATTGCCACTTATACCACATGCCTAATTTAATATACTTAAAAATAAATAAAACTTATTGTTGGTTAGCTTGTGGATGACAAAACTATCATATCAACACAATTCAAACATTGATATACCTACAAGCATTAAAAATAGCTATTACTAGCCGAAGAAACAAAGTTCCTCAAACAAACATATCTTGTTATCACAAATCTAAAACATATGCAACATCACATACTGTGGTGCAACTAGCATAAAATCATCATGAATGATAGGCTAAAATATAAAAATAAATAAGCTCCTCGAAGCTGGAAAAGTATGTGGTGGTTTTCAAAAATACCTAACTTTGAGGCAAAAACTAAGATGTCTGGAACTTGTTTACATCACATCTGGGAACAGGAAAGATGCACCAGAAAAGCTTGATCCTCTCTCATGGGATTTCCAATGCTTATAAATGTGATCATCATCACTGGAAAAATACAATATAATAACCCTCTTTGGGGACAAGCACTATCAATTCATGGAAATACAATAAGGATGGAGGATCTTGTATACTCCATAAATCATACTCAAAATTAATAACTAAGTCTAACTCTATGAGGCTAACAATGACTAACTAATAGCAAGATATAAACTTCACATGAATTAACTAAGTTATTCCTAAGATGTTTAAAAATACAAAAAATTATATTCAATGTAAGAACCAACAAAGCAAACTTTGTCAAGTGACTGCTATGAGAAATACTTTAAAATTAAATGCATATAAAATTCTAGGCAAGGCACAATGCACACATAATAAAATATTCAATACTAAAATATAATGACTAGTGGACTTTTGATTGCAAATTAAATGAGAGAATATTAATTCTCAATGCATATAAAAATATTTGTAGTTATCATTACTATTGCACTCATAAAACAAATGAATAGAACTCTCTGATAAACTTATCTGGTAGATTTATAATGAAACAGTGAAACATTTCCCATAATGAACTAAGATGGTGATATTTAATTCTCTATAAATGAAATTATCAAATAAAAACTAACTTGTAAATTGCTTAATAAATAAAATAAAATCTATTTGAGAATGGCAAAACATTTGCTCATTCTAATAAACCCATTAAGTTTTAAAATTATAACCCTAGTTTACCTGTATATTTATGCAAAAAGTGTTACACAAAATATATAGCATAAATATTTTTATGGTTTTATTTTTTTAAAAACCAATAAAACAGACAATAAAATAATAATAATACAGTAACTTAAGTTCATATTTCAGCACTGTAATGATTTTTTCCATTTAAAAGATGTAGATAATTTATTCAGGCTAATTTATCTATCTGAGTTCGAAGCTTCAGACAAAACATTTATAAAACATGGCAATGATTTCCAAAATGAAAATGTTCAATAGTTCTTTAAAATAATACTTTCACTTTCTTTTATATTTAAAAATAATTTTAAATATTAAAATAATAAGAATAAGCCGGCATTGAAAAAATGAAATCTTTAGCAGAGTACCTTTTTCTTATATAATCCTGGGTTCAAATGCAGAATAATAATAATATATGGCTTTATTTAAATTTCATTATTTTCTTTTAGGCAAACACATTTTTTTAAATACAATTTTTTTTTAAAAAATATTTTTTTATATAATATTTAAAGATGCATTTTTTAAAAAACAAATTTCATTTTTACGTTTTAAACGTAAGAGTTGACTTCTTTTATAATTAAAGACGTTCCTCGGTTTATGAACTAAGATTAAATATCACAAAGTTACTTAAAAATAATGGCATATATAACAATTTATTATGTATTTGACAGACAAGTTCATTAATAATATTTGTATATTATTTTGAAGTTTTGTTACTAAATAACTTTTTTTTCATACTGCTGGACATCAAACAAGAATTATTTTAAAATATATATTTGCATCTGTTTGCAGTTAGCTAAAACTAATTATATCCATTTAGGTCAAAGTATAAGTAATAACTTTAAATTAATCATTACTTGTAAGTTCATCCTTAATTAAATGTAGCTTAAAACATTTTTTATAACACTTTCCAGACTAAGATAATTACTATCTCATGTACAATAAATTTTAAAGTTGGACATTAGAAAAAGGTCAATATTTAATTATAAACACTTTGCAAAAAAGTTACTTCTTTAACTTAATGTAATATATTTTCTTTTCTAACTTTATTTTTAAAAACAATCATTATTATGGGAGAGCCTATTTAAATGTGGATATCAGGTATTAATAGTGAAGTATCAAATTTAAAGTTAATTCTAATTTACGAAGAAGCTGATGCATTTTTATTATAATGTTTTTAAATTATGAATGTCTTTAAATCTATTTATTTTTTTCATCACATATATTTTTAATTTATTAGGATAAAGACTAAGTATCTTACAGCTACAATAGTTCAGTGCATCAGAATTTTTAGCCATATATATATAATTAATAATTTGTATTTCAATTTTACTTTCAAATAAAGAAAAATAAACAGTTTGAATGCATATGAAATAGATGCTAAATTTCTTTCAAACATTTTACTACAATTTCATGTTCCAATTGAAATTTGAATGTCAGAAAATGATGACCTTTTAAATTCAGCAATTCATTACTGCAAGACCATTTTAAATAGTTGTTTTAAAAATCATACTTTTACTTTTTAAATAATAAAGTTCTAAAAAAAATTACAACTTTTATTAAAGAAAATTTCAGGATTTCCACATGTAGAAACAAAAATAAATAAGCTCCCAAATGAATCCTGCATTAATATTTTATATCTAACAATCTTTAATACACCCACTCTTGATCAATTGGCTTGAAAACCAATAAAATTAATTTTTATTAACCTTTAACATTCTTGACAATTCATCTATGGAATTCATTTACTGATGTAATTGATCTAATTATACCAAACCACATGACTCACAGCTGCAAAGTCAAAAGTTCATTGTTAACAAATATTATCTAATATTCTTAGACAATATTTTATAAACACAATAGTAATAAATATAAAATTTAAAGTTATTCCACTCTATTAAATTTTAAAATTTTTAATTTTAATAATTTTTATTCATTCATTTGCTTTATTTTTTAAACAATATGGGAATTAAATTATTTTTTTATATTCTTATGTTTATGTGTCTTTTTTGCATGCACAGACATATTCTTACACATGAGTGACCTCACAATAACTTTTAAAAAAATTATTTTTAAAACTACAACAATAAAAATATTAATGAATATTTAATTCAAAATAACTTTCTAAGTGAAATGCTAATGTAACTTACATCTAATAAATATTATTACACTGTTTTAATAAAAATTTACAGATTACTTTTAAATTTATTAAATAATATTATTTAAAACATTTATTTACCCTATCTAATTATTACAATTTAGACATTAAAATGAAATAGATAATAGTTTCTTTAAAATACATTTAATATTATTTATCAACTCACAACTATTTATGATATTTTCTTTAATTTAAATTATTGTCTGACATCCCTTATCAAAGTAGCTCACACTACTGAAACATTTAGACATAATCCCATAAATATTTAAAAATTATTATAATACTACATAAGATTATCCTATTTTATTTATTAGCTAAGTTAACTTCCATTTTTTATCATTATTATTTTTTTAAAATCAGAAAATTTCAAACAAAAGGTTAAGCTAAGATAACCTTGGTCACCTATTGGAACTAAGTGAAACTTCAGTTAGGTACAATATATATATATATATGAAAAAATAATTCTAAACATCTTAGCAGTGTTCATATTCAATTTATCATCCTTTATTAACAAAAGTATTAGTATACTGGATAAAAATGACTTAGTGGCATTCATATTTCAGATTTTTATATGAAAATTTAGATCAGATAATAACATTAGTGAGCTTAAAATTTAAGTCAGTGTAATGATATTCAATATTGTTTAAATTAAAAACACCTTAATCTTAATTATTTGTTTTTAATTTACAAGGTTATTAAAATAAGTAATAACCAAATTTGGGTTTATACATTTGATTGTAAATCAGTTAGAATAATGCTGAATGGATATCAACTAAATTAAGTTTTAGTCTCTAGATCAGCATTCATATACGCACCTGAAATATGAATGAAGATAATTTATTTTTAATCATTACAATCATTAATTTAACATTAGAGTAAGATACATCAATTTTTTCCATGTTTAAAAGTTATGAGTTTCTTCTTTTAATAATATTTATTATATATTATTTGATGCTATATATATATATATATATAGCATCAAATAATATATATATAAATATATAAAGAATTTCCAATAAGTCCTAATATATATATATATATATATATATATTAGGACTTATTGGAAATTCTTTAATGTTTTTGATTTATCCTCCATCAACCTCAACACTTGACAATTCCCTTTGTTTTAAAGCACAATTTTCTCTTCCAACTAATCATTATACAAAAGATATTTCTTTGAAGTTAAGAAATGGAACAAGTGATATTCTTCTTTACCATTATATAAAATACAATGTTTCAAGCAATGGAGTGTTTCAAGTTGATACTCAGTTGAAAATTTTTTTTAATTTAGAATATTCAGAAGCCATTCCAAATCAAGTGTGTTTTAGAAATATTTCTCCAAGCATTAGTCAAAATAATTTCATATGGGAAATTACCACAGAATCCAGTACAGATAGAAATACTTGGAATTTTCTCCAGGATAATTTAAAAATATCACTAAGTAAGAAAATTATGATAATTGAGTATATGTCTATATCTTTGTCTGAATATGTGTGTGGAAAAATAAATTTCAATAAAATATTAATTTATGAGTTTAAACAACTTAATAGTAATTTATATTTTGAATTAATAAAGCTAATATTATTTGTATATTTCTGTTTTTTTGTAAAAAATATTAATTTGTTATTAAAAGTGTCACTTAAATTAACATGCCAAAATTACGTTATTGGGAAGCCATATATAAGCCTACATAAATATATTGTTCATGTCAATTTGTTTTAAGTATTTTAAATTGTAATATACACCATAAAATTTATTTATTTTAATAGAGATAAAAATTTTTTTTATATTAAATGCTTTTATTGACTTTACACTAAAAAAATAAATGTTCCATTAACCAAAATTGGAGTTTGAGATTTAATTAGAAATAAAAGCACAAGTGGGGGGAGGTGTCCAGAATTTAAATAAATCAATCCATTGTTATAAAAAATAAGAATTAACTTAATTAATTTTTCAATGCCCATCCTTTTATTTCAAGTTAAATCCAAAAATGCAATAATTATTTTATTTCTTTTTAATGCACAGTTAATAAAAGTATTTAATATAAAAATCTCAAATATTTAAAAATTTTTAATATTGGCAGAATAAATAAAAATGTAAAACTATGTTGTACTTTAAATGAACTGGACACTTATATATATATATATATATATATATATATATATATATATATATGATATATATATATATATATATATATATCATTAGATCATTCTGCTATGCCTTAAAATTTATATCACTTATGTATATATTGCATTTAGTATATGTACTTAGTAACACATGTGTATAAATTGTAAATATACCTCATTTAATACATACAATTTTACTTTAAATATCACAAAGTATACATAAGTCATTAGATATTTCTCAAATAAGGTAATATGTATACTTTTACTTTATATATTATATTTAGTATGTAATATTAAAATGCAAGCATATTGTCTCTACTGAAATTAATATAATTTAAAAGACATTTCATCTCAGATTTTTAATCTCTATATAGTTATCCACTCCATTCTATACAACCAATACACATGAGCACATACATGTGAAAAAGATAAATGATATTCAATATAGATATTTTATGTTGAACCAGCACACATCATTTGCTCCAGATCATCATCTCCTGCACACACATATAATCAGTGCTCAGTTGAAGGTTTACTATCTTAATACAAACTAAGCATTGATAATATATGTATGTGTGAGATGATCACGATCAATTTCATTTACCTTTTTTAATTGTATGTGGTCATGTGTATCAGCTTGAAAATCTGAGTTCAAATCTTTTTTAATTATATTTTGTATCTATACATAATTGTATATGTATAAAATGTCAGTAAGTAAGTTTTTTTAAAAAGTTTGTTTGTTCAAACCCTCTCTAATTATATCTAGCTTAAGTATTTATACTATACTTGTCTTTAAAAGTTAAAATTGTTTGAGAAATTTACTTTTATATTTAAACAGTTTTTTTTTTTAAAAAGCTACAAAAATGTAGTGATTTTTTTTAAAACTTTTCAAGATCGTTTTAAATAATGTGAGTATTCGAGTTTATGTTTTTTTTAAAAAACAATTGTTTTAAAATAAAAATAGAACCTATAAGGAATTTTAAATTGCAAGCTACTAAATATGATTGATAGACTAAGAGTGTAAAAAGGCTAAATATGGCATTAAATTGAAAAAAAAAATTTGATTGCCCTTTCATGATCATTATTTAAAACAAATGAATGTTCTAAAAGAACTGTTTGATATATATATATATTGATTTGTATATTACATATATTGTGAAACGAATACAGATATCAAACTTTATTTTATATATATATATATATATATATATATATATATATATATATATATATATATATATAGAATAGTTTTCATATTCTTCCCATCTTTTGTTCCAATATCTATCAAATTAGCTGACTTACTGAAAGAATAAAAGTTGCATATGGATTAGGATAATATAATTTAGGTATTTGTAAATCTTCAAGAAATTCTATTAAATTGAGATATACTAAATCTTAATTTAAAAATTTTATTCCAACTTGAACAAAATCAAAAGTTAACAAATGAACACATTTTTGAAAATCAATAAAAACATTTGATAAAAATACTTTGCAGGCTTATAAGAATGAAATGCAAGCGTGTGTATGTGTGAGTAGAAATGGTCAGAGAAACAATTAGCTTACATTAATGAATCTATAAAATTTCTTAATATTAGATAAATAATTAATAATTTTATTTATATAATGGACTTTTTCCATCATCTATTATAAGTATTGAATGTTCTTAGGACAATATAATTTTTATTTAATTATCCCAACTACATTCCACTAGCATATTTTGAATAGATAAATAAAGTGTTTTTTTTCTAAAAATATTCAATACATATATTCAATGATAGAAATGGTCCAATATATAAATAGAACTAATATACCATCATCACAAACTTTCAGGAAAACAAATAATTAATACATTTGTAAAGTCAGGATTTTCAAATTTATGGAATTGTATATAAAAGATTTGATATCATTTTATTAGTTTAAATTAAATCTATTTAAAACTCCTTAATATTATATTTTAATACAGTTGTAAAGGCAGGTTACATGATTAGTTATATATAAAAAAATTATAAGATACAAATAGATTTAATCATTATTATTCAAACTTTAGGTAATTAATAAAAATATTTTATATGATTTATTTTAAAGATAAGGTTTGTAATATGTGGCTCTATAGTAAAACATGTTGATTGATATCTAATTATCATAGGGAATGATAGTAAACAAACATATGCTGAATTTAGAAATTTTGTTAATAAGTAAAAAGGAAATACCATTAAAATTTAGATAAGTTGATCAAAATGTGTCATCGGATATATTGTAAAATCTAAATTCAGATGCCTTTTGTTTAAAAATGGTATAAAACATATGTAAATCTATAATCAATATTTTTATCAGAAAATTCTTCAACTCTTAACAAATTTTTCAAAAACCATATCAATCACCCAGTCACTGGAAGCCACACTTAATGAGAAGCAGTTACTAAAGAATATTGTGTCCCTTTTCTTTTAACCATTCAAGGGAAGCATGAATTTGAATTCTTATCTAGTCCAAGAACTGCTCTATGTCAGAAATCTGTTGCCAATCATGCATGTGTATATTCCTGAATGACGTGATGTAAGATCAACCTGCTAATCAGCCATCCATCCATTTGGAAAACAGAAAAAATAAGCTTTACTCATAAATTGTCACTCATTGTTCTCTGCTAATCTGAATTACCAATCTCCAGAATAACATTAATTACTAATAACTGAGAAAAAAGCCATCCAAAATATCAAGTTAATTGCTTAATATAAAAAGTTATGTGTTATTACATCTTTGAGACTTTTCATACATGGTTCTGTTTCAAACTTTTCATTAAGGCAATAGCAGAGCTATTTAATCATTATTGTGATGTCTGCCATTCAGACATACTGATAAACTCATATTCATTTTCTGTTTTAATTTTTATTTGTTATTTTATATTTTCTTTGTGATTACTGGCATTTTATATAATCACATCAATGTATGTCCACATTAAATTAAACAGTCTATGTTGTAGACTAACCAAGTATGTATTGCTATATGCAATAAATTATTATTCCTATATATTTTCTACATATGTTATTGAGTTATCAAATGATGAAGAGGGGTTTGTAAATATATTCTTTTCATAAATTCTATGAATTCATCTCCATCTTTAAAAGAAGACAGTTAAATTTGAAAAAAAGATGGTTCAATCTCCTCCCTCACCTGGCTCACAGAATTAGTAATATATTGCTTCCAAGTGTTTAGTTTAGAATTTTGCTCTTAATGAAACTGTCAATATCAGAAAACTAGTTTTAAACAAAGAGGAAAATAAAAGTTAATTTACATTTTTTAAAGGGACAAGTATATGTGCCATTTAAGTTATGTTAGCCAAGATAACGTAAGATCAATTTTAAGTAAATATTTGATTATAGTTTTATGCTTAAATCAAAGATCTCTCAAGCTACCATATATATGTTTATATTTATTAATATGTTTGAGTACAATGTTTAGGATGAACCTTAACTAAACAGGAGATAATCAAATAGTTTATCATTTCTGTATGTATATTGAGCTGATCAGGCCTTAATTTACTGGTCAAAGTCATATTTGTTTTAGCATAATAATAATCTCCAAGATTTACAATTAATGATTAATTATTGCACATTTGTTATTAAAATTGCAATTCTGGGTTATTTGTTTTTTATGTGATTAATTTGTGTTTTAATTCTGTGAGAAGATGATCATTTCTGTTCCATAGAAATTAAATAGCTGAGTGTTTTCTAGATATGGTCATGCCAAGATGGACATCGACATCTCTCATTCTTATATATTTTACTAATATTCAGCAAAATTTGTTATTTTAATACTATTATCACAGCAGATGAATTTTTATGTTTGATAGTGATAAGTTCATTACCAGTTATATGAACAAGTGTCTCTTGTTTGATATGACTCATCAATCTGACAAAATTATTGGATGTGACCATGCCAAGATGGGAATACCCCATCTCTGTTTTATCATTGGATAGACTTTTGTTACATATAACTTAATACTGCATTCAGTATTATTTAAATGTACTTTAGAACCTGTAGCGATCAGGTAATTAACCATCATTTCAATTTGCAGTTATTTATTAATGACTGTGATTTTAATGTAGGTAAATAAATACTCCTAGATTAACTCAACTTCAATTGTGAAGTAATTAACAGCTAGAAAATTTTAGAATGTCTACACTTGATGTTATTAAAATATGTAAAACACATAGACCCTCTATTTTGTAAACAGTAATGATAATAATGCTGGTTAATCATTAATTCATTATAAACCTATAGGAAGCACAATAGAATCTTGCAGGGTTAAACCTAGATCTTTGAATATAGTCACATATGAATATTTTTTTCACTTTGCCATATTTTGTTTTTTGATTGTTACTTCTGAAATATATATACTCATTACCTCTCACATTTATGTCTTTTTAACATAGATAGCATTTTAGTTTTTAAGAATCTCTTGTATCTCCCTCATCTCAGTGGAATATTAGAAAGACATATATGCTAACAATAGATATGGTAGTCACACAGAAATTGTTCCTGAAACATAAATAATGAGGTTTGACTTTGTATTGTTGTGGTAATGTTTATTCAAATTTTATACGCATGTGAATTACAAATCATTTATTTGTTCTTAGGATTATATTTTTGGGCTATAAGTATCTGACTGTTACATTATATAAAAACCAAAGAGGTCTCAATTTAAATTTATTTTAGTATAAGGGGCCTTCAATTAAAACTAGTACTTATAAAGAAAAAAATTTTTTTGTCAGATCTCTCTATTTTTTAGCAAATTGTTATTAATGCTAACTGTATCATATAATATTAGAAAGATAATTCAGATGAAAACATTTACTTAGTGAGTCTTCCCTTGATAATTATTTAATTAGACAGCTATTATTGCTTAAGGATGAGAAAAAAATACAACATTAATGAGAAGCTCCAAATCTCCATGAATTAAAATATTTAAACAGAACAACCATTTAATATTATATTATTAATATAAAACTATGTGGAAAGGATCACTACAAAAATAAAATAAAAATTGAAAAAAATTGTGATAATTTAGTTTGTCTCTATACTAGAAAAAGGGTAGCAATCAAAAGAGAATTTATAAATTTTTTTTAATTACATTAGTGCTGACAATTTAATTGATTTTTAGCCTTGAACAGTTAATTTTGATTGACTATTTTCCTAGTAATAGCATTCTAATTAAATAATTATAAATGAAAAACCCTGTATTCTCTCTCTCTCTCTCTCTATATATATATATATCATAATACCAACAAGATATATGTTATAAAGCACACACACACACACACACATATATATATATATATATATATATATATATATCTGTGTTACCTGGTTTGAAATAAATTAATGCTTTACAGAAATAGAAGAAAACTATGAGAGAAAAACAATAAATATATGTAAAAGTAGATTTTAAAATATAATTTTGAAAAAATGAAAGTTTGCATTATCTTTTTTTTAGAATACACCTGTTTTAGTAAGAAGAGGGTAGGGAAAATTTTTTATTTTTTTTCAATAATATACTTTATTGTACGAATTAGATTACATGAATTTGTTGTTAACCAAAGTTATATTGTTGAAAATACATGTTTTAAAACTATATAGCTTTAGAGCAAACAGAAAGAGTAATTAAAGAAAGGGATATGTTAACCAAGCAACAACAAAATAGTTGTTCTTGTTACAGAAAAGTCATAATTTGTTTTTTTAGGTTATGTTTTGTTTCAAGTTTTTAATAGTGACCATGTAGCAGCAAATATATCTGGGTGTGCAATTTTGCCATCTCTGGCCTTTAATTGTTTGAGCTTCTTTGAGAATGTGGCTGGGTGCTTTGTGGTATTGTCTCCAAGGCAGAAAGTACATCTGGTGCACCAGAAACTATATAAACAAAAAGTTGCTGCACGAGCTGCTGGTATTGAGCCTTTACTGAGTATCTCTAATAGGTTATCAAGGGTGATGTTATTTTGTCTATATGTGTTAATCATAATTTCTTGGGTATTTGTTAGGCCTATGCAGGTGTGAAATAGGTGCTGTTATGTTTCTTCTTCCCTGTGGCACAGGGAACAAACAGCATCAATTTTGTTGTAAAATCTGTGGTATTTAAGGAAGTAGGAGGTAAGTAGAGCATGAAGATTTACCTTTAAAAGAAAGTCAAAAAATTTGGGTCCATTGACCACTTTTTAAATCACTGCATCAAAAGACTATTGTTCATATTTAGCATGGGTGAGTGAGGATATGTTGTTATGTCTGGGTATAGCATATTATAAATAGTCCAATAGGTGTAAATTTAAAACCTGTTTTCTCTTCTTTTTATAAATTAAAAAGAAAAAAAATATAATGAATGTTTAAACTCAAACAAATGTAGAAGATTAAAATGAAATTAATTAGTAAAATAAACTTTTGTAAACTATGGCATCAGCACCAATGCAATTAATTTTGAAAAATTCCTGGCTGATAAAATGTTAGATGGATTTAATAAAGATTAGATAAATAAAATGTAAAAAAATAATAAAACCAGATTAAATTCTGAAAGCAAACAAACAATGGGAGAGCCAGGTATAAAAAGCAGCTTATCTATTGTTTTCAAGTTTCAAGTCAAGTAATCATTATCTAGAGTTTTTCCAAAAGCTTTTAAGAGTCTTTGCAAAAGTTGTTGTCCAGTGTTTCTAATTTTCCAGACCACCAGATCCATTCATCACTGAAGACATAGTATAATTCTCAGCTGTGACAGAAATATAAACAAAGAAACCACAAAAGCTAGCAATATAAATTGCTAGAAAACTGTTGGAGTGTTCAGTGGGCTTCATACCATGAGTCCTCAGGTCCATCAACTGTTCTAACCTAGAAACAATGCCAAAACTGTGACACAGAGACTGCTGCATTTTCTTTCCCATTGTCCATATCTAAGCCATGAGGCCTTTGATAGTGACCAAAATGCCGACTGGTTGGAAACCAAAACCAATGGAAATGTGTCATCTCAACATAATAAAACATAGGCAAATATATATATTTAACCATAAAAGGTGTAGTCAAATATATTCCTTTAATTCTACATTAATGTTTATTATATTTATTTAAGTATGTATCATGTGAATAATAGATTGTTTGCTTAAATGTTATTTGATCTATACTCTTGTTTTAAATGCATCACCAGTAATTTGAAGATTAAAATATTTTCATGTGTTAAGTAATGCTGTTATGTGTCCTGTGATCAAGAGTGTGAGTCATCTTGGGTATATTGCAAGCACTGGATTTGTGTGCCAGTCATCCAGACATGCTGTATATATATATATATATATTGTATACAGATATGATATACAATATATACATGCTATATATATATATATATATATATTGTAACGTTTATTTTATACGTTGCAAATATATTGGCATTTGGCAAAAGCTAGAAAATAAAAGTAAATTTAGATTTTTTTTTTTGACTAATTTTTTTTTTAAAAAATAATGTACAATGAAAGTTAAATTATTCTTTCGTTTTTTTTTTTATGTAATTAGAAATAAAAGTTAGAATTGGAGAGAACAAAAGACATAAATTACCAATCTAGATAAGAGAAAGTAAAAATATTTCAACTAATTAAAGATGGCAGAATTATGCTGAAAAAAATAGAGACTTTGTAACATAAATTTTATAAAGAATATATAAGATTATCAACATATATTTTGACAAACAAAAGATATGCGCAGAAGTCGGAAAACTGGGCCTCTAGAGTATAAGGCAGAGATCAGTTTGAAGGACATCTTGTTCATTGGTTTCTCTAGTTGGTCATGGATAACAATAATATATCCAAGATCACTCGACGCTGAAGTAATTCGGCATGTCGGAGGAAACCGGAGCTTCTGAAGACATCATGCCTGAAGATGTATACCAGAAAAGCTTTCATGACCGACTAGGAGAATGGATGACAAGATCAAATAATAACCAAAAGGCCGAGCTCATTCTACCCAAAAAACTATGCATAGTTATCTACTACTGAATTCCCAAAACTTACCAGTAAGTAATGCTTCATTATTCCTGATTGTGACAAAATTAAGCATTTGCAAACAAGTCTTAAAATAATCCCGATAGAGACTTTAGTTTTTTCTGTACAAGAGACTTTTGTTTATACAGAACTTTTTAATTAATTATTTTATTTTATTGATTGCGTCCTATTTGAATTAATATGTGTTCTCTCTAATTTACTTGATAAGTAATTTATTTCAAATATTTTTTTTATCTATTAGAATAAAAATATTTCTAATACCAATTTTTATTTGTGCGTTATTAATAATAAAGTTATTATTTTTTTAGTATTAAATTTATTATTAGTTTAATAAGATTTAAAATGGAATTTACCTTTGCCAATATGTTTGAATAAGCCCAGGAATAATAATCTTAAGAAAATAATTCTCGTTACGGTATGATGTAATACCAATTAGCTTAAAAGTATTTTTTGTTTATTTGTGAGATGTTATATGGTGATTTCAGCAAATTCTTAGGAATTCTGGCGCCCAGATTAAATAAATTAAAAGCTGATTTCGTCAATAGCACAATTCTCAACAATTAATAGGCCGAGTTGATCAGGAAATATAGCTATGTTTTTAGAATAGAAATATAACTTTCTTCTTTTTTGACATAGCTTGATCAACTCACGTGCAGTTTATATTAGCGTGTAGAGGCCTAACAAAATGGAAAACATTATAATGGTGACCCAACTCGGGCTTCGATTCAACAACTACAATCTGAGATAAGTTGTAATGATAAAGAATGTTTCAAAGATGACCCAACGAAACTCACAGCCTGAAAATAAATAGTAATTTAAAAAAAAAAAAATTATATAAACTAACGAACTAATTAAACCCTGATTATTAAAATATAAAAAAAATATTTTTTTAATATGACTTCCAGAAAGAAAAAAAATGTATGTATATTTTTTTTGATATGTCTAAAATAAAAAAACGATCGTGGCTGATGTAGACATAAGTCACAAGTATTTGACCGGGTAGGCGGTTACTGAAGAGGGGAAAAACATAGCCCTGAGTCCTAGTATGCAGTATATTAACATAAGACCACCTTTATATGCCCATCAGACTATTTCTAGCAGGGATCCCAATAAAGGGGAAGGCGGACCAAGTTGCCGCGAGCCTATAAGACTCAAAATGATGAGCAACGCTTGTTAGTGCTTATAACTTGGGCTTCTTATCTTTAATATTACATTAAAGCGGAAAGGAAACAGTTGAATGTGAAATATTTTCCATTCCCACCGTGTTAGACCTAAAAGTGGGTGATAAAGCCAAACGTCGCTTGTTGAATGAGTCTACAGGACATATCAGCACGCTACTGTTACAAAAAAAAAACACGAATATGAATTTAAAAAACTTAAGAATAAAATTAGTGTAAACCCCTATTTTATTCTCATCTCCTGGCACTGGTGGTATTGTAACGTTTATTTATATATGTTGCAAATATATTGGCATTTGGTAAAAGCTAGAAAATAAAAGTAAATTTAGATTTTTTTTGACTAATTTTTTTTAAAAAAATAATGTACATTGAAAGTTAAATTATTCTTTCGTTTTTTTTTTTTATGTAATTAGAAATAAAAGTTCGAATTGGAGAGAACAAAAGACACAAATTACCAATTTAGATAAGAGAAAGTAAAAATATTTCAACTAATTAAAGATGGCAGAATTATGCTGAAACAAATAGAGACTTTGTAACATAAATTTTATAAAGAGTATATAAGATTATCAATGGATATTTTGACAAACAAAAGATATGCGCAGAAGTCAGAAAACTGGGCCTCTAGAGAGTATAAAAAGCAGAGATCAGTTTGAAGGACATCTTGTTCGTGGGTTTCACTAGTTGGTCTTGGATAACAATAATATATCCAAGATCGCTTTACGCTGAAGTAATTCAGCATGTCGGAGTGAACCGGAGCTTCTGAAGACATCATGCCTGAAGATGTATACCAGAAAAGCTTTCGTGACCGACTAGGAGAATGGACCACAAGATCAAATAATAACCAAAAGGACGAGCTCATTCTACCCAAAAAACTATGCATAGTTATCTACTACTGAATTCCCAAAACTTACTGGTAAGTAATGCTTCATTACTCCTGATTGTGACAAAATTAAGCGTTTGCAAACAAGTCTTAAAGTAATCCCGATAGAGACTTTTGTTTTTTCTGTACAAGAGACTTTTGTTTATATAGAACTTTTTAATTAATTATTTTATTTTATTGATTGCATCCTATTTGAATTAATATGTGTTCTCTCTAATTTACTTGATAAGAAATTTATTTCAAATATTTTTTTTATCTATTAGAATAAAAATATTTCTAATACCAATTTTCATTTGTGCGTTATTAATAATAAAGTTATTATTTTTTTAGTATTAAATTTATTATTAGTTTAATAAGATTTAAAACGGAATTTACTTTTGCCAATATGTTTGAATAAGCCCAAAAATAATAATCTTAAAAAAATAATTCTTGTTACGGTATGATTTAATACCAATTAGCTTAAAAGTATTTTTTTTTATTTGTGAGATGTTATATGGCGATTTCAGTGAATTCTTAGGAATTCTGGTGCCCAGATTAAATAAATTAAAAGCTGATTTTGTCAATAGCACAATTCTCAACAATTAATAGGCCGAGTTGATCAGGAAATATAGCTATGTTTTTAGAATAGAAATATAACTTTCTTCTTTTTTGACATAGCTTGATCAACTCACACGCAGTTTATATTAGCATGTAGAGGCCTAACAAAACGGAAAACATTATAATTGTAACGTTTATTTATATACGTTGCAAATATATTGGCATTTGGTAAAAGCTAAAAAATAAAAGTAAATTTAGATTTTTTTTTGACTAATTTTTTTTTTAAAAAAAAAATAACGTACAATGAAAGTTAAATTATTCTTTTGTTTTTTTATGTAATTAGAAATAAAAGTTAGAATTGGAGAGAGCAAAATTTCACAAATTACCAATCTAGATAAGAGAAGTAAAAATATTTCAACTAATTAAAGATGGCAGAATTATGCTGAAAAAAATAGAGACTTTGTAACATAAATTTTGTAAAGAATATATAAGATTATCAACGGATATTGTGACAAACAAAAGATATGCGCAGAAGTCGGAAAACTGGGCCTCTAGAGAGTATAAAAGGCAGAGATCAGTTTGAAGAACATCTTGGTTGAGCTGATATTCTTTTGGTTGGTTTTGGATTAGAGAATCCAGACCACTCTACAATGAAAAAGTTATTCATATGAGAGTAGACCGGAGCTTTAGCTGACATCATTACCAATGGACACCAGAGAAGCTTACATGACTAGCCTATGGAACCAGCACCAAGATCAACTAATAATCAAAGGCCATGAGCTCAATTCAACCCCGAAAAACTATGCATAGTTCACAAAACTTACCGGTAAGTTATACTTCATTACTTCTGATTGTGACCAAATTAAACGCTTTCAAACAATTTCTAAAAGTATGTTTAAACAATCCCGATAAAGACAATAATTTTCTTGTACAAGAGACATTCATTTTTTTAAGGAAATTTCTAGAAGAAATTTAGATATGAACAGTAATTGTAAAATTGTTTTTTATTAATTGATTTACATCTGAGTTGTGTTCTCTCTAATTTACTTGATAAGTAATTTATTTCAAATATTTTTTTAGTCTAATAGAATAAAAATATTTCTAATACCAATTTTCATTTGTGCGTTATTAATAACAAAGTTATTATTTTTTAGTATTAAATTTATTATTAGTTTAATAAGATTTAAATGGAATTTACCTTTGCCAGTATGTTTGAAGAAGCCCAGGAATAATAATCTTAAAAATATAATTCTCATTACGGTATGATGTAATACCGATTAGCTTAAAAGTATTTTTTTTATTTGTGAGATGCTATATGGCGATTTCAGCAAATTCTTAGGAATTCTGGCACCCAGATTAAATAAATTAAAAGCTGATTTCATCAATAGCACAATTCTCACCAATTAATAGGCCGAGTTGATCAGGAAATATAGCTATGTTTTTAGAATAGAAATATAACTTTCTTCTTTTTTGACATAGCTTGATCAACTCATGTGCAGTTTATATTAGCGTGTAGAGGCCTAACAAAACAGAAAACGTTATAATATATATATATATATTGTGCCCATTTCAATTTAGCCTGTGGATAAATTGTAGGAATGTGCATAAAATAAAAACAAAAAATTCATCACAATTTCTTGTATAAGAAGGGAAGCTGTACGGCAGCCTAAGTTTAAACCTGACATGATCAAGTTTTCCAAAGCTTAGGACAGATAGAAAGTGGGGAAAATGTTTATGCTATATATTTGTTTGTATTGATAAAACCCCAAAAGGAATAGTACATACCTTGAATTATTTAATAGTTGTCTTTGAAATTTAAAAGTAGAACACATATAAACAGTTGTCTGTGGACACAAACTATTCAGTTAATAATTTTTTGATTTTGATTATTAACTTAAAAATAATCTATACTCACTAAATTGTGCTATACATTTTCCCTATAACAATAATTTGAGTCTAATAGTTTTGATAAAGTTAGTTTTGAATATTAAGTTACAGTTTGCAAAAACCATTCAGATTATTTTTGATAGGCAGGTTTTTCTAAAAGTCTGAATATCTGAGTGTGTGCTTGTATTTTACATAAATAAACTCACAGTTATACCTATAATAAGGTAAAAAATTCTGTTAAAATCCTTGTGTGATTTCTTATGAAAATCTATCTTGTGTAAAAAATTATATTGTGTTAATTAAATTGACAAGATTAAAATTTCAGTTGGAAGTCAAGCTGAAAGTCTTTAAATCAGAGATCATTGGAAAAAAAGTGATTAAATTTTATAAAACTTAATTTGAGACAAAGGTGTAATGGATTCCTTCCACACTAGTTAATTATCAAGAAAGCCTATTAGGCTGGGTTTTATACCAACAGTAAATTTAAAACAGATGATCAGTTTTAAATTAATTGGTTCAACTAATAAAAATCGGGTTTTCTACTTGAGTGGTCTGTAAAAGACTCAACGATATAAAAGGCTGGCAATCACTTAGAAGAAAAAATATTAAAACTGTGAAGAGAACAAAAAAATTGGGGGAAATAAATCAGATTGAATTGCTGTCATTTTATTTATATATATATATATATATATATATATTGTATCTAACTGAAGTGTCACTTAGTTCCAAGAGGTAATCAAGGATATCTTAGCTTAACCTTTTGTTTAAAATTTTGGCTAAAAAATGATGATAAAAATGAAAATTAAAGTAGTTAATTATTAAAATAGGATAATCTAAATATTTTTAATAATATTAGTTGATTTGATAAATAATATCAGGTAATAATTTAACATAAACAAATGTTAAAAACAAGAAAATAATGGTGAATTGATAAATAGTAAATGTATTTGAAAATAACTACTGTATAATCAATTCTAATGTTTAAAGAATAATAATAAGATATTATTATTAAGTTGGAATAAGTAATAAATTTTTAAAAAAGAAATGATATGTAAGTTTTTATTAAAAAAATAAGAATATTAGTTATTAGTTTTGTAGTTTAGCATTCCAGTTATAAAAGTTAGTTAGATTAAATAATCATTAACTTTTTATTGTTGTAATTCTTAAAATAATTTTAAACAATTAATGTAAAGCCAGACATATGTGAGAATATGTGCATGCATTAACATGGAAACATAAGAATTAAAAAAATAATTTAACTCCAGTATTGTTTAAAATAAGTAAATAAAGCAAATGTGTGGATAAAATTATTTTTAATGAACTATTTAAAGGTTTAATAAAAGGTATAACTTTAAATTTTATATTTATTACTATTGTGCTGTGTAAAATATTAAAAAAACAATTGTTTTAGATTTGTAATACTAAAATTTTGACTTTGCAGCTGAAGGTCACATGGTATAGGAAAATTATATTGATTACATCAGTAGATTGATTCCACAGCTGGTTTGTCAGAATATTAAAATTTAATAAAAAAAAAATTTTTTTATTGGTTTTTAAATGAATTGTAGGTGGATGAAAAATTGTGAGATAAAATGGAAATTGGGGGATCATTCAGGGGCTGATCTTATTTTGTTTCAACTGGTGTGGATCTTAAAAATTTTATTAATAAAAGTAATTTTTTTTAAAGAACTTGATATTTCTAAAAAAATACAAGTCTATCTAAAATATTTAAATCGTCTTGTAATGAAGGAGGGCTAAAAGAAAAGGTAATCCGTTTTTCTGATATTTTGAATTTTAGTCGAGGCATAGGAATCATAGTTAAAAATGTCTAGAATGAATAAAGCATCTCACATATTATATGACATTAATTTGTTTAATTTTCTTTACTTGGAAATAAGCTTAAGGAACAAACTATTAATTATTTCCATAGATAAGCATTCGGTTGTATTAAATTATTTTGAAAATAAAATGCTAATTATTTTTCCTGTTAGATTAAAAGCATATGTAAAAAAAAAGCGAATATTTTTTTTAAAAGTTTAAAAAAAGAACATTATAAAGAAGCTGCTACATTCGATTACAGTGGAAAAAAAAGTTATTACTTATATCTTGATATATATATATATATAAATGATATGTTTAGCTAAACACAAACAGATAATATATACATTTTAAAGGATAATTCTTATTTACACTGTAAGAAAAGACATGTATTTGGAAATAAAACTTTAAATCAATCTATAATGATTAATAATGAATTAATAGTTGTTGAGTACATTATAAATGGTCATACTTGCCAGTATTTAAAAATAACTTTATGGCATTAATTATAGCATATAAATGGAGAAATGTCTTGAACAGTAAAAAAATTTCTACTCTCATATTTAAAAGTAAGCAAAGGAAATTAATTATAAAAATAAATACGTCTTGGAATATTATTAGGAAACTATTTAAAAAACTATTTTAAAAGAAACATTTTCCTAAAAGAGGATAAAGAACTTCAGATAAAAAAATATTAATTAATATTATAATATGCAATTTTGAACTCAGGATCCTATAAATAAATTAAAGTGTGTTCAGCTGAAGAATTTATTTTGTTTCATGCCAGCTTAATCTTATTATTTAATTTTTTTTTTTAAAGTTGTTTAAAAAAATATCATTAATGAACTATTGAACATTTTCGTTTGGTAATGATTGCCATGTATATAAATGTATTAGTTAAAGCTTCGAATTCAAATCGATATCTCAACCTGGATAAATTGTCTACATGTTATGAAATGGAAAAATTGTCACGGAGTGGAAATATGAACTTAGATTAATGTATTATTATTTTTTTTTTATGGTTTGCTTTATTGGTTTCTAAAAAAAAAAAAACATAAAATATTTATGCTATTATTTTTTTTTTGTAACACTTTTGCATAAATATACAGGTAAACTAGGGTTATAATTTTAAAATGAAATTGGTTTATTTGAATGAGCAAATGTTTTTTGCCATTCTTAAGTAGATTTAGTTTATTTATCAAGCATTACACTAGCTAGTTTCTATTTAATAATTTTATTATAGAGATTTAAATATCACAGTCTTGATTTTATATAAATGGGATGTTTTACTCAATTTTTATTTTAAATTTACTAAAGAAGTTTATCAGAGAATATCCATTCATTTGTTTTATGAATGTTATATTAATAATAATTGCAAATATTTTATATTCATCAAGAAGTAAATATTCTTGCATTTAATTTACAATTTTAAAAGTCCACTAGTTATTGTATTTTAGCATTTAATACTTTGTTATGTGTGCATTGTGCCTTGCCTAGAATTTTATATGCATTTAAGTTTGAAGTATTTTCTACAGTAGTCATTTGACACATAGTTTGCTTTGTTGGTTCGAACATTGGATATAAGTTTTGTATTTTATAAATTTCTTGGAAATAACTTAAGTTAGTTTAGGTGAAGTATATATCTTTTTATTAGTTAGTCTTTGTTAGCCTCGAGAGTGAGGCTTAGTTTATAATTTTTGAATATGCTTATGGAGTTGATAAAATCCTCCATCCTTATTGTATTGTATTTCCATGATTTGATAGTGCTTATTCCCAAAAAGAAGATATTGTATTGTATTTTTTAGTGATGATGATCACATTTGTAAGCATTGGAACTCCCATGAGAGGATTGTGCTTTTCTGGTGGGTGTTCCTGTTCCAAGATGTACTGAAGATGAATTCCAGACATCTTCATTTTGCCTCATAGTTAGGTATTTTGAAAACCACCACATTCTTTTCCAGCTCTGAGGAGCTTAGTATTTTTTATATTTTTGCCTATCATTCTTGATGACTTAGTGCTAATTTCACCATAGTGGGTGATGTTGCATTGGTTTTATATTTGTGGTGACAAGATATGCTTGTTTCAGGAAATGTATTTCTTCAGGTAATTGTAGCTAATTTAAGGCTCATAGGTATATCAATGTTTGAATTGTGTTGCTATGATAGTTTTATCATGCACAGGCTAACCAACATCAAGTTTTATTTATTTTAAAGTATATTAAATATGCATATGGTATAAGTGGCAATTCACACATACTAATTTAATATTTTCATCTAGAATTTTGCAGCTGGATTTGTAAGTCTGTTACATCATTATCTTTAAAACACTGAGTGAATCATTTTATGTGGTCTAAAGTTATTTAAAATTATTTAAGAAAAGTATAACTGATCTCTGATGAATGATTGCCCCATACACTTAATTTAGTCTAATTTTAATATTAGCTTAATCTGATTTACACCTATCTCTAGCTATGATATTAGTTATATTTGTGAAACTAGTGATGATATTTTTAAAAAGTATTGTTGAATATGCTTATTCCAACTTAACGTTTGTTAAGTTGAGGAGCATAAAATTAAGCTTAGGGTTTTCAATATAACCCTAGCTCTGTGTGTCATTCTGGTTAGTAGCTGACACAATATTGTTATCAATTAGTCTAATAAAAAAGAACAGTATTGTGCTTATTAAGTACATATGATAATTAAAGTTTAAAATATTTTTTTTTGAGAAAAATATAATTTTTAAAAGAAAGTAACAGTGAATAACCTTTGTAGGTTATTAAGTTTATTAGTGTAAATTAAATAAAACTGTTAAGAGTCCAAATAATTGTATTAAATCTTAGTGTGGTATTGGCATTGTTTGTATTCTACTACATTTTTAGACATGTCTTCTCATTATTAATAAATCAAATTATTATTATTTCAAGAGTTTGTTTTGTTTGTTTTACTCTTATATGAGTATGTATTGTTGTCATGGGTTCCAAGTTCACAAAATCTTAAATGTAGAAGTTATTAAATCTTCAATTCAGAAATTTACAAGTATATTCTAAGTTAATTAAATATAGTTAATATTGTCTTGAAAATTAAAAAAACTATGTCAAAGTAAATGATTCTCATATTGAATCATAAATACAGATAATTGCATTATAGCAGATACCTAATTAAATACTTAGTTAAAAGTTTATTTTTTTAAAATTATCAATATATATTTCAGACTAAAGATTATGCAATATCAGATTAACAATATTAGTACTTCAGAAGAATATTTTAATTAATATTATTTTAGGAGCTGCACCTTATCATATATTGACTGCACATCATCTATCATCATCTTAAATTTTATATATTTAAAAAATTCTAATCCATTTGCATTTGAGGTCTTTAGTGTTTGTCTAAGAATATGGAAAGCATTAAAAGTACCCTTGCTCTTTTCTCTGCTCAAGTAATATCTTAGATAATAGGCCATTATTATTTTAAATTTAAATTGATTCATTAAATTTTGTGAATTAATATTTGTTTTGTTTATTATTTTAAGATTGAACATTTTATAATTATTTTATGGTCTGCTAAGATGTCACTTATTTATTTATTAATTACAGTAATTCTTTATTAGGCAACTTAACTTAAACTTTAACTTTACACAAGAGAGTTAGTTTGAAAATCCCTGAGGTTATTTACTCTAGTTGTTTTAGTAAATATAATTCTGTAAGATAATATTTTAAAACAAAGCATCATAGGTCTTATTCAGAGAATGTATAATCTATTAGTTGGCCTAATATGGTAAGCATTAATTAATGATTTTAGATCTTTTGTATGGTCTATCAAAATATTAATATGCTGTAGTAGTTATAGTTCATCAGTATTGGATTTGACCTTTATTTGATTATATATCTTTGGATCATCATTTCTTTTCTTTAAATGTATTGTAACCCCACTGAACTGAGTTGTTTAGAGTCTCTCATTTATCTTTTATTTCATTTCATTTCAATTTTATTCCATTTCTTTTCATGCCATTTCTATCTATCACTTCATTTCATTTCTCTTTCCTTTTTTCCATCTTCTTCTTATATATCTCTTTCATATCTTTCTATCATTTCAGCCATTTAAAACATTCGTTAAAAATTTCTTCTTTCATCCCATTTCATTTCTCTCTCCTTTATTCCATCTTCTTATATCTTTCTTTCATATCTTTCCATCATCTCATTTCTTTTCTTTCTCCATTACATATATTATTTCTATTACTTTTCCCCATTTCTTTTTTCCTTGATTCTTTTCCATCATTTATCTTTACCATTATCATTATCTTCATCTCTAAGTAGCATTATATCTCTCTCTTTCTCTTTCTTTTTCCCTATCTCCATTTCATTATTATCATTTTCTTTTTTCTCTTTTCTCTTTCTCATATCCCCAGCTTAATCTAGCTTGGTTACAATATATATATGTTTGGAAAGTTTCATATAATCTAATGACAGGCTAAGCAGACATGTTTTGTCTGGTTGATCCAGCCATCCATTAGCCAAGGCATATCTAAAGAGTCTGAGCCAAAAGTGTTACACACCTTGTGACTGGTTTTGAACAATAAGATAAAAGAAACTAACTGCTCAGCTAATTTTAAATCTAAAATGAAAATAAGTAAGTTACTGAAAAGTGTTAAATTATGCTAGTTCAGTTATGCCATTGTCTGAATTTAAATCCCAGCAAAATGATAAAGTAAATAAAAATCTGAAAATATTCTTAGGCTATTAAAATAATTATGCTGAAAGGAAATGAAGAAACTATTCCAGTGTCAAATGGTTCCTATGAAAGTAAGTAACTTCACCATCATCCCAGTAAAAGAATTGCAAGCCCAAGCCAAGAAAAAATAGGACTGTTCAAGTTAACTACTGAAATTGATAATATACACATGCTAGATTGGTGTATGTGGTCACTGCAAAATTTATAAACATTCAACAAGCTGAATTTGAAATCCTAGAAAATGCATGCTTCAAAAAAGTAAATGTAGAACTGGTAATATGAATTTTAATTATATATATTTTGATTATATCAGTGACTATTAACAGAATTTTAAATAACAAATTTTTTATTCTTTTTATTATACGTGAATTTTTTAAACCAAAATTGAGTAAAAAGAGTTTCAGTAATAATAGCTAGTGCAGTACTGATGATTTTATGTATTCTAAAATTATTATAAGTATCCACTTATTAATGTATTTTATTTTGTAAAATGTATTAGTGGGTTAATTCAAAATTATGTTATGTGTTTATATGTTAAAAAGGTTTTGTTTTTTTGTTTTGTTTAATAATAATGTTTTATTTATAATGGGGATCCACACATACACACACATAGTAATATAATTATATTTACCATATGTATAGCTGTGTTGTCTGAATGTGGAAAGTGATAGAAAGGTAGCATTGAAGAAGTTAGATTTTTTAAAAACTAATATATTAGTGACCTTAGTCACTTAGAGGAGGAGATAAGTAATTTAAAGTTTATTTCTGTAAATGCTTTTACTTCTTTAGAATCTAAGTAATCTTTTTCTAATTAATTATTTTGTTTTATATGTTATATATAAATTTAAAAGGTAACAAAATTATGTGTGTGAATAAAGTGTTTATATTTTTTAAAAATATATTTTTCTTGTGGATATAAATTTTTAGTTATTTATTATTCAAATTGATGCATCAAGATTATAGTCTGATAAACATTGGATACTCTCATTAAAGGGATAGGGGGAAGAGTTTAATATCATTAATGTTATGATTTAAATATAAGTAACTCATTGTTATTCATATATATTTTCATATATATCTTAACATAGTATGTATATTTTAGTAGTCCAGTAACAAATGTTAATTTGTTTTATTAAAAGAGGTATATATCTTTATTAAGAGTATTCATTGCTTTACTAATTATGATCAGTCATCATCACTGAATATTAGTGGTTAGGTTCTAATTTAAATATAATAAAGTGAGGCAAATAATTATGAATTTATAGAAGCAAAATTTTATGTTAGGTGTTACTTTTAAAGTGGTAGCTGGAAGTATCATTGTCATCATTATCATTATCATCATGTTTTTAATCAATGATCTAGATAAATGTGTTTAATGACCATAGATAAATAATAATTTTCACTGTATTTGTTAATCATTTGTGAGTTATTATAAGATAATAACCACCATTCTGATCATCCAATATCATTTAAGGGGTAAGTGAATTGCCTCCATAAATCTATAGGATTTGATATGACCTATCAAGACTTATGACAATGTTGAAATGTATTTACAATATTAAAATCTAAGTAATAATTTTGTCTGATTAATTTATATGCACAACTAAAGCATAAGGTTGTTTTTATTTTTCTTAATCTTAGTGAAAATGTGACATGGTTTTAAAATCTAAAAATCCTACATCTGGTTATATATACGGTACCAAATAAGTTCAAACCAGATACATTTGTAAGTAGGTACAGAATCTAACTTTGAATAGGTTTAGATAACCTAGTGGCACTCTGATAGACCATATTCACTCAATATTCACTTAGATATTCACTTAATAAAACAAGAGATAAAAGAGGGTTAAAATTACCATTTGATTTATTTTGGAGATATTTTATATAGACTACAAACAGCACACACCACATATTATATATATATATATATATATATTGTAACGAGCACAGATGTTCGTTACATTGTTTTTTTTTATATATATTATTAAACAAGTTAAAATAAAAAGTTCGCATTTAAAAACTTTCTTTAAAAATTGAAATTAAAATATCGTCTTAAACTCTTATATATTAAGTCGCACAGATAATGAAAAATTATTAAAATAAAATTTTTATTAAAGAAAAAGGTATTTTTAAAACTAAATTTTAAAAAAGATTTGGAGATAAAATTATATCTTTAAATTTGTCTTGAAATATATTTTTGATTTGGAAAACAGGGTAATTAATTAGAAATGGAAATGATTGTTAATTAGTTAAATTAAAACCAGCCTTGAGCATTTAAATGTAATAACCTCAGTCAGATAGAAAAAAAAACAATAGAAACTGATTAGCCAATGAAAGAAATCCATTTGGGAAATCGGACCTCAGCGAAAGAATCATCACTCCATGACGCAATGTTAATTCAATCCTTGACATTAATATAAAAAGGACAGGTTTTGGAAAGCTTGGTAGTTTAGTGAATGAGGAGTGATTGATTATTGACGATGTAACAGCTAGGTGTTAGTGCTGAGGGGATTGAAAAAGACGCACAGCTTCAATCCCTTCAGTTCTGTAAGAAAGGAAGAAAAATGGGCCATCGTTTCTTCATTGAGGACCAATTACACTAAAAAAAAATATAAAAATCTCCAAAGGATAAATAAATCGATCAACCGGATACAAATCTTCGGACGACGTGGGAATTCACGTGCAAACGGCAAGGAATATACGAAGATGAACTATTTCAATAACCGTAAGACTTTAAAATTTATGAACAGTAAATTAAAAACTTTCCAGATTTAAATGATTTCAATATTATTCTATCTGACCAACATTATTTTATTAATTAGTTATAATTTTATTTAATGTATTTAATTTGTAAAATCATTTCCATTTATTTATTTATTTATTTAATTTTGTTCTTTAAGTTTTATTATGATTTCTGTTTTCCGTTAAATAAATTATAAAAAAATGTTAAACTTAAGTCGGGCGTGAATGGCTGTATCGATTTGTAAAGATATATTAAGGGAGGGTAATCTTGGGTTGTTCATTTCGTAGTTGAATTGGTTCAATGGATTGGATATATTTATGTAATTAGTAGGTGTAATATGAGATCCGCCACGGGCAGGATTATAGATATACGCCACACACCCTCTGTTTGCCTATGGATGGGTTTGTAAGTCGGCAGAATACCGCAGCCCATTCCTATGGAGTTTTTAGTTTATTGATCTACTTGCCCACAGATGTCACATCCCTGTGGGTGGAGAGTCAATGTCGTTTCTATTTCTACATATTGTTCAGATGTACATTCCTGACAATATTGTTGTGTTGTCGTATCATGCTACATTGAATACATGAATGTATCAGATGGATTGGCGCCAGTTGATTGCGAAATGTGTTGCCTAAGGTTAAGTAGGGATAGAATATTTTATTTTTAAATGCAAATCTATGTAGTCGATTCAGGCTCGATCCTAAATAAAACTATTAAATTTAAGTTGTTTATAGACGCTTGCATGGATTGTTTATCGGTTAACTATGTTTTGCGTTTTCATATTTGATCAAAATATATAGACATTCGATAAATAATGATACCTTACGGTGAGTATCTAAAATGTATTTATTCGGATGTCTTTTAAGTTATTGGTGACGATGCAAGTATCTTACGATGAATACTAGAGGGTTTCTTATAATTCCCTATGCAATTGTCAGTAATCAATAATTTTGTATTTTGATCGTTTATGTTTACTTTGAAATGTTTTTGACCGTTGAAATCTATGTAACCGATCTATAGCAACTTATTAAACAGGTTTATAATCCCATCTGTGCGAACTTGATTAAAAATGTAAATTTATAATATAATAGTAACTCAATGTAAATTAAAGTAAAATCAAAGTTAAAAATAATGTTAAATGTTTAAATGTAAATCACTAAAATAATTTTAAACCTTATATATATGTGCATAAATAAATCTGTTTGTATGATAATTACTGGCAGTGGCTTACTTTATTCTTTTATATACTAGTAAATGATATTATTAAATCTCTGCTATTCCACTGAGCTAGTGACAATGGGCTAACGATCTAAATATGTAAATAAAGTGGAATCCTAACAGCGCGTATCTGCCTACTCTATAAATTTTTCTAGGCTCAAATGCCTAGATGGCGCCCTTTGGTAGTGCGGTGCGGTGCGATGCGATCTACCACTTCGTTTGGATCGTTATAATTGGCGTCCCAAGTGTGGCCTTACCTCAGAGATTGATCCTGAGAAGGGGAATTAATGCTGAAATTTCCGATCTTTAATAAACCACAAATACCCTGAGCAAATTTTATCAAAATGAATGTTTTATCTGCTTACATAAGTCGGATATTTTTAAATTTTATAAAAGCACTGCCAGCAAGAAATTGCGCATATATATTAAATAAAAGAAAGTATAAATAATTTTAAAACTAATGTTTGTAAATTAAAAAGAAAATCAAAAGGTTGCATTGGATATGTCTTTTTTTTTTGTTAATATATATTTATGCGTTAACGTGTATAGGCGCACAGCCACGGAAGTTTATGATCGAAATGTGGTACCTTACGATGAGTACCGTTGGGAATTTACGTCAGTGTAATCCTATTTATGCATTTCAATCAGTCATAAATAAGTTGGTGGTAGTTATAATTGTGCTGCAAATATACACGTATAAATCCATTATCTTGGAACATATTTATCTCAATGCAACCTTCCTAAATAAGTTAAATAATTTGTTTGTCATGCCGTAAGTAGAAATCAAATGGATAAAATAAAATAGAATTCTCGGGGGGAGGGGTGTTAACGTAAATGGTCCTTAGGTAGGCGATGGTCAACATTTTCTTTTTCTTTTTGTATATAGTTTTTTGTAAAATTATTAACTGAATGTTTGTAAATTTTGTTAATACCGTAATTACTAACCCTAAGTAAAATATTTTTTTTTTTGATCATTTTTTTTAAGTAACTTTACTGATATGTAACGAGCACAGACGTTCGTTACATTGTTTTTTTTATATATATTATTAAACAAGTTAAAATAAAAAGTTCGCATTTAAAAACTTTCTTTAAAAATTGAAATTAAAATATCGTCTTAAACTCTTATATATTAAGTCGCACAGATAATGAAAAATTATTAAAATAAAATTTTTATTAAAGAAAAAGGTATTTTTAAAACTAAATTTTAAAAAAGATTTGGAGATAAAATTATATCTTTAAATTTGTCTTGAAATATATTTTTGATTTGGAAAACAGGGTAATTAATTAGAAATGGAAATGATTGTTAATTAGTTAAATTAAAACCAGCCTTGAGCATTTAAATGTAATAACCTCAGTCAGATAGAAAAAAAACAATAGAAACTGATTAGCCAATGAAAGAAATCCATTTGGGAAATCGGACCTCAGCGAAAGAATCATCACTCCATGACGCAATGTTAATTCAATCCTTGACATTAATATAAAAAGGACAGGTTTTGGAAAGCTTGGTAGTTTAGTGAATGAGGAGTGATTGATTATTGACGATGTAACAGCTAGGTGTTAGTGCTGAGGGGATTGAAAAAGACGCACAGCTTCAATCCCTTCAGTTCTGTAAGAAAGGAAGAAAAATGGGCCATCGTTTCTTCATTGAGGACCAATTACACTAAAAAAAAAAAATAAAAATCTCCAAAGGATAAATAAATCGATCAACCGGATACAAATCTTCGGACGACGTGGGAATTCACGTGCAAACGGCAAGGAATATACGAAGATGAACTATTTCAATAACCGTAAGACTTTAAAATTTATGAACAGTAAATTAAAAACTTTCCAGATTTAAATGATTTCAATATTATTCTATCTGACCAACATTATTTTATTAATTAGTTATAATTTTATTTAATGTATTTAATTTGTAAAATCATTTCCATTTATTTATTTATTTATTTAATTTTGTTCTTTAAGTTTTATTATGATTTCTGTTTTCCGTTAAATAAATTATAAAAAAATGTTAAACTTAAGTCGGGCGTGAATGGCTGTATCGATTTGTAAAGATATATTAAGGGAGGGTAATCTTGGGTTGTTCATTTCGTAGTTGAATTGGTTCAATGGATTGGATATATTTATGTAATTAGTAGGTGTAATATGAGATCCGCTACGGGCAGGATTATAGATATACGCCACACACCCTCTGTTTGCCTATGGATGGGTTTGTAAGTCGGCAGAATACCGCAGCCCATTCCTATGGAGTTTTTAGTTTATTGATCTACTTGCCCACAGATGTCACATCCCTGTGGGTGGAGAGTCAATGTCGTTTCTATTTCTACATATTGTTCAGATGTACATTCCTGACAATATTGTTGTGTTGTCGTATCATGCTACATTGAATACATGAATGTATCAGATGGATTGGCGCCAGTTGATTGCGAAATGTGTTGCCTAAGGTTAAGTAGGGATAGAATATTTTATTTTTAAATGCAAATCTATGTAGTCGATTCAGGCTCGATCCTAAATAAAACTATTAAATTTAAGTTGTTTATAGACGCTTGCATGGATTGTTTATCGGTTAACTATGTTTTGCGTTTCATATTTGATCAAAATATATAGACATTCGATAAATAATGATACCTTACGGTGAGTATCTAAAATGTATTTATTCGGATGTCTTTTAAGTTATTGGTGATGATGCAAGTATCTTACGATGAATACTAGAGGGTTTCTTATAATTCCCTATGCAATTGTCAGTAATCAATAATTTTGTATTTTGATCGTTTATGTTTACTTTGAAATGTTTTTGACCGTTGAAATCTATGTAACCGATCTATAGCAACTTATTATAACAAGCTTTTATAATCCCATCTGTGCGAACTTGATTAAAAATGTAAATTTATAATATAATAGTAACTCAATGTAAATTAAAGTAAAATCAAAGTTAAAAATAATGTTAAATGTTTAAATGTAAATCACTAAAATAATTTTAAATCTTATATATATGTGCATAAATAAATCTGTTTGTATGATAATTACTGGCAGTGGCTTACTTTATTCTTTTATATACTAGTAAATGATATTATTAAATCTCTGCTATTCCACTGAGCTAGTGACAATGGGCTAACGATCTAAATATGTAAATAAAGTGGAATCCTAACAGCGCGTATCTGCCTACTCTATAAATTTTTCTAGGCTCAAATGCCTAGATGGCGCCCTTTGGTAGTGCGGTGCGGTGCGATGCAATCTACCACTTCGTTTGGATCATTATAATATATATATATATATATATTGTAACCTAATAAAAGTTCAAATAGAAATAATAAGTAAAGGTTCAAAATATAAAATCAAGAATTATAAGAAATTATTATAGCAATGTATTATAACTCAGGTATATGAAATCACGTGAAGTGAGTACACTAGTAATTCAATAAAATATAACTCAGGTATACAGACAGTAATCTTAATCCACTTTCATTTCTTGGTTTGATGTTAAGTGCATGTTTAAACAAATACTAAGTGAATATGGTCTAGCAGGGCCCACTAGATTATCTGAATCTAGACAGTTATATCTGATAACCTTTTACATGTCAGGTTTGAATCCTTCTTGGTACTTTATTTATAATAAAATAAGTTTTGCTTTTGAGCCATATACTATAAGCTAATATTTAGGTAAAAGTAAACTTTAAAAAGTAGTATATTAGCATAAATTTCTTAGTCTTAGCTAACAAATTGTTTCAATATTTTGTAAGTTTACTAGCTCAGTTATATATAACTAATTTAGGATGGCAATTCACTCATCCTTGCAAAATAGTATGGGATGTGGTTATAATAATACTAAGAGTCACTAAATATTATAAAATCATATTTATTTATGGCCTTTAAAAGTTAAACACTCATTAATTAAAAGTTGATATATATGATATATAATAATAAATAATACAATTTCAACTACACTCTAGGATAAGCCTAAAGATAAAACTAATTTTATAAAGAAATCATAATTATTGCTTAATTTTAGTACTTACTTATATCTTAAATAACTAATATTCAACCATATATATAATAATCAATAACAAGATACACTTAATGAAATATATATCGTTTAATAAAACAAACTAATATTTATTACTACATTTCTAACATATACATAAAAATTTCTAGATAATATAAAATGACATGAATAATAATAATAATAATTGGTTATATAACAATCCTCAGTTAATTTGAAGTTCTCCCCTTTCCCTTCAAATGTATTTTGTATTAAGTTGGACGTCACATTGACCATGATTTTCACTCCATAGAAAAGTATTTAAAAAAATATTATCTGCTCATTGGACAATACTTTAAAATCCAACATGTAAATAGAATGTAAAAAAAATGTTAGTAAAATTGAAAGAGCAAGTTTTAGAAAAGTTTTAAATTATTTTCTCCCCCTCCTTAAGGTGAACTATATTAACTTGAAACAAAAAATAATATCTAATACCACTCATATTTACATTCATCAATATAAATAAAAATACATAGTAGTGTTTATCCATGATAACAAATATATTTAAACAAAATAATAATATATTAGTTAAAACTAAAATCATAATACCATAAAAAAATTGTTTTCTTATATTTAAATAATAAAATTTATACTCAGTTTATAAGCTCAAAGTTTTTGTAGCTTGTTTTAATGTCTGAATGTTTTAAAGTTCTTTAAATAAATCTTTATTGTAAAATTTTTTAGTTTCTAAAAGTTACTTTACCTTTGTTGTGAATTTCAGGTTCAAACTTGTCTTGTATAAGGTTTATATTCTGAGCTCCTTTCCGTTTTATGTGGGAAATCTCTTTCTTGAGGTGTATAACTATTTGATGATGGTGACTCTATTGAGGTTATTTGCTTTAGTGGATAATTTGGAAATCATTATATTAATTTTTCTTCTCTTCCTGTCAAGCATTGGATGAAATACAGCAGTTGTTTTCCCATTTATAAATTTTCTTGAGTTTAAAATCAGTTGTTGTAACAATTAATTGGACTTGATGATTAATATTTATCAGTAGATTAATTCATCTTCTTTGAATGCAGGTGAATGCTTTCTTCCTTCTATTAAAAACATCTTATTTCTCTGGTCAGTTGAAAGGTGTAGAATATTATTTTAGATACATCTTTTCTTTCCTATGTTGTGCAGCTTCCCAGATGGTCAGCAAATGGGATACTATAATTTTCTAGCCTTTCTTATATTTTAACATTCAATTTGTAGTTTAATAATCTGAATCATTACAATAATCTTAATAATAATTAAGCAGCTTTTTATATCCAATTTTTAGCTAACTTAACCAATCAGAGATAGCATCACTTGCTATTTTTGGACAAATTTGTTTTAATTAGATCTCTAATTTATTTTCAACTATATTATTTTTCAACTGAAAAGTTTAATCCTTTTTCCAGACACTTTTGTTTAAAAAAAAATAGACTCAATCCTTATTTCCTTTCTTTTCTTTTTTTTTTTTCTTTTTAACATCCAGGTAACACTTCAAATCTTTGAGCTTCCTTCTTTAGATCTTGAGATAAGACAATTAGAGCTCTGACCCATTATAAGCTTCCAAAGTGAAACAATCATTTACAAAAAAAAATTGCTACAAAGATCGATATCTGATTAAACAGATTTCCTCTTTTAACAAAAAAAATTGTACAAAAAAAATAATTTGACAGATTTAATACTTCCTTTTCTTTCAATATTTAGGAAATGTAAATTTTTGTATGTAATGTACACACATCCTTCATTCTTTCAAATCATTCATAAACTAACCTTAAATAATATGATTGCTAGCTTAGTAATTATAACCCAATTATTTAATTAAGTCTGTAACTTTTAAATCCCAATTATAATTAAAGAAAAGCAAAATAAAAGTATAGAATAAAATATTAGAATTGATCAAGCATAGGTTAGTTTTAAAGAAAGTTAAAATGTTTAATATTTGAAATATAAAACAATTAAATAATTTACACATACATTGCCTATATGTATGCATTATAACTTTGCTTTTTAACAGGAAATTTAAATATTAAATAGTTTAAATGTGTGTATTACCTTTCTATCAACACACAAACAAGTAAAGCATGTAATTGTTGACCCATTCTTTCTCTGTTTAAAGCTTTTAGAACTGGACCTTGTAGGGTTTGAACTTGGATGCCCTACAGCTTCTTTTATGGTTATATAAAATTGTGATGATGATTTTTGGTTTACCTTTTCTACATGCACATTACTATAAATTTATCTAGTGACTAAATTGTAATGGCACAATATATATATAAGGCCACATGGTGTCTAAGACATGTTCTCAAAACAAATAAATTGCTTTGGGGAGCAGGTTTTGACTCAGCTGAATGAAGGGGTGTTATAGCCAGGAAATATGGTTGTGGATGTGCTTTTGTGTAGCTTTGATATGGTTATAGGAATTGTTGTTGATTAATCTACCAATGGTATTCTACTTCTCTTATTGAATGTACGATCCATTGCTGCATTTATTAAAAAACAAACAATAATCACATAAAGGAAATTGTAATCAAAAATAAATGTTAATAAATAACATATATATCCCAAATAATATAATATGTTGAATATAATAAAATAATAATAATGTATCTAAAAGAAATCTTAATTAACTTGTTAATGGTAATGGATGGGTTACAAATAATTTTCACCCATTGCCTTTAACAAGATAATTAAGATTGCTTCTTGATACATTATTATTTTTTATTATATTCAATGTATTATTATTATTATATTACTTGGGATATATTGGTTATTTATTAATAACTATTCTTAATTACATTTTACTTTATGTGATTATCTTTTCTTCTTCAATACCTGCAGCAATGGATTGTACATTTAAACAGAGGGGTAGAATCACATTTATAGATTAACCATCAATGATAGCTATGACCACATCAAAGCTACACTAAAGCACTACCACAAACATTTTTTGGCTATAGCAACCTTCCTTACTACTGGGCCAATAACTACCAGCCAAAAGACTTTATTTGTTTTGAGATCATGTCTCAGGTGCTACCCAACCTATATAGCTGGCATGTCTAGAAAACAGAAACACAAACTCAGTACTTGAAATATACCCAGGCTAATTCACACTCTTTATAAGGGGACCCAGTGCATCATTACTTAACCTTAAACTATTTCAGGATGACAGAAAATTGCCTTTTGGTTAATTTGTACTAAAAGGCATGAAATTCAAAATTCCCACTCTAACAATAGACATAAGCCCTGCCCTGACATGTTCAGGCATTGTCTATTGCCAAGGCTGTAAAACATTTGGCATTTTATGACATTGTAGTTTCCAATGATGAAAAAACATGTTAGTTGCAAATTTATTATGGTTTTAGATATTTTAAAAAAAATAATTTACACTATATTTTTTCAATATTAAGAAATATAAATTATTAATAACTTATTTTGACTTGAAATATTTTATTTTCAAAAATATAATGTTATATTATCAGCTAACATTAAATATGGCCTGAAACAAATTAAAAGACTAGCTTTGATGTAAAAATCTACTTTATATTTATGAGTAAGAAAATATTGCTATAAATATTAAAAAAATTTAAACCTTTAAAGCATAATTCATTAGATATAAGAGAAATAAATAATAATTCATTCAGATGTTTAAAAATAATCAGAATTAAACAATATTTTATTGATTTTATAAACTGAAAATAATTTTTCTAGAAATGATGATGTGTAAAGTCTTTGTTTTGATTGCAATCTCATTTTTTTAATATTTTCAGAAACAAAATGTGAACATTTAGAATTTATTTCAGTAGTAAACAAAAATATCTATAAAATGAAGTCAAACTTATGGTTTTCTGATAAGTACTAATCATTTTATCATATATTTTATGTTGATGTGTGAGACAAAGAAGAACATCAGAAATATCAGACAAATAGCAAAATTCAGTAGGGTTAACACATGAAAATATTTTAGTTTTCAAATTACTGGTGACATAGTTGAAAGAAAGAGAGTATAGAACAAGTAACATTTAAGCAAACAATGTTCTATTCACATGACATATATTTAAATAAATATAATAAACATTAACATAGACCACAAATAAATGAGTACACATTACTTGATAATAATTCACTATTATGAATGTCCATTATAGTTCATTTTATTAAAGAAATATATTTGTTTAGACAATTTATTGTTCAAAAAGTATATTTACCTAGGTTTTATTATGTTGAGATAACAGGTTTCAATTGGTTTTGGTTTCTAACTGATTGTCCTTTTGGTCTCCATCAATGGCTTCATGGCTTTTCTTTCATTCTTTAGATCAGGGATACTCAATCTTTTTTTCCTGGGCCACATATATTTGTGTGTTACATCAAGCAGGCTATGGCAACCAATTGGTGTCATGTAAAAATGTCTGACTTCACAATTCATGCATGCCACAGCTTGTGGATCACTTTACTATATCCTAGAATTAACATATCACAAACACTTTTAATTGATATAAATATTTATTTAAATATCAGTTTGATTTTTGATATTGAGATAAACATTTAACAATTTTAGATAAATCTGGTTTATATGTACTACATGCTACTCTTAATATGTCATCAATGTGTAAATCAGAAAGTCTGTTTCTATGCACATTTTCACATATTTCATTTTCGAATAAGATGATTCACAAAGATATATTGATGCAAAAAAAATGTGAGCAACATTTGTGCACACTTTTTGACAATTTTATATTTTTCAGGCACTACTTTCCAAAATTCCATTTACTCCTTTCCCTCACTTTTCTCTTTAAAAATGGCTTCCAAATTTGTGTCATTTTTAAATTCAACAAATTCATTAAATAGCTTAACATAATCATGTCCAAATGCAGCTAATTGTGTAATAGTTGCTATTTCTAAGTGCCAGTGGTTTTCTATAAGCAAAAGACAATTATTAATATTTCTTAAATCTTGAAATCTACTTTTAACTTCTTTCAATAAGATACCTAAATAACTTAAAATAATTACATAGGTTTCTGAAGAAATATTAATACTGTCTTGCTTAGCATTTGTCAATGTTGGAAAATGATGCACTATTTGGTTTTGTATGTCTTGGTAATAAATATTTAGTTTATCTTCAAAGCAAATACTTTATTTGTTATTTGTGAAATAATTTTATTTTCACCTTGCAAACTAATATTAAAATCACAAAGTTTTTCTGTGATGTGACATAAAAAACCTAAAAGACATCACCATCCATCACTGTCAAGCTCATTATAAGTTTTATTGTTTTCTTGTAAAAATGAAATAATTTTATGACATAATAAAAAAATTGATTCAAAACTTTACCTCTGCTTAGCCATCGCACCGAAGTATGCAAAAGTACATCGCCATAATTACTATTTATTTCTTCCAAAAGATTTTTAAATTTTCTGTGGTTTAATTCTCGGGCTTGAATATAATTCACAATGTTTTGACAGTTTTCATTACAGTATCTACTTCTTTAATGGATATAGGTGCCCCAAGTTTTCTTGGTGAATTAACCATAGTTTGATATAAAATACTACACATCTATGTGTATACTAATTCACTTATAAAACTAAAATGTTTCACGTTGTTTTCAAAAACATGGACTATTGATTGAATTAAAGTTTCAAACTTCTGATTGGTCAATTATACAATCTGAAGTAAATATATTTGTCTTTTTACAATTATATTTGTTTTTTTTTAGTATCTAAAATGGAAATTTATAATTTGTCTGATTACAGAAAGGTTTTAAAAAAATAAATTTCTATTTATAATTGATGATAATAATCTAACACTATCAAATTATAATAAATGCTTACCAACCAATTGTAAATTCCAGAAGTAATTCATTGAATTCCTTATCAATATGTTTTAGTATAAAAGTAAATTTTTTGACTAAAATCTGAGAAACAAACAAGTGGGGTAAAAAAAGCTTAGTAAATTATGTTTTCATTTTCAAATTCAAAATGTAAAAATATAACTATCGAAGTCATGGATTGGTGTTTCCTTGCAGAGAAAAAAAACAATCAATCAGAAGCTTGAAAAGATGGATTTATGTCATTAAATTGAAATATTTACTGATTTATTTCCTTGTAAAAAAACTGAAGGTGCTAAAATCAGAGAAAAAATGGTAAAGATAGTGGGTTGAGAGTGAGTACAAGTTATATAGGAAGATACTTGGGCATTTCTAGTACAGATTTGGCAGATTTTTCAGATCTGTGAAATTAAAAAAAAACAATGTTATTAGTATGTCAATAAAAAATATCAATCATGCATGGTTATTCATTAATTAAGAAGTGTGTTGTCACATCTGTTGATGATCAGTCTATTTTTGGGCCACACATAAAAGCTTGGTGAGCCACATGCAGCACAGGGGCTTCAGGTTGAGTATCACTGTTTTAGATGGACAATGGGAGAAAGAGGGCATATGACAATATCTATGTTATACTTTAGACATTGATTCCAGATAAGAACAGTTAATGGAGCCAAGGACTTAGGGTATAAAGCCCAGCTGAACACCCCATTTTTCTAGTAATGCATATTGCTAGCTTCAGTTGATTCTTCATTTATATTTTTGCCACAGTTGAGGGTAATGTTAACTATGCCCTCAATGATGAATAGATCTGCAGGTCTGGAAAATTAGAAACACTTGATCACAGCTTTTTCAAAGACTCCAAAAAACTTTTGGAAAAACTCTGGATAGTCTCTACTTGCCTTGCAATATGAAAACTTGAAAACAATAGACAAACTGCCTTTTTATACCTAATTCTCCCAATAGTTCTTTTCTTTCTTCATTCATGTCCTGAATGAAGGTTGCCTTGATTTATGGAGCAAACAGATAACTGGCATAGTTCAATATTAATTTATTCATTTGTAAAGTTCTTTTTTAATAGCTTATAAAATATTACTAAGAGAAGCAGTTACTTTAAACATTATAAAGAACATAAATGATGATAGTAAATGCCACTCATAATATGGTGACAAAGGCACTTAAAATATTGTGATCTATGTCAAATAAATTGTGTTGCTTCATTCAAAAATGCTTATTATGGCACATTCACTTTTAGATGATCTTATTAATACTAAAAATCTGTAGTAAAACAATTTATATATTGTAATCTTTAATAAAATAAGTATGATTATGAAGAATTTAAAAGTGAAATGCCAACACAGAATTATACAATGATAATGCAGCATTTATGGACAAAGAATACCTTTTATTGCATTCATCTGCATTTAAATTTAATTTTATTTAGATACTTATCAATATCTGAGTTCGAAGCTAGATGCAAAAGAATAATTATTAAAATTAAAAAAATACACATAAAATATAACTTAATATATGTTAAATAACATTTTTATAATAGCAAATTTGTTTTTTTATGTCTTATTTATGTGTATTTTCTCGTATAGATATGTTCCATGAATGCATCTTTAGCTGAGTGTTTAAAAAATAAGATACTAGATAACAACTATATCACTTCTCCTACACTCATTATTCATTATATATCAATGGTTGTGTTCTAATTTACACATACAATGAAATATGTGTGGGATTCGAACTCAGATGTTCACATGACCCATAACTCTCAGTGCCATCTTATATTGATGACCCACCTTATCATACATGTCAAATGATGAGTGCTAGCTTAGCATGAAATACGTGTATTGGTGATTATTTATCTTTTCAACATGTGTGTGATCGGGTGGATCAGCAATATAAGATGGCACTGAGAGTTATGGTTCGTGTGAAAGTCTGAATTCGAATCCCGCATATATTACATATATACATCCAGGTGTAAGCCTGTACAATGTATTAACGTACAATCAAATTAATTAAACATCTTACATTTATTAAACAAAAAAGTTCATCAAGCGTTGGTGGCCGAGTGGTTAGCATAACTGCCTTACAACCAGTTGTCCCAGGTTCGCTAACAGCTGATGCTTTGGCACAGGAAAAAAAAAATATATATAAATTATTTTAACTAAAAAAAAATAAGAAATCAGATATAAATAAATTAAAATCAATATATTTATTTACAAAATTAAAATAAAAAATGGATTAAATAAATCATATTAAAATGATAAAGCTCTCCGAATTTTTATTTTTATAATTACTATTATAATTAAGTAAGCTAGACATTCTTATAGTATAGATGTCTCATTGGTACTTCATTCTGAAAATACAAAAAATAATAAACTGCAAAATTAAAAAAATATGTGTACACAAAATGAAATACGCCGCCGTATAAAAATTGAATGAATGGGTGATGAATATATCTAGTAAAATTAGATTGTTTTGTATAAACGTAGCATGTGTTTAAGTTTGACTGAACATATAACTTATTTTTATTTTTATTAATATAAGAAAGCAACCAGCATATTTAAGAAGTTCAGATAGGGGCAACTAGTCATTGGTCTTAAAGTATGATAAACATTTGTTGTATATATAAATAAGTAAATATACAAATAAGTAAATAAACCTAGAGGCATTTGAGGATAATGGCATTGTCTCTATTTCAGCTCCATTCTCTTATTTAAGGCATAAAATAGTAAAAAATGTATATAATAAATACTAACATCAACAATAAATATATGGAGGGAGCTTCTTTCCTATCTACTGAGAGATTCCTTCTTCCTTATGATCTGCTTAAGAAAAGCAATGTATTCGTAAGACTGGATATTTTATTTCTTACGTGATAAACATCTAATAAATTCAGTAAAATCATATAAACTAAAAGAATGCACTATCCCAAAATAAAATCAAAATATTACATGAAAAGTTGGCAAAAACAATAGAAATAATGATGAGCATAATATATTTAAACTAAAAGATAATCAAACTTTGCAAACCGTATTTTCATGCAAACATATAACATAGACACATATAATTTAGTTTCAATTTAAATGAATATATCATAATTTTAGAATATTATGTAGCAAGCAACCTATTGTAATAGATAAAAGATTTATAAAGGTAATTGATGCACATTGGCTTGAGTTGATGTTTTTGATTTCATTTTATATTTTGAACGCTAAAAAAATCTTAATATTTTTTTAAAATAAATGTAAAAAAAAAATACATATATATATATACACAAAATAAATAGTTCTTTTCTTTCTTCGATCATGTCCTGAATACAGGGTGCATTGATACATGGAGCAAACAGATAACTGGCATAGTTCAATATTCATTTATACATTTGTAAAGTTCTTTTTAAATAGCTTATAAAATATTACTAAGAGAAGCAGTTACTTTAAAAATGTTAAAGATTGTCAGCAGGAAGAGACTTTTTTTTTTAAAAAAAAAAAATAGAATGTTCAAAAACAAAATTAATGTTTAAAAAATTTTTCCCTTTACGTTAATTTTATTTACAAATATTTGCCAATTGATTATTATCATATGTAGATATTCTGATATTAAATTGTTATTAATATCTATGAATCAAGATGAAGATTAGATAATAACTGCTCAGGTGATGCTGTTAAAGCAGATGGCTTTGAAACCTATAATGTTTCTGTCTGAAGGTATTATCTAGTTGTGCGTCATTTTTGTTTAGAGATGATGACTAAAACAAAGAAATTATTTGCAAGGAAACTAAATCATATTTATAATCTTCTGTTTTCATAAGCTTATCCAACTGACAAAGTAAACGAATCTTGAAGATTTTTGAACAAAATTTTAAAATAACTTTTGCATTCAAAAGGTTGTTCAAAATTTTTTTTCCAGACTCCTTTTACAACATTTTTATTTATTTAAAATAAATAAATTCAAAATAATAATTATTTAAACAATTATAATATATAAATTTTAAATGATAAACATTATCTCACACAGCTATTAAACTTAATGAAACACTCTTTACTTTTATTTATAAAATACAATTTCTTCTTCTTTTTTTTAAAAGTAAAATAACTAAAAATAAAGTTAAACTTCGAAAATAATAAAGTCACCTTGCCTGCAATAATTAACTCATCCTTACGATTATTTTATTAAATACAAGTTGTATTCTAACTATTTGTTTATGGATTGAAATATTTGCCTACGATGCACTTTTTTTCATTTACACGAGAGGTCAGCGCGACTGCCTTGCCCGGGTTGCGGGTTCGCGTCCCGGCCGATGCTATGACACTTAAAAAAAAAAAACATGTTTAAGTAAAATGAACATTTATGATAAAATTTAAATAAAACATATATTTTTAGCAATCTCGATTTTTTTATTTATTTTAGAAAGGCAAAAAAAAAAAATATTCATACTTTGTTGAAATAAACTTTTGCAGTAAAACAAACCAGTTCTTTTCAAGCATTGGTGATCGAAAGGTCAGCGACGCCTGCTTTACAAGCAGTTCTCCCGGGTTAGCGAGTTCGCTTCCCGGCTGATGCTATGCTGCATGAGAAAAAACAAACAAACCAGTTCTTACCAATGGATTAAAATTATCGCTTTATAAGGCATTCAAAATAGATTATTTTAAAAGAAACAATTTATAATAATATTTCTTAGTTTAAAGCTAAATTATCGACTACAGACCAATAACCTAACCTTACAATATATATATCAAGTTATATATTACATGACTTATATAGCTTGCATTTACAAATATGTAAAATATATAGCGTGCTAATAGCTATAAACCATTGTGGTTAGCCGAGAGGTCAGCACTGCCACCTTGCAAGCAAGCAGTTGGTTGCAGGCGGTTGTTGCGGGTTCGCCTCCCGGCCGGTGGTAACACATGAAAAAAAAAAAAAAACAAGCGTGATTTTATTATTATTTTGGTTTTGCTGTTAGGGCATTGACTAAATTAAAATGTTAAGCCTATTAATATATGGTGTATCTGCATTAAGTTCAGCCACATATGATTTTTTCAGTTGGAGAACTGAATTCAAAGACATGTAGATGTCTGAAAATTTCAGATCTTATCAAGAGTTAACTTTTAGATAAATGTTTAGCTTGAGATGGTTTTTTTGAATCTGGTGTTCTAGCTCCTCATCGAATAGAGCCGGACAATCCTAGATAAAGATGATTTGAATGCTTTCTATAATAGCATTCATTCATTATAAAACAGATATATAACCTACTAATGTTAATGTACTATTTTTATTATAACATGCAAATAGTAAAATGTGTAGATGGAAAACATTTTTTTCAATATATCAAAAAGGCAATTTTATAAAGAATAAAATTCTTTATAATTAAGTCATGCACAAATATCTTGCATTTGCATTAAAGTATTGTTGCCTGTATTTGAATATAAGAGGGTACACCAATTTAAAAACATTCAAATACAAATAAAAAAATTACTCTTGTTCAGCAATATTTTAGCAGTAATGAAAAGTCACACTGTTTATGTTGAAATTAAACCTACATTGCTGTCATTATGTCATTGTTAAATTCTATTCAACAACTAAGCATTGGTGGTCGAGAGGTCAGCGACAGCTGCTTTGCAAGCAGTTGTCCCGGGTTCACTTCCTGACTGATGCTATGACACATGAGAAAAACTTAATATATTGCATACTATATGATTTTCACACCTTTTATACAGAAAAAAATCTTTTCAAATATTTGCATCTTAATGCACAAACGTTACTAATGGTTTTGTAGCATTAAAAGTACAATTGTTATTTAATGTTATTTTCATTGAAAGTATTTGTTTTACATCTATATAAAAATACATTTCATATATAAATATATTATTTAAAATGTGATTTTTTACATGAATTATTCAGAATAAATATTACATTACTTGTATTAAAATATATATAAAAAAACATAGTTTATATTTGCAAAATTAGGACAATAAAATTACTTTTATATAACTCTCAGTTGAGAGGGTTTTTTTAAAAATAAAAATAAACAATTGATTATTTCTTTATAATCATTTATTGAAATAAAATTAATTTTCTTTTTATTATTGCTGCCATCATTTACAATACTTTTTATTTCAATAGTCTGAACAGGCACTAATCTGTATTCAATGCGCTTTAAAATTCACAATAATCAATCATATTTTGCCGATAGAGGGATCTTCCAAACCATGACACAAGATAGCAGCTTTTATAAAGATAAGAGCGGCTGTCTTATCTTTAACCTAAATGTCCATTTATATAGGATCTCTGTGCGCTCTATAAATTAATTACTACTCTTCAATAAATTTTATTATATAAAAAAAAGTAGCATTTTTTTGCAAAAGACAATTTAAATTTACAGGATCACTAGATTCCAAACTACACAGATATCATTATAACGAAAAGAAGAGTATAAAATTTAAGCTAAGCAAGATACATGTAGAATTATTTGATTTTTGTAAAATAGAGACTTTATTAGGAAGGTGCTGAGATAGACACCTATTCTATCTAAAAAATAATAGCAAATTAAGACATTAAAAATTGTAGCAGTATGTGATATGGATAATTGCTATTGTGCATTAATTATACACAAAAGTGACCAATGAGTAAAGCAAGGTTTGATGCATGAATACTGGAATGCTTTTAGAAGTTATAATAATAAAAGCTTCTAGGTATTCCACCATGTAGTATCTTTTTATATAAAAAATTAGTATAAATTACCATGATCAGTTCATTTAGAATCTTGTAGATATGTAAAATCTGGTATAACGAAATGGAATTGTATGTCAATGTAAAATTTTATAAATAATAAAAATGGCTTACAGTAACCAGCCATCATACATAAGACCTATTCAAGCATGTACCAAAAAATAATCACACACAGTTTGATTTTCTTTAAATTAATATTTTTTCATAATATTGAAATTTTAACTTTTTCATTCATATTTCAATAAACTGTCTATGAACTAGATTAATTCAAACTTTAAATGTCAAAGGTCTATTTTGACTAGCTGAGAGTAAAATTTTTATTTAAAAACGTTTTGCAAAAAATAAGAGAAGTGGAAATTTATTTATTCTCAACAAAGAAGAAATAAACTAAAAATACTTACACCCAATGTTGCTATTTTTTATTATTATAAATATGATTTAAATATTTTAAATAGAATATTCAATATTTGAAATCAGTCTTTACTAAAATATGTATGAAACATACTGATTATTTTTTATTACATTATTTTAAGAGGTAGAAATCTAAAATAAAACGTTTGGTTTAATTATATATTTATCTTTATGAACTCTGTATAAAGTGAATGATATACTAGGAATAAGATTTTACTCATTAAAAGTACAACAAATGAAAACCTAAAAATCAAAAGATTTAATTTCTAACGCATTTACTAAACGGTGCGGCACAATTGTTTTTTTTTTTTTCTTCATGTTGTGACAAAATAATATCTAATATTTAAAAATATGTGCACGTGTAAGCCTGAACAGTGTATTAATTTACATATTGATACAAAGTGCATTAAAAGTCTGCCCATCTCTCGCATATGTATATAAAATAAATTACTCTCCTGTACATGAGGGGTCAGAATGACTAACGTCAACATGGGTAGAATGCCAACCTTGGCACTATGAGGGCTTTGAACACTCTATCATCAGATTTTCAATGAAATGGAAGGCTGAAAAGTTGTGAGTTGGAGTAGTTTGAAGCCTGTCCATTAAAGTATGAAGATTTGCTATCTTAATATAAAGCTGAGCACGGATTGTATATACGTGTGTGGAGATGGTAATCTGGACCAACTGATGAATGCTGGTTTAGCACGGAATACCTATATTGGTGATTATTTATCTTTTCAACATGTGTGTGATCAGGTTGGTTAGCAATATGAGATGACATGGAGAGTTGAGGGTTGTGGGAAAGTCTGAGTTCGAACCCCTTATCTATTAAATGGAAATTGTAAACTGAAAAATATTGTTTTAGATCCAAAATAAAATCTTTTTTAATGAATGTTCTGTTCTTATCATAATTTGAAATATATAAAATAATTACTGAGATTGTGTGCGCCATTTACTTTACTAAGATGGTAGAATAGAATACAAATTGAAAGATTAAAAAATATTTAAGAGATAACAAACATATTAATAGTTAATATGATTTAACGTGAATTAATTGCATTTTATTTTTATCTTTCATATCTCATATTTTGCAGAGTAATTGTTCAAGACAGTCTTACAAACAAATAATATTTATATGTTATACATATTTTCTACAGTCATCTTCATCATCATCATTATTAACCATTATCAATACACTGCAGGATAAAGGTCTCACCATGTTCAATCTATTTTCTCTCATCTTTAGCTTCACTTTTCCACATTACCCCAACACACTTTCTTATTTCATCAATCCATCTCACATATAGTTTTTTCTGGGTCTTCTACAATCTCTTGGAATCCAGTTTAAGATTTCAATTGTCCACCTATTATCATCTCTTCTAGCAATATGTTTAGCCCAACTCCACTTCAGTCTTTTAATTTTTTAAATGACATCAGTAATACCTGTTTGTTCTCTTACCCATATATTGCATTTTTGATCACTTTTTGTTACTCCCAACATAAATCTCTCCATACTTCTTTGTGTGGTCTGAAGTTTCTGTATTGCTCTTCTATTAAGTGTCCAAGTCTCAGATTCTAAGAAAAAGCTGGTAAAAACTTTTATTAAAAACCTTCCTTTTCAAACACAAAGTTATTTCTACCAAAAGCACTCCAATCAAGTTCGATTCTATGATTAATTTTATCCATTGTGTTTCTATCTGTAATAATAATCTGACCAAGATATTTGTATCTGTTAACTTCTTCTAACTCATCATAATCAATAATTATTGTTATATTTTGAGAAGACTTTTTAACATTTATCTTTATTGCTAATTTCCTACTTTCATCTGTTAACACTTGCAACATTTCTTGCAACTCTGAAGCATTATTTGCAAAAACAAGTAAATCATCTGCAAAATCTAAATGATGTAAATGATCTCCATTTACTTTCACTCCTTTAGATTTCCATTTTAATTCACAGAATACTTATTGCAGCACTGCTGTAAAAATTTTGAAGATATGGAGTCACCCTGGTCTTACACACTTCTCAGTTTATCCTGGATCTATACCTTGATGATCCAATGCTTTAATCACTGAAAAAATGTTTATAGATTAAAATGCCTTTTCATAATCTACAAATCCAAAGCATAATGGTAACTCTTATTCATTTTTCCATTCTATAACTTCTTTCAATACCTAGATATGATCTACTGTACTAAAATCACTTTTAAATCCAGCTTATTCTATTGGTTGGGGGAACTCCAATGTTCTTTGACGAGTTGTAATTATGTTACTAAAAATTTTGTATAAAACTGACAAAAACTGAGAGGCTTGTAATTTCTAATATGTTCTCTATTACTTTTTTAAATATTAATATTCTTCCAATCATCGGGTACATCTTTATCATTTAGAAATTTGGTATATAACTTTGCTAAAATGTTTTCTAGTTCTTCACCTTCTTTTAATATATCATTTATAATTCCATCATTACTTGGGGTTTTTCTTTTTTTATATAAATTTAACTGTATGTCTCACTTCTTCATTTAAAATTCTTGGCAATTTGGAAGATATAATAGACACGAGGTACTTTTCTTTATATAATTTTCGATAGAAGTCTTCTACCCATTTCATGATGTCATCTCTCTTTTTAGTAATAATTTCATCTTTTTTCTTATTGCAGATATAAATTTCCTACCAATACCAAAATGTTGTTTTACATTCTTGAGATTTTTATTCTCTCCTACAGCTTTCCTTGCTATTTCATAGTTATACTTTCTTATATCATTTTAAACTATTTTCCACATCATCTTGCAAAATTCGAGATATTCAATACTTTTTAATGAATCATGTTTGCATATCTTCATATTTTTTTTCATAAATTCTCTAGTCTCAGTAAAATTTTATTGATCAATTGCTGTTTTTTTCTGCCTGCTATCTTATTGCAGTTTTTAAAAGGGTATCACTTATTTTCATATTAATTTCATTAAAATCTGAATCATGTTCAAAATCTACTAATACTTGAAGCATATCTGTAAGTTCTAATTTAAATTCATTAGAATGTTTCTGAAAATTAGAAATATCAACTGTAAATGTTGTTTTTCTACATCTGACTAATCGATGATCACTTCCTGTGTTAAATTTATTAAGAACATTACCATCTTGAAATATGTATTTTCTGTTAGTCAAAATATATTACAATTCTGCTTCCATGTCCATTTTCTTTTAACATTTTTCTCAAAAAAGTAATTCATAATATGATGTTTTTATTTTTCTGCAAACTCCACAAGTCTATGTTTTCTCTCATTTCTATTACCATTATCAAAATTACTTACAGCACTTTCATCTTTCATTTGTTTACCAATTCTAGCATTAAAATATTCCATAACAATTATAAAATGTTGTTTACTCTGATCAAAAGCCTTTTGTACATCCATATAAAAATCTTCTACTACTTCATCACTGTGAGAACTTGTTGGGACATAAACCTGAATTATCTGCATTTGGTATCTGCTATTAAATTGTATAACTAGTCTTGCCACTTTATCTGATACACCATTAATCTTCAAAATGTTGTTCTTCCACTTTTTATTTATAATGAATTCTACTCCACATATATTTCTAATATTTGTGCCTTTATAATAGAGTACATGTCCACTTTTTAAATCAATTGTCTCTTCACCTTTTCTTCCACCTTCACAAAGTCCAATAATGTATAAAATCCTATATGACTTATAAAATGACAACTGCAAAGTTATCCAAGAATAGTAATTATTATAATAGTGTTTAATTTTGAATGTTATATAATTCAATATGTAGCATTGCTTTTTTTGAAAGTATTTTTTTCATTTTTTATTTGTTTTGTAGTTCCACCTGAAAGTATAGAAATAGTTGGTTATGAACCTAATAGTACTATTGAATATGAACCGATGAATGCAATTAACTTAACATGTATAACCAAAAATAGTAGACCAGAAGCAAAATTGGTTTGGTATAGAAACAATACTTTAATGGAAGGTATGTTTTGCTACATTATGTGAAATTTATTTCATATATATATATATATATATATATTAATAGAATTACAAAATTATTACAAAATTTTTTCATACTCAGAAACATATACTCTTTATGCAGATATTAAAAGGAATATTATATTCACTATATTTAATTTAAGTAATAAAAACAAATTTATTAAAATATCTTTATTCATAAGAAAATACTATCAATAGTCATATAAATATTTAGATAAAATATAATCTGAACTAATGTAGCAAAATACTAATATGACTCTTTTTGAAATTAAGAAAAGAAAAAATGCTAATTTGGACTGCAGTATTAGCCTTCAAGTACCAATTTAACCTCCTGTATATTGATAATACATTCAATTTATTCTTTTCAATTAAAAATACACACATCTTTTACAGATTTTAAATGAGACTAATATTCACTGATTACCTAAATCCACTAGCCCAATTTTGAATCAAATATATTCACAGGTTAAGAAATTAAAAGGGAACCTATATTTGATGTCGTAAGATGTAAAATTATATTTACTATACACATTTAATTTATATGGACATTGGTATAAATTCATTTGGTCAGAGGAATCCAAAAATGATGTTACTTAATTTTTTTAAAAATGTGTTTGTACAATAATGTATTAAGGTATTTTACTATTGTTTTTTAAATTGTAAACTCACATTCTTATAATATGCTGATGTTTTAATTTAAAAAAAGTCAAAAGAGATCATAATTGAATAGTTGAAGAATAAAAGAAGTTATATCACTGCCTTTTTTGTTTACTTTTTCTTTTATTATAGATATCAAATGCAATTTGTGAAATTCTTTTAAAAATATTATTGGAGGAAATAAAATGTTATTTTCTAGGAATGTTTATTAAGATTCATGAATTTTTTTAAACAATATTTGTGTAATAATTATTAAAAATTAAAATTTTATATTATTACACTGTTATTTTATACATATATATTTTATTTTTAAAAATAGAAGAAACTAACTTTTAGCATACATTAATAAAGTTAATCAAGGCAATAAAAAATTCAAATTTAGTATTTGTTATGTATATGTCTATATTCACGTATACAAGCAATATATAAAAATGTATTTATTATAAAATATTTAATTATGTACATGTATGCTAAAAGCATTCACATTAACTAGTAATATTGTAAAATGAAATAACAATGGGTTGTTAATAAAATCAAGTAAAGGCTAATTACATTTAGAAATAATTATTTATCATAAGATAATATTAAAGTAGTTATTTGTACAATAATTGATTTTTCAATGATAATAGAAAACTATGAAATTGGCAATTAAGTTATTATGTGATTAACAATAGATAACCAAACTGGCTACTTTGAATCTAATATTATGGAATGACCAATGGAAGTAGACATTATAACATCTATGACAGTGGGCAAAATGCTAGCCTTAGAATTGCGAGTTGAAGTTTGAAGTATGGATGCATTTTCTAGTATGCTCTAAATCATGCTGCTGCATTCTCAGCTGGTTTTACAGAGAGGTCTACTTCTGAACATACCAAGGTAGACTTAGGGACATAAATACAAGTTGTACAGATTAAGCTGAAAATGTAATATATTAACATGTATAGATTATAGTGACATTTTATGTATTAATTAGATCAGCTCTTATATATGTTAATGTAATTAATAATAGGTATTTATCTATTAACGCTCTGATATTTATATTATTAAACCAATTAACTCAAATTGCCATATTTGTGTATTTTCTTATAAAAATACTTATAGCTATTGAGTGTGATAACTCACAACTGAACCTATCAATCATTTGGCCCAGTTGAGGTCACCTATCCAGGCCCTTATATATCAATCTAGATGTGGATATTGCAATGGTGCAGTCTTGATGATGCAATTCAAATTCTAGCAGCCTGATCACAGCCAAGTAGGTCAGTCAGAATTATTGAAGTAACAAATGAATCTATGGTATTAAAATGAGTTACTTTATATAAATTGCTTAAAATGCAATTGGAAATATCAGAGCTTCATGTCAGGGAGGCAAATGAGTAGCCCCTGTACATTCAGCAGATTGAAAAGTATTATTTTATTAACAGAGTAATTGAAGATGCATATAAAATTACAACATTATTATGTTTTGCAGGAAATAAGGATCATATAAATAGCTACAGATTAACAGAACCCCAAACTCCTAAACAATTAACCTACATTGAGTTAAAAGATAGTTTATTGATCTATTTTAATTCTTGCCCTCTAGGCACATCACCAGACTTCCTATTCAAAATCACCACCAAGGCCGAGATGAAAATATGTCGCATTACAATTCATCCTTATGCAAACTTGCAAAAAAATTGCTGTTATGATTCATATCTAGAAGAAGCACTACTTGACCAATTCCTATATAAATAGAATAGCAATAGTTTAAGGCATCAGTTATTGGCGGATGAAGAGATAAATTATTGCAAAGATATCAAATGCAGTATAGTTCACAAAATAGTATTGCATCAAGCAAAAGAATTTGCTTTGAAAAAAGGTGTTGATAATGATCAAACAGGAATATTTAATGTTGAAAAACCTGACAGAAAGGTCTCCAATATCAAAATTGTTAAACACAAAAATAAAAGTCAAATATGTGCTATTGTTGTGAAAACTAGATTACTAGATCATATATCTAAAGAGTTCCATTTTAAACATAATCAATGTAGATTGTGTAAAAAAGTAGGTCACTTGGTAAAAATGTGTGAAAATAAAAGTTGACCAAGTTAAAGAAAATAATTCACAGAGTACAAATAAAATCAAGTCTAATCAAAATGAAAATACTGTTACAAATAATACATTTACAAATCAAGCACAGGAATTTATTACAACTGTGAAAGTTTACAGAAAACTCCTGTCAATGCAAATAGACAGTGGTAGCAGCATTTCTTTAATATCTGTAACCAATTAGAAATTAATCATGGTGGACATAAGACAGCCTCCTCAATTTACTAATATTAAACTTAAAGCATTGTACATAAATGGAAAAAAAATAAATGTTAAGAGTGTAGTCCAGGTTCAATTTATAATTAATAAAGGCAAAATTTCAAACTTGTATATCAGTCAGATTTGTACATTCAGGCAAAAAAGTCCAAAGTTTTGGTAAATTACACCAAAGCTGATCTAGATGAAAGGTTGAGCCCTCAAATCAGATCACACCACAGCTCCTTCACCAACAGTTCATAATTCACTACCCTACGAATGATATATATATATATATATATATATATATATATATATATATATATATATATATGAGGATGCCCTCAGACTTTCTTAATTTGCATGCTGGAAGCAGCAAAAGGTAGAGCAAGAGACTCAGGGATTATTAACTAAATTAATAATAATTTAACCAAACCCACACACATCTTTGGCTGGATAGACAATGCATATATCAATAATTAATGCTAGTATTAATACATTTAACTAAGATTGAGATGGACCACAAATGATACACAACACTTTGATTATAATTTAATATATTTTAATTATTAAATATAGATTAAATAAATATGTGTATTCAATGACACACACAGGTATAACAATGACGAGCAAGTTTGAGAACAGAATCTCATCTGATGCACTAAAATGTAAAAGTTTAATAATCTATGGTCTATTCATGCCTTAATTGTACTATGCTCTCCATATTATGTTTGCAACAGTTAAGCCAGTGCAAGAATGATGATTTATCACAGTAACATTTATTAAAAGATCATTTAGCAATACTTAATGAACTTTAATAGACTCTCTATGCAGATTATATATGCACAAAACCAGACTACATATTCAGATCAATGCTGAAATCTTATTACATTATGGGGGGATGAATTGGAGCTTTGTAGTATGACATCAGATACTACAGCCTTATATATATTACTAGAGAGGTTGTACATCTTGAATGTGTAGTTATTCAGTGGATTCAATACCAAGTACTCAGTTCCCGTGGACCATAAGACTTGTTGTGAATAAATTGAACATATAGTTCAGTGATCAGAGCAGCTTATAAAACATGAATAAATTGAACATATAGTTCAGTGATCAGAGCAGCTTATAAAACAATCTGGACCCTCATGTTCTACTAAAGAAAAACTATTCAAAATAAGTAGATAGGGTGGAAATTAAAACCAGAAGCCTATTCATATAAGAAACATACAGCAAGGCATACTTGCATGTATGTGTTTCCTAAAGACACATTTGCCAAACAAAATATAATATTAATTAATAACTTAGGGTACACAAATTTCTATAGTTTCATTCCTTGAAACTACCATATACCAGTTCCTAATTAACATTCTTAAAATATGTTAGAATGGATACTTAAAATAATATAATTTATTGACAATTCTGCATAGTTTATATGATGACTCAAAAGAGGGCTAAAGCATATCTGGGACTTAAGCAATATGTATAATATGCTTTATAACTCATTCTAGCATTTATTAATGAATTACTTTATTAACTTGCAACCTCAATTCTAACAGCAAGAATAATAATAAGCTAAACATAATAGCTTAATAAATATATTTAGGTTTTCAGAGTGGAGATTTATGTGTGTGTGTGCTAAAAAGTGAAATTACTGAATTATGAAGAGCCTCTAATCATCTCCCACTCAAATTTTATTCATAAAATCAATCTCCATTTTGAAGTAGGCATAGCATAAATTATAAAATAAACATATATAAAACAAATAAGAAAGGCATGACCACAGATTAGAAAGTAATAGAATAATAACTGAATAAGTTATTATTTAACAAGCATTTAGTGTTTTAAAATTTAATTTAAGAAATAGGCAAGTTTACAGGTATTATTGTATCAGAATTTTAATTTATTCTTTACAGATTTAAATCAGCTTTAATTATTAGAACATTATTACAGTTTATAAGTTTGCGCACATTATAGATTAGTAGCTAACTTAACTTTTAGATAATATTTTAGAATTATTTTTAAAGAGTTCTGCAAGAACAATTGTTACTGCATTTTTTTGCTGAGACTTCTCTGTGGTTCTATCTTCTTCATTTTTGGCTGGGCTGACACCTTCCTGATGACTTCTTGGCAGTCTATTGGTCTCCCAATTCTTCCATCTTCACAGACCAATCTCTTGAAAGGAGAGTTAGCAGATGGTATTGCCTTAGTCATCAAGATCCATTTCCCAGTCAGTCATAAATGACTGGCAGTAATTACTATATTGAATTATAAAAAATTGGAAACCCCTACTTAAAAATTAAGGTTACTTATAGAAGAAAAATTGGTAACTTGAGTGCTCTGTTTACAATATTCTACAAAATTTTCATCAATAATTTAAAATCCATAAAATGAAACCTTTGGTCATTTCTTGGCTAAAACAATGATGGGTAAACAGGTCACTCCTTGTTCTTAGTTTGTATTTAAAAAAAGACATTTAAAATTTTAATCCCAAGTGTTATTAATTGCTTTCAGATGGTTTTCTAAGAATTTATAACTTTTATAAAAACAGATAACTTTTTTAAAAGAGTTTAAGTTTGTAAACATTTTTTTATGTATGTGTGTGAGACTATCACAGGAAGTGAAATTTAAATACCAATGCATTTAAATAAAGAGTTTTTTAGCTGAGAATAATTCAAATTTATATTAATTTAAAAGAGTTGTAATGCTTTTTAAATCTATTGCATCACAGCTTCTTTTGCATATATATGTAGGTGGTTACATACATATAACAATGTTCACACAACTCAATTTAAATTATACTATTTTATTAATTTTAAATTTATAACTGCATATGCCTTATATGCATACAAACATTAATATTATTATTAGAGCTGTGCACATATACAAATACACACATATGTACATAAATATACAATATTAAATCTCAAAATAAATTATTATACACATATATACATAAATATACAATATTAAATCTCAAAATAAATTATTATAAGCTTATATATGTGGACTGGGAAGGGTTTGAACTAGGGAAAATAATACTACTATGGAACCTAGTAGGTGAAACAGAATGATGGATAATTAATACCATTTCACTTGCCACTATATATTGTATATGTCCCCATAAAGCCTCTCATTAGTCATAACTGATTTGCTGAGCTGGGAATTGAAATCTCAATGGTAAAAAAATTGACAGTGATAGAGTCATAAGAGATCATTTCCCTAAACTTTTTAATGGCAAACCAGGAATTATTAAAATAAAACCAGTGTCACTGAAAATGTAATTAGAGACTGTACCAATAATTTGCAGACCTCAAAAAGTTCCTTTCACTCAGAAAGAAAATATAGTGAAATAAATAAATGAGTTGGGGAAGAATGGCATTCTAGAACTGACAGAGGAGGCATAATGGGCAACTCCTCTGGTTACCAAACCTAATGGACAGATATTATTATATAACTAACAACAAATCTATAAATAAACATGCTTATTCAGTTATAAATTCCAGAGAAATACTATCATCATTTCAAAAATCAAAATATTTGGCTAAATTAGATTTAGATGCAGTATTTCATCTAATTTCAATAACAAATAAAGCTGCTGAAATCTAACCCTGACTATTCATGTGTGTCTATTCAAATGGAAATATCTCCCACATGGCATAGTGTCCACTCCTAGTATATTTCAAGCAAAACTTGAAACACTGCTTAGTGGATTTGAGGGCATTATTCCTTATTTTGACAGCATACTAATTATGGTAAGATTAAAAAAGGAATTCAATAGTTGCCTAACTAATGTCTATCAAAGACTAGAAGCCTTTGGGGTAAAATTGAATACTCAAAAATGCATATGAATGTCCACAGAATTAAAGTTATTAGAGCCCATAGTCTCGAGTTCTGGGACAAAGCTCTCTCCTGAAAAAGTCAAAGCAGTCTCAGAAGCTAAAAAACCTAATAATATAAAGCAACTGAGAATTTCTTAGATAGATAAAGCACACATAGCTAAGCCATTATATGAATTATTGAAAAAGAAAGCAGCACACAAAAAAAGCTTTTTACAATGCCCAAGCTTTATTCACATAAAACAAACTACCTGTGCACTATAATAATGATATAGAAATAATGCTAACAACTGATGCATCAGAATATGGCATGGAGGCAGTAATTTGTTATCCAGATCAATATGCTTAATGATCCATAGCATACACATTGCGCACCTTATTCAATGCAGAAACAAGTTAAAGTCAATTGGACAAGGAAGTGCTTGTCATAGTATTTGGAATTTATAAATTTCAACAGTATTTATACAGATGTTATTTCAAAATCATGACAGACCATAAAACACTTTTGGAAATTTTAGGCATCAAACAAATCCCTGAACATTTTAGTGTGCATATTTTGAGATGGATTAACATATTCACTGGGTATGATTACAGTCTTGAATATGAAACAAGAAAGAATATTGGTCATGCTGACACATTATCATGAATATCTGACAACTCAGAGAATGCAAGAAGCAAAATAGTAATAAACTATTTTGATGCACTTCAAGGCCAGATCCTTAATAGCTGAAAAGTAGCAGCATGAACTAATGAAGATGCTGTCTGCAAATAACTGATGGAAAAAATGGAAGAGGCTGGCCAGCACAACATACTTTATTTTTGCACATAGAGCTATAGAAAGTTCATGATTTACTTTTGCACATAGAGCTATGGAAAGTTCATGAAAAATTATCAATATGCAAAGGTTGCATTCTAGAAGATGATCAGATCCTAGTACCAAAAATAGGCAGATTGCAAATACTAAATCTATTACATGAAGATTATCCAAGCATTGTTGGAGCAAAAGCATTAGCCCATAGTTAAGTCTGGTAGCCAAAGATCAATATTGATATAGAAACATTCATAAAAATGCTCTAGCTGTGAGTCATGTACAAAAGCACCCCCAATGAAATATTAAGCATGGAAACAAGCAGAGATACCATGGCAGAGAATTCACATAGACCACTGCAGTTCAATCCACAGACAATTGTTTCTAGGATGAGCCAAACACAAACCAGTGAAAATGCAAGTTCAGATAATGACATGCTCATGGAAATTTTTTTATACCACAGACTACTGGAAATCTTCATATCCAATAATGGAATAGGTTTCATGTCAAAAAAATTTGCCAAATTTATGCAGTAATGGGAGATTAAACACATCCTTACCCCTCCCTACCATCCCTCAATCAAATGGATACTGGTAGAGAAAGCAGTACTAAATTTAAAGTTGACCACGAATAAATTAAAAAAAGAAAGATGCCAGAAGAAGTTTTTATGGCATTGCTACATCAGCATTCCATACCCCCAGCCAAATAGGGCAGATCACATGCAGAAAAATACCTAGGCTGAAAGTTACATACAAAATTCTACAATAATATCCTGGAAAGAATATCAAATGCCAATCACAATAACTAATAAATTTTCATTCGTTGAATAAGTTCTGGGTGAATAATTTAAAGAAATAATGATCACAGGCATGCATTGTATGCCATTTAAGTAAACAAGTGGTTGCTTTCCCTATGTCAGACTGTAAAATATTACATAAACACATTAATCAATTGTGCAAGGGTGCAGTAACACAATGTACTCTGCTATTGTTTAAAAGTAATGACAAAGATAATGCTACTCAGGATGAAAGTAAAAGTGAAAAGGAATTCACTACCACTGAAGAAGAAGGTCATAATAGTCAAGAAAATGAAATAATCTGGGACGGCGAAATGAAATCACCTCCATGCATAAAGAGAAAAAAAAAATCCCCTCCACCTGCATGATTATGTGTTAAGTTCAGAGAAAAAAGTTGAAAGCTAAATATCTGAACTTGGAAGAGGTGTGCTAAGTATGTGTGTGTATTCATATATACATGCAATATATAAAAGTGTAATGAAAAGAATAACAAAAAAAAAATTAAGTACTTTTTTAAATTCAATTTTTTGATTTCTGCATATTTTTTTTTTATTTGTTGTTGTTGTTGCGTATTCCAAAATTTATTTGATATTACTTTACTTTGAAATGTGATAATAAACAAACCCGGTGGCGGCCCCGTAAACATTATATTTATCTTTGTTTACAAACAAAGCCCGCCCTCCGACGGTTTCAACATGCTATTGTAAAACAACCATTTTTACATTATAAAATATTTAAGTATGAGCATGTATACTAAAAGCATTCACATTAACTATTAATATTGTAAAATGAGATAACAATGGTTGCTAATTAAATGAAGTAAAGACTAATTATATTTAGAAATAATTGGTAACCATAAGATAATATCAAAGTAGGGAATGTAGATAACTTATTAGTCAGTGATAACAGAAAAAAAAACTAAGCCAAAAATTACCTCTGGGAATTTGGCAAATACATTATTATGTGATTAAAAAGTAGATAACCAAATAGGTCACTTTGAATCTCATGTCATGGGATGACCAATGGAAATAGACATTGTAACACCTAGGACAGCAGGTAAAAACTAGCCTTAGACATATGAGGTGAAATTTGAAGGATGGATGTGTTTTTAGTTTGCTCTAAATCATGCTGCTTCACTCTCAGCTTGTTTTCCAGAGAAGTCCACTTCTGTACATACCAGGGTAGACTTAGGGAGATAAATACAGGTCATACAGATCTTGATTATAATTTATGTAAACCTTCGGACCATAAAATATCATGTATTAACATGTATTTTATGTATTAATCAGCTCTTATATATATATATGATCAATAGATGGAGCTTTACCAAGACCTCCAAACAAGCGTATTTGTTTACACAAATGTCAGAGTCAATATTCACTGTCTCTTTCATTTTGCGCCACCCTCAGATCAGCTGATTTTAAGCTGATTTGCTCTCATCATCAATATTCACTGTCTCTTTCATCATCACTGATGAGAGCAAATCAGCTTGAAATCAGCTGATCTGAGGGTGGAGCAAAATGAAAGAGACAGTGAATATTGACCCTGACATTTATGTAAACAAATACGCTTGTTTGGAGGTCTTGGTAAAGCTCCATCTATTGATCATTAATACAAGCGATAGCAGGTTTTTACGTATATAAAACTTGTTTTGTTTTTCATATATATATATATTAATGTAATTAATAATAGGTATTCATCTATTAACCCTCTGATATTTATATTAAACCAATTAACTCAAATTGCTGTATTCATTTGAGTGTGATAATTCACACCTGAATCTATCAATCATTTGGCCCAGTTGAGGTCACCTACCCAGGCCCTTATATATTCATCTAGATGTGGATATTGCTGTATTTTAAAACAAAATTTGCTATATTTATCAGAGATTAATATTTTTCATTTATATTCTAAAAATAAATTTCAATTCAAAATATTTTATTTTATAAGAGTGATTCTGATCTGCCATCAATTCAATAATAAAAGTTATTTATTGTTTTCATTACAATCCCATTTTGTCTGTTCTTTTAAAGTTCAACTATAATATTTTGAACTTGTTTTCATTTGGAAACATTTTATTCCCCTGCTTGAGTAACGGGTCTCTTAAAAATCATATTGCAAAATCATATGAGTTTTATAAAATAGAATAAATAATAGAAAGTTTAAAAAGTTTAAGTTTAAGCAGGGGTAAATTACTGTTACATATGTTGTCGAACGTGAGAACCCGAACATTCGTTCATAAAAAAAAAAAAAACGAGAAAAATACGTAATACAAAAAATAAAAAAAATCGGCTTGCATAAATAAAAATATATAATTAAAGTGAAAAAAATAATGAGAGATGAGAGAGAATAAATGGTACTAATGATAATTTTATATGCTACAAAAGAAAGATAAGTGGATGTAGTTTAATGAAATAATATAGTTGGTATTAAAAAAAGAAAAATATATATACATCATAGATATCAGTAAATAGGTGCAGGTAAGCATTGGCATTAGGTTAGGAATTGGCATGCAAGTGGTTTTGGGGGAAATGTAGTGAGAAAATTGACCGAAACTCATGTTTGATTATAAATTAAATAAAATAAAAATTAGTTATCTTATTAGTGTGAATAGAATACAATATTAAAAATAAATAATATAAAAAGTAGTTTAAAATTATAAATATGACAAGAAATAAAGCCAAATTGGAGGTTGAAGATAACATAATAGGAAATAGTGAGATCATAGCATTAATAACTTGCATGCTTGAAAAACAGAAAGAAGCTGTTGAAGAATAATATAAAAAATAGATGAAGAGCTTAAAAACCAAAATAATGAAACAATCAGAAAATTGCAAATGCAGACTGAAATGCTCGAAAAATTTAAAGAGCAGATCATAATGGGCTATAATAAATAAAAGGAGGAATCATGAAAAAAGTGAACGAAAATAAAAAACAAATAAACATTCAAATAGGGACCATGTATAATATAAAAGAAACAAATAAAATAGAACTTGAAGAAGCAAATGTTGGCTAGTATGAGGAGTGGTAGAAGAAACCAAGTTAGCAAACTGCAGAGCAATAGATGAGATGAAAGCTGAATTTAATCACTTAGCAGAAAAAAATAAATCAAATAAAGTCCACAAACTGAACTAAAAAAGCCTGATCAACTAAATGCAAACATGCATGTTATGAATAACGTTCCATGAGTTAACCTGAGAAACACATTTATAAAAAATTTCAGTTGATTTACAAAGGTCAATATATGATAATCCATCAATATAACTTCAATGCTTGTATGATAGACAAAGGCAATATAGAAAAAAGGAACATTTAACACAAGATCACTGAAGTTAAGTGGAGCACTGAAGAATAATAAAGAACTGCCTGACAAAAATAAAAATAAACTGAGTTGGATTTGCAGGCGGAACCTATGATTTAATAGTGACCATGGATTTTGAATAATGGAAAAATGATTCAAATTAGTCTTAATAAAATAAAATGATAAAAATAAATTCTTAAAGAACTTAGTTTGAAAATGTTAAATCAAGTTATGTCAAAACCCTTGATTATGTCATCGATTATTGAGATATTCCAGCTCGAAAGTCTAAAGCATAACGGAGCATGATGTAAACACAATGAATGTGTAAAAATCAAAATAAACAAGCAAAATAAAAATGTTTCTTTTAAAATAATAAAAAAAAAGAGTATGATATAGATAATATACATAGCAATTCAAACTTAAATTGTCACACTCAGTCATTCAACAGAAACGATAGCCGAAATCTTCATAGCTATAATAACAAATCTCAGTCTCCATCTAAGATCAAAAACCTTCCCATTAGCAATGCTAAGCACCAAATAATTACTGACAACATTAAAATGCAAGAAATTATACAAACTTCGTCAGTTATATGGAATAGCGTTGGTTTCTCATCGGGTGAAATAACAGCCAATATTAATAATACATACGAAAACAGTAACAACACTCACTGTATTTCCCAAACTCCTTTAGGAGAAGTAAATAAACACAATTCATCCACAACCACGAAACACTCTCAGAATAATTTGGAACAAAAAATAAAATATCAGCAAAATCTATCTGAAGAAAGGGAAAAATTTTTTTTTAAATCAGCAGAGGTCACCAAATTCGCTTCTGTATCACCAGAGACTGTCAACAGTATTTCAGGAGAAAAAAACGAAATAACAGATTAAAAAAAATCAACAAAACCCATTCACAAACAAATGAAAATTTCAAACTAGATGAACCTTTAATATCTACATCATTCGCACATTTCAAAACAGACTCTCAAATACAAACCCTTCCAAAAAAATCTATATCCTACGCTAACGCTTTAAGTAACAACAAAGACGTTAAAACCGTGGAGACTAACTCGGTCAGCAATATTAATGAAATGCTTATAGGCATATCGGAATATGAAAGAGAAATCACACCAGAAGACAATCAACACTCCCAATCAATTAAGATATTAAATTATAATAATATTACCGACAAAATGCATCAAAACATAAACTATAATTTCAACAAAACTATTCCAAATATGCTCTATAAATCTTTCCAAAATTATTACAATGACAAAACTCTAATCCTAGCAGTAACGAATGAAAACTTATTATTATACAAATTCCCCATGGAACATTTATATTCTGTAATTAAACAACATGATTCAGAGTTGGGGATTTATCAAATACTAACACATCCTAATGACAGATATGTGGCAATAGAATTTAAGACCTGGGCAGACAGGCTACAATTTAAAAACAATATTAAAATACTGGGAAATAAAATACTTTGCACTGTAGAAATGAACAGACCTATGATACTACAAGGGAAAATCAAAAACTGCCTAACAAGATTCACTGAACAAGAGCTCCAAAATATCCTCAATCCCTATGGCCCTGTATCAAAATTTAAATTCCTTCCAGACCCCATCTTAAACAGAAACATAATATCAAATGCAGCAATCTTCTCACTAGCCATGAAAAAAAATGTTTCTCCCACTGACATCCCTACTGTAGTTAATGCAAGAGGTTCATCAATGGTCTTAACATTCAGGGGGGGCGGCCTCAGTGCTTTCACTGTTTACAAAGGACACACTTTATAAAAGACTGTTTGGCATGTATCTGCACTACCTGCAATCAAAAGAAAGGCAAGTTCCACCACTGCAATGGAAAGAATATAGAAACAACAACCACTGCAAACACCAAACAGTCACCTAAAACAGACAATAATATTGAAAACCACACTGATAAACTCAGGGCTTCAACATCAAACTATACTGAATTTATAGACATAACTCCCACAGATGTAACACCAGACCACATAATATCTAGAGATGAAGATCAAGATGAAAATCTTTCCCAACAAACTGAAATGGAATTCCACAACAATACAACCAAAAATAGAAATGATAAACAAACCACTACATCAAGTACACCTCATCTCATTTCAAACCAATACACAGATAATATTCAGTCAATAAACAGTACAACATTGGGAAAAAAGGGCTATGAATCAATGCTTGACAATCCTTCAAACTTGAAATCACTTCCAATAGAAGAAACAGACACCAGAATCAAAATAGACAAAAATAACACAAAGTAAACAAAATACAATAACTCCACATCCTCAAAAAGAAAGTAGCAAAACCAATAAACCAAGGAAAAAATTCAATCCAGCACACACCAAAACTCAAAACCTGGGGGAAAAGGATGGTTTATCTGGACATTGAAATCAGGATCATTCACAAGAAGTAGGGCTAACACGACAAGCTATACCAAATATTAATAAATGGAAATCAGATGTTCCAGATAAATCAAGCTCAGATGATGATATGAATTCTGGGTTTATAACACAACTACCTACATTAAAACCAGATTCACAAGAATCACAAAGTAAACACAAAGTGTCATGGAAAAAAAAGAAAAGAAAAACCTCTGAGCACTCTGATACAGATTCAGCACCAATGGAAGATGATCCCTATTTGGAATTACCAGATTCTATGGAAAATGAGGACCTTCCAGTACTCATGGAATCAAATCTACATCAACTCTCATTGGAAGAAGCATCAGATCAAGAAACCAATTATAGTCATTTACTTCCAAATTCTCCCCGAGACCAGGGGCCGGCTGGAAAGGCAGGGACACTATATTATGAACTATAAAATTGCTGGGATTAATGTCTGTGGCCTCAACTCATTGGCCCGTGCTCATGCAATTAGAAATTGGATAAGCATTAACTCTCCCCACATCTTTCTAATGGGGGAAACCAAATTCCATAATAACACTGACACTAAAATAGAAACATTAATTGCCACTATGGGCTTCACTAAATTTTCAGTTGGACATTCAGCAGCTGGAGGGGTTGGAGTATTAATTAACAAAAAATTTCCTCCAAACAAATTCTGTATTCTCTATTTGGATAACAATTTAATCTTATTAGAAATAGACTATTGGGGCTACAGCATAAATCTAGCTTATATATACACTTCAAACAATTCTACTATCTATCACAAAATAATTCAGATTTTAAATGCTATCCTTAGCAACAAATCAGGCTCTTTACTTATATTGGGAGATTTTAACACCACATATGGTCACTTTAATCTAAAATTTCTTCCACTGATAAATAGAAACTTGATGTGTGGGTAAGGATTCCTTCCTCCCGGATCCTACTCCTTTTACACCAAGTCCCACCAAACCCTAATAGACCTATTATATTATTCACCAGATTTACATTTTCATCTAAATGCAAAACTTTTCGGACCATATGGCCCTTGTAGTTACTCTTGAAACCATGGCTGGCCTCCCAAACCCAGACGCTCTTCACAAAACCATGCAGATGGTAACAAAATCAAACATAACAGAGGCCATAGTGTCTGAATCTTATATATATTTTCACAAAATCAACATCCTTTCAAGACCAGCTGAAGAAGCCTGGTTTTCATTTATAGGCATCCTACAGACAATATTAAAACACCACACCATGAAAGTCAAAGGCCCTAATAGCCTCTTTAGAGATCTTCTACAAATAGGGAATCAGCTTCAGATGCTCCAAAGTCAACCTATCAAAACACAAGATATATATAGTCTTAAAAACCTATACCGATCAAGACAAAAATTCCTAGCGGAATACCTATCCATTAGGAGAGCCAAATGTTTTTTATCACAACAACATCACTGGACAAAAGGCTACTTGAGATGGGCACTTGGAGGGAAAAATAACAAAACCACTCCCACCTTTATCATTGCAGATGGGAAAACCTTACTGAGAACACCTATGATGAACACAATAAAAGAACACTTCCGGAAAAGAATGCAAACCGCAATCTTCAATGGCACACAATCCTGGTCTGAAGTTGATCCACAGGCACTACATGGGACCACAGAAAACCTACTCCAACAGAAAATATCTTCCCTTCTAGATGGTGTACATCCTGGATTACATGGGATTCCCAGATTCCTAATCCTACACCTCAATCAATTTGCAATTCCCCTAATGAAGAAGATGGTGGATTACCTAGCAACTGGTAATAGAGTGATACCTAACCTTTACCCAGTGGCACTAGTTCCATTTATAAAAAAAATCAGGTTATGGATCTCTCAAACATCAGACCTATTTCCATGACACCCCTGCTAATTAAAATTGTGGAGTCTGTGATCAAAGACCTCATCCAACCAAATGTCTTAAAGCACATATCTAACAACCAATATGCCAAGAAGGGATCCTCTACTGCACATGCAATGGGCAACATAATCTCCATCATTGACTATGTCAAAATCCACCAGAAGTCAGGGCCAATAGCTATTCAACTGGACATTGCTACAGCCTTTGACTCGGTACATATAGACATACTCTTAAATATTTTGGCCGAGTATGATGTTCCTGCAGCTGCTGTCCAGATCATAAGCAACTTACTATACAACAGAGAAATTTTTATCACTATGGATGGTAATATTACCTCCGGATTTAAACCGACACAAGCTCTCCCTCAGGGTTCCCCCCTCAGTGCCCTATGCTTCATCACATATATAAATCCTCTCCTGATGGATTTGGAAAAAAATCTACCAAGTCTTTTTAAAACTAATTTAAGCAGAGAATTCAACATGTTTGCCTACATGGATGATGTAATGATCATCCTACCATTAAGTAAACATATTCCTTTGCTACAAACAATATTAAGCCGCTATACTGAGAAATACAGGCTGAAATTCAACCCCAGCAAGTCTGCCTCTTGGCAAATTGTTTCAGGAAGGAAAATTAACACCCTCTTCTCTGCCAAGCCACAGAGATATCTTGGGTTTTCCATATTCAAATCTAGCACAGCAATGACCAAAGAGATTCAGGATAACATCCTAGAAACAACAAACAAATTCATCACTTCCTTGTCACAAGTCTACCTTTCCCTCCCTGGCAAGGTAGCACTAATTAACATGAATGTGATGCCAAAAATAACATACTTTCTTTCATTTATCAAATGCAACAAAAGCTTCATAAATAAAATAAATGGCTTGTGCTCAAGGCTTTTCTGCAAAGGTAAAACGGTCGCGATCAGCCTCAAAGGCACACAGCGACCAAGAAAGCTAAATGGTCTTGTTCTCCACTCCATTCAGGCATTGATTTACCAAAAAACCCACAATTTCATACACAACTTGGTAGCATCATATGCTTTCCTTTAAAAGGTAACACCCACTGACCGACCCCCACCAGACAGACAAACGTGGATCACTAGAAACACAAGCTTTATCAAACAGCACTGCCCAATAAATGACTCCACATTCAATTCTAAAATATCATTATGGCAAGCATACACAATCCTCCATCCAATCTTACATCCTATAATCAACACATTTTATTACAATAATCAGAAACTGGTATCCAACTTTAAAAGATGGAGTCTAGAGGCTAAATACCTAGACTTTCTCATTAAATACAACATTAATGGACTACCTACTAATCACTTCCTCTTTTACCAACATGGTCATAACATAGACCCTACTTGCAGCATTTGCATGAATGGCAATGAGACATTGGAACACCTTTTCTCACAATGTATGGGACTCAGAGTGATCCGAGAAATCATACTCTCCAACACCAAGATAGATTTCCAACTGATCTCATCTCTGAAAGATAGTATCAATACTAAAACCTATCCAATAATATGTCTCTCAGTGTTTTTGAACTATGCCATATGGGTTACACATTGTAAACTAATCATGGAACACCCACATCCTAATATAAAACAGGTTTTTTTCAAAACAATGATTAAAATCCAGAAGAGAGACCAACTCCTGGCATCGTCAAAAACATTTGAAGACACTTGGACATTATACAATATGCCAAACTAACAACAAGGCAAAAGGGGGGGGGGGTAACAATCAGATAACAAATATGTGAAAGATCTAATGTTCACACCATATTGGGCAACATAGACTCATCAGAACCCAAATGAAAATAACAAGATAGTTAGAACAACAATGTAAACCCCAATTGTATGATTACCCATCACTGTATACATTAGAAATAATAAATTATTATTGAAACTAAAAAAAGAGTAAAAATAATGCTTTAATAATAAAAGTGAAATAAACAAGTGTATGATAAAAATACTAATGAAAATAAATCATTATCAAATGAAAAAAAAAAGTGTTAATTAAAGATTGAAGTGTGTGCGAGTATTTGGGCAAAAATATAAATTTCAGGCCCGATTTTGGGTTGGATTAAGCTTTCTCTTGTGGTAACTTTATTCTACAGATGGGTATTGCAAAGATTAAATAATACTGATGATGTACCAGTAGAAAAAGTCCTGGCATATAATAAATAATAAATCTGGAAGAAAAATTTCCAGTAACCAAATAAAATAAATCTTTCTGTAAGTAGAATGGGCAATAGATGTAATGCTGCAATTTGCAACATTAAAGTCCATGTTCATGATCCGTTATGCACAAAGAATGTCCATGCTGTAGTCACGACTTCTGCCAGAAATTAAAAGTTATTTAATCAGCACAAAATCGATGTGTGTTGAATTGCCTAATACTTTGCTGTCTGCCTATATTAACATTAACATTTATTAGCTAATAATGAAAACAAAAACTAAAATGCACTTAAAAAAATAAAGTTATTAAAAATAAAAATTTAAAGTGGTCAATACTTAAAAAAAAAGTAATAAACAAACCAAAATTCTCAATTGGGAGAGGTGTGATGTAACAGTATGTATTGAAACTGTCGACCTTAGTTCAAGATCGAGCTTCGCTGTTCTATAACAACCCACGTTTAATCCTGTTTTTTTTTTGTCACATGTGGAGACGTTAAAGATAGTAAAGCTTGGTGGTAGGAGGAGAGTGTGAAGAAATTATTGTTGGAAATAATTTTTTTTTACTATAATGTTGGTGATTTATGTGGGGAATACGGGGTTTAGGTTTTTGGGGTGGGGGGGGGTTTTTTTTTGGGGAGGGGGGGGGGAGGGGGGGGGAAAAAAAAAAGGAAGGGGGAAAGGGGGGGGGAATAATGCCTAGTTTGTTGTTTCAGACCTATTTAATGCTGTTCAAACAACATATACTTCGCCAGGAAAATGACCTTTAAGGTCTCATTACAACAATATATTTTTTTGAAAAAGACCACATTCTTTATTCTCTTCAAAACATGTTGTGGATATAAATGTTATATTCATTATATCATGATTTTATAAATAAATAAATAAATACTAATAATTCTGCGCTAATACGCTTGTTAGAGAAGTTTAATTTTGTTTATAAGTTTATATACACTAAGCGCTTTCGCAGTTATAAGAGTTCATGTTCGTAGCTGAGTGCAGTCAATGATAATGAGAAGTATTGTAATTTATGTAAATTAGTTTGCTGTTCATTTCGCCATACGTCATGGTGTTTTCTTTGTTTTGATTAATTTGTCCATCTTTTTGAAATGGTGGAACAGGTGTTCTTCCTATTTATGGTTTGTCTTTCTCTCTCTCTTTATTTACATTTCGTTACCGAAGGAAGGGAAAAAATATTTGCCGACCTTTAAATATAGCTCGGTAATTTTTAACATATAATAAATTCCAAATTTTTAATATTACATTTAGATTTACCATTCACTTTTACTATAGAAAAAAAAAAATTTTTATTTAAAACTTAGTTCAGAAAAGGCAAACTAGAACAGGTTCAAATGTATATTTTTTTAACAAAAACTAGGCAGTTCTTTTATGTGTATTGAGACAATTTTTCTTTCATTATTTACAATGTACTTTATTATTCGGATTGTCATATATTACAAAGTATATACTAAATAATGTTTAATAATATGCATAAATTAATTTTTCCTTTAACTTTTAGGGAGTTTACATCATTATCTCTCAAGTGACAAACATCTACGCGTGCGCAAACGCAAATGGAAGTCTGTATAATGAATTCACATGTGTTTTTTTGAAACACATTTGTTTCTCTCTGCAGCGTTGCAATATAACCAATCTGAGCTGCATCTGATATGTTATATATATGTATTCAATGGACTACTCTAAAATAAATCTGTTTCTAGTTTTTGAAGTTAAAAATTGTCCAATGTGGAATGAGATGTATTTTCATTTTTCAAAAATCACCAACAGAATTTAGAATTCATTTAATTATCTAATTGAGTAACAATTAAAGGGTTCATTATAGATCTAACATGAGATGGAAATGGATCATATTTTTATATATATATTTGATATGTCAAAATTTTATCTAAAATAGACCCTATTTGTGTTTCAGTCTTTTTAAGTTGCTAAAAAGAAATGAGTCATATATTGAATTTTGATTATGATGATATAGTATGTGAGATTTACAGACGCATGAAAATGGAACATAAAAAAGTATGGTTAATTTCTAATTCAAGTAATGTCCTAAATCGATTTTTTCTACAGTATTCAATCAAATCAAAACTGAAGTTTTATTTAAGAATTATATATTTTCTTTTATACATTATTTAAATCCGTGTAATTATTACAGTCGCAAATGTCCGAAAGCCTGTGACAATTGACAATCCAATAGAACGGAAAGCTAATGGCTTTTGAAAAAATGTGAAAACACATCCTACTTTTAGTCGACTTTATTTACACAAAAGTTCTACATTGCTGTTTTTGTTTCTATGTTTTTAAATATTAGGTAATGACATAATTGCTGCACCTAGAATTGAATATGTTAGTAATAGTCTGGTAAACACTATTAGCAGAATTACACTTCAAAGAAGACTGGAAGATGTTAATGCAGTATATAGTTGTGAAGCCACACATATAGCTTCTAATCTAAAATCAACAGTTCAAGTTATATTAAGTGGTCCACGTAAGTATACCATACTCTTATCAGTAATAATATAATCTTATATGTTATTTTTTCTTTAAAGTTTCTTTAATAGTAAGCATTATACATGATAATAAAATATTTTCTAATGAAGAAAAAATGTTTTGTGCAAACATAAAAAAAACAATCTCATATGAGAATTAAAAAATCTATGAGTAATTTTCTGTCGACTAGATTGGGCCACATAGTTAAAAGTAATAAAGTACCATTTTTTTGTTTTTTATTTTGATATTAATCTATTTTATGCATATTTCATTATATTGTTCCTATTTATAAAAAAATATATTAATTTTAACAGACTTTTTAGATTAAACCTTACAACTATAAAACATTAATAAAATCATATCTACTTTTATATTCTTTTAATTCTTGTATTATTTTCCCAGGATAAGAAGGTCTTCACAATTGTTTATCATGATATGATTTAGGCTATGAGTATTGTAAATATTTTCCTCATTGGTTTTATCATCACCAATTTTGAAGCTGTCTTGATTATTAATACTGCTGTAAATCCGAATGTTGTGTTGTTTCTGATAACATATTGATTTTTTTAGCATATTTTTTTAATTATCTTTATATTTGTGCCTACTTCTCTACCTCTCTGAATCTTTTCCCACAATCTTACTAATTTTACATACCAATTTCTATTTCTTCACTTGGACTTTATATTTTTATTTTCTTCCATGTCATATACTTTTTCCATTCCAAATTTTATTTCACTGTTTATCTTTTCATTTGTATCTTGATAAATAGCAATTAGTATTTCTTTATTCTTTTGGGATTTTTCATTGTTATTTATTTGTTTTGAATAAATTTGAATATTTTAAATGTTGTGCTGCTCATTTAACTTATTTTCTATATTATATCTACAATGTTTACTTTTTTGTACTTTCTCCCTAAAGTTTATGCTATTTCTATTTCAAATCTGGTCTGATTCACTTCTAGTTTAATCTTAGCATTAAATTATTTTTAAATTATTCTGTAATTTCAACATCTTTTTCAATTTTCTCACTTGCTTCATCCCTTTCTATTTACCTGACTTATCATGTAGTATTACATAGATAATGTAAACATATTCTTCAGTAATATCTGCTTCTTTTTTAAAATTCATGATTATTGAATTAGAATTATTTTCCGTCTCTTTTAAACTTAATAAAGAAAGTAATATTTATTCTGAATCATCCATTTTATTTATTATGTCTTTACTAATTTCTCTCACGATCTATTGATTAAACTGTATTTTATTTTTTCCTACTTCTAAACTATTTATACATCTGTCTAAATAATACTTTTCATTTGATTTTCCTTCTCAAATTTTTGATTGATTGGCTCCTACCTTTACTATTCAATTCTACTTTGGTTTTCTCTTCATTTTTTATCTGATTTATCTATTTTTTTTGCTGTGCACATTATCTTCTTTTAAATTTACTTGTACTATATCTATATCATTCTTTTTCACTAAATTGTCTTCCTTTGCTATTTCCTTTTCTTGACTTATAAATTCTTATTCTGCTTATAGCTAAAAACATACTTCTCAAAATTTTTCTCTTGTAATCAATATTTTAATAACAAATTTCAATCTGTCACATCCATTAATCACAACTTCCATTAATAATTAGATATAAATAGTTTAAATATTCATCGGTTTTCCATCCCACTTTACAATTCTTTATCGACATTTTAAAACTACATTATTTATTATTTACTATTGATTTTTATAGATTTATTTTTATTAGATACTACCCAATCTTTTGTGACATTTCATCTAAAATATATGTGCTTATTTCTTCATGCTCTGCTTCATTACTTTTTTGTTTGGCTAACCATTGATGTACAAAAAGTGTCACGTCTGATTTATCCAAAGCAATTTATCGATAAAGGATTAGAAATATTTGTATTTATTGTTTGAACTATTTCCATCATCTTACATGAGTATTGAATGTATATAGGAAAATTTAACTTTATTTAAATATTCCAAATACATTCTACTGTTAGTAACAACACATCAAACAGATTAGTATATACACAACGTTTTGAGAGATATTATTCTCACCTCTTCTTTAGGTGTTGCTAGCCTGACCAGTGACTGTACTAGGATGGGAATCGAACCTGGACTCTTACGTTCTTGAGTATTGTAAGGTAACACTCTAACCAACTAAGCCATTCTGCCAAAGGCAACAGTCAGTAGAAATTTTATATAATTCTCATCACACTCCCCATTCAATATCATCAAAGTCACATTTAAAATGTTGTTCGGGTTACAAACAGTTTTGTATCCATCTCCATTCTTCCTGATCCATCTCCCTATCATCTTCACATTCATAGGTCTATTACACTATTATCTGTTTTACTATTAAATTTTCCATTATGCTAGCTCATTTCTCCCATTACAATCTTTTCTCAGGGTTTTTAGAACAATTAGGTGTGGAGATCAAACAAGCTGATGTATTACTGGTGATAAACACCCCTCTCATGATCACCTCCAAGGTTGATCTTGGCTGTCTTTAATGTAGTTTCATGTCTATTTACATTAAAGTTCGAATAATTTAAGCTTATCAATTTTTTTAAAAAAATAACATAAACATATTCACTATTATAATATAATTATAAAGAAGTGCGTCTAGAGAGGTGTTTGAATACAACGGATGGGAAAAGGATTTTATGCCCACCTACTGCATTCACTATCACTTAATAACCATCCCTATTCATAATTTATACTTCAACTATATTAAATTACTTGGTAATCTTCATTTCAATAAAAATTTTATTAACAATAAATAGTGATTACATACTAATAAAGGATAAATAAATGAATAAATTGTACAATAATATGATTATACAATGTTCTATATGTCATCTGGCTAGATGATGTTATGAGAGCACAATGTTATACTCTTATGTGGTTAGGTATAGTGAAGAGATTCAAAGAACTTGTTTAATGGTATTAGCATTTTTAATATAAACATGAATATTTTTCTTTTATAAATGACTATTCTATAATGCTGGGTAGGTGGGAATTGATAATCAGGAAAAGGAAAGAGCAATTAAAGACCAGGTGTCAGCAAAGACTTTACTGGAGGCAAGGAGCTGGTCACGTTTCTTGATTTTTTTGAGCGTTTGATAGAACAATGGTATGATTTGTGGCGGGGGTAATTCCATGAGACTTTTGCATCTCACTATCCATATGGAATAAAGGACAAAGGTAGAAAGCCTTATTATTGAAAAAAACCCATTATGAATGGCATTTTCGAGTGAGAAAATCATATCAGGTCTTATGTTGTAATTGGTAATCTTAAGTATCGGAAATTACGAAAATGATGATTCCACTATTAATAATAATATATTGATGTATGATTGGATTTGAGATGTCTAGATTATAATAACCCACAAAACATTGAGACGTACGTAAATTTTATTTAAAACAAATAACAAATTTTATTAATATACTACAATTCAATACATAATATATGCATTCACTTGATGACTCACATGACTTTCCCCTGTTTTACAACCGTATTATGATATAAAAAACAAACTAAATAATAAATATCCCTACATCAATAGATAATATCAAGATGTTTTAAAATATAAATATTCATTTTAAATTATTAAGGAATCAGGATTACTATGTAGTAATATTAATATCAGACAGTTAAAATATTATATACCTTCACATCTATTATATTTTTGTTCTCATTTTCTTCTCAGATATAGCGAACATTAAATTTCTTCCTCCAATGTTTAATGCTTTTAATTACTGATTTGTTTCCAAGGGTAATACTTCCAATAATAAAATTTAATAATTTTATTTAATTATTTTAATCTAATATTCCTTGTCCTATGCTCAACAATAGAGATATTTTATATATGGTGGGACTAAATTGATTTTGGTTACTTTCAAATGTCAACGAATCAGTATCTAACTCAATCATCATCACACTGTGCATACACACTATATTCATGTTCTTATTACAATAATAATAATATTAGTAATATTACCTTTCCAGCGAAGTTCTCAGCTGGCTGCGGATATATTTATTAAATAATTTCAGATACGCTTACCACATTCGTAGGTTTTATTTAACCCTTAAATTTAATATTTATTGACGTTATTACTCTTGGCTATTATTGACAAATTAATGTATATTAAAAAAACAATATTCAAGTATAGTAATCACACACACACACACACACTATTAGCACTCATCCTGACGTCAAATTGCATTTGCGACCCTGTATCCAACATTTATAAGTAATGCTTAGTAATAGCTATATTTCATACACCCGTAACAAATATCAACATTAACATGAGGCAGGCAATGACCCGAATAAGAGAAAACCTTTTCAGTAAGGTTGAGATATGCTAGGATTTTTTTATCGCTAGACATATAAAGAGTCTTGGGTTTACCTATCACCTCTGGCCATCAACAAAAAAATCATCTTATAGTGTAGAGAACAACTAAGTGGAAAAACTTCCACTGTGTTTAAATACTTTGTAAATATAGTATAAATATCTTAGGGAGTAAGCTAAATTATGACTCCACTAGCTCGGTGGGGACTCGTTGTCCACCCACACATATATACAGGTCTAACAACAATCTGTACAAGTAAAACTTTCATATCTCCATTATTCTTGCGAAATAGTACACTGGAACATGAGCCAATAATATTTCCAAGCCTTAATTAGCTTGTATCTAGCTTTAATTTTATGATAATAATAATAAGAAATGCATACTAAAATCTTAAAAATGCTTCTCTGCACTTTTATAGGATAATGATGATATTTTAGCCCAACAATCATGCAACCTTCATAAAATATAGCATTAGGTTTAAGCACGTGACAAAAATCCCTTATCCGATTAAAAAAATTTTTTTTCCACAACAATACCTCTCACTCTTATCATAACAAAAATGTAAAGCATTTAGAACAAGGTACATACAAAATGATTTGATATTAATTTCATCTACCCCCAAAATAAAATGATTTGATATTAATTTCATCTACCCCCAAAATAATAATAATAATAATAATAATAATAATAATAATAATAATAATAATAATAATAATAATAATAATAATGAAAGCATTTAATAAGCACATACATGGATTAATTTTAAATGGATATATATGATAAATAATTAAAAAAAAAATTCTTTTCGTTTTCTTTTTTTTTTAAATTAAAAGTTCTACAAGAATAGCAATAATAATAAAAATATACTTAAATAGTTCTCCGGGAATGTCCTTTATATTTCAGATTCCCATTTTTCCTTTCTTTGGCCTGTTTATGTGCTCACATGGGTTTATTTTGAAGTAGTCCTTGTGATAGAGTTCGATTCCTATGCCAAAAGGTATAAAGTTTTTTTTTACGTTGCTGAGATTTGCTCATTTTGGTTTCTGTGAATTACATTTGAGTAGAACTTGTTTTACTTTTTAAATAGATGAGTCTACTACTTGTTGTATTTTTTAATTCACTTAATATTCATTTTGAACACTTTATATGAAATTATAGTGTTCAGATTTAATGCTTTATATACGAAATCAGAATTTAGATTTTCTTATTTTCTATAGTTTAAATTTTATCTTTTACTGATTTCTGATAAATTAGTAGAGACAATTATGATGTTGATTAATTTCCGGGGATCTGATGCATTCCTAACTTGAACTTTACTCGAGAGTCATTGCTTTTTCTATATTATTAAATTTGGCAAAGTTCATTCTTCAAGAGATAGACAAAATAATAATAATAATAAACAATTTTCTTTTCTTAAAAAAATGTTTATTTTTTAAAACTTTTTCAGCAAAGTTTCTCTCAAAAACCTATGATGAGAGACTTGCAAGAGAGATTGAAAAAAAATCAGCTAAAGTTATTGAGATAGAGCTACAGTTACACAAAAGAACAGAACTCTTATAGTGTCTAGCTTCTCTCACTCTCCTCCCCCCCCAATATGACATTACACTGACCATTTTAAGTGTATGGTCAGTGTTTTTCGATTAATTGCCTATCTTTTTTTTTTTCTTGTCATTTTAAAGTTCTGCTCTCTCTTAAAAAACACATGTCCCATTCATATCTGCATTCCAATGGATAATCACCAATTAATTCTAAACTTAAATTCCTGTCATTATAGATATCACTTTAGTAAATACTTGAGTAATTCTACACTCATGAAAATCACACCAAACAACAAAATAAATGAGAGCAAGCTCTTTTTTCTCCCCCTCTTACTTTTTCCTTAACAATAAAAAAAAATTATAGCAACCAACTTCAAACCCAGAATCTTGACCAAAATTTTGGCTGCTATGAATAAACTATTAAAATGACTTAATTTCTTCTTTAAGGAGTTCCCCATGAGATACATGGAATAGTTATTATTTAATTGTGAACTTTATAGTTAAAATCTATAACTAGATCAAATACACACACACATGCTTCACATATACAATTTTTTAATTAAACCGATTGTTTAATATTTTAATTCTTACATCATTTTTTTTTACAACTTAATTTCATGAAAGATGTAGTTCGAACTTGGCCATGTAAAACTATGACTATCTATTTTTATTCTCTAAAGTAGTTTTAAAAATCACACATCACCCTCTCTTCTTTTCAATCTCCAACTATCAAACGATTGCCTATCTAATAAATCATCAGTAATATTAAGTTGTCCCTATAAATCAATATTAAATCAAACAATCTTTTGCTTAGAAATCTTTTAATGACAAATGTTTAGATTGTCTACCAAGTAAAACATATGCAATTCCTATGAATATGGGTTCAAACCTAGCCTTGGCTAAAAAGTTTTGTCTATTGAAGAAAAAAAATACAAACTATGAGGAAAACTTTTATTAAACAATATTTTACATAGTTAATTCAAAAAATGGAGTCTTGGGCAAATCCAAGAGCTACAATATGTGTGTATATATATATACATTATAATAATCTGGAGATAGCTACTTAACATAATCTGCACTACAGGGCGCCATCTAGGCATTTGAACCTAGAAAAATTTATAAAGTAGGCAGATACGTAAGTCAAAAAAATTTTTTTTTTTATTTTATATATTTTGATATCCGGTCATTAGCCCATTGTCACTAGCTCAGTGAAATAACAGAGATTTATATTTTATAAAAAAATTCTTATCTAAGAATATATAAAAAAGAATAAAATAAGTCATTGCCAGTAATGAACATACAAACATTTATTTACACACATATATATAAAATTTAACATTATTATTTTAGCATGTTTACTTTAACATTTAACATTATTTTTTACTTTATAATTTTAACTTGATTTTAGAATTTGATTTTACATTTTAATTTTTATAAGTTTACATTTTAAATTTTATAAGTTCACACAGATGGATTTATAAAATGTGTTTTTAATGTTGAGTATAGATCGGTTACATAGATTACATGGTCAAAAACATTTCAAAATAAACATAAACGATCAAAATATAAAGTCATTGAAGGAAATGCAGAGGGGAATTTATAAGAAACCTAATGGCATTCATCATAAGATGCTGCAAGACACCAATAACTTAAAAGACATCCGACATAAATACATCTTAGATACTCACCATAAGATATCAGTATTTACCGAATGTCTATACATTTTGATCAAATATGAAAACCAAAAACATAATTAACCGGTAACGAACCCATGCAAGCATCTATACCCAACTTAAATTTAATGCATTTTTATTTAGAGTGTCGAGTATGAATATACTACATAGATTTGCATTTGAAAAGAAAATATTCTATCCTTATTTATCCTTAGGCCAAAAGTTTGCAGTCAAACCGGTGTCAATCCATCTGATACATTGATGTATTTAATGTAGCATGAAAATACAACAGCACAATATACTATACTGTCAGGAATGGACATCTGAACAGTATAATTAGAGAAGACATTGACTCGTCCAATACAAGAATATTACATCTGTATGGCAAGAAGAACAATAAAATAAAAACTCCATAGGAAGGGACCACTGCCCTTTTTGTCAACTTACAATCCCCTCCATAGGCAACAAGGTTTTGTGTGGCATATACAGTGATTCTTCCCATAGCAAACCTCATACTACATCTACTAATTACACCAATATATCCAATCCATTGACCTAATTCAACTACGAAACAAATAACCTAAGATTACCCTCCCCTAATATAACTTTACAAATCTATATAGCTGTTCACGCCGGACTTAAGTTTAACATTTATATAATTTAATTTATCACAAAACAAAAATCATAAATAAAACTTAAAGAACAAAAAAAAAATAAATGGAAATCATTTTACAAAAAAGAAATACATCAAATAAAATTATAACTAATTAATAAAGAATTTTGTTTGGTCAGATTGGAATCTATTTTTATTTTTTTTTTTAAATATGGAAAGTTTTTAATTTAATGTTCATGAATTATCTAAAGTTCTTACAGTTTTAAAAGGTACATAATTTGTAGTTGTTTGTAATTTTGAACGGGAATTCCCACACCGTCCTGAACATATTGGTATCCAGTTAAATGTTGTTTTTTATTTATCCAGGAGGTCTTTTACTTTAGCTGGTCCTTAATGTAGAAAATGATCGGTCATTTCTCTTTCTTTTTTTATAACCACTTAAGGAATTGAAAGTGTGTCTTTCAATCCCTTCTCTTCCAACCCTCTCAAACTTAACACATATCTGTCCTCTTGTAATAATTAACTAATAATTTCCAAACTTTTCCTTTTATATTAATTTTAAGGATTCAATGGACATTACATCATTGATGATGATGATCCTTCCGTTGAGGTCCGATTTCCCAATGGATTTCTCCCATTTCCTATTAGTTTTTATTGTTTTCCTATCTGACCATTGCTTATACATTTAAATGCCCAAAGGCTAGTTCACTTTGACTAATTAAAATAATCATTTCCATTTTTCAATAACATTAATTAATTTGTTTTCAAACTTAAAGATATATTTTTATCTCCAAATCTTTTTAAGTTTTTGTTTTTAAAATACCTTTTCTATTTTTAATAAAGTTTTATTTTAATAATTTTTTTCATCTGTGTGATTTTATATATATGAGTTTAGTATAGAATTTTAATTTTCAATTTTTAATTCTTAAAAAGGAAGTTTTATTTGCGAACTTTTATTCTTTTCATGTTTACTAATAAAAAACAATGTAACGTACGTATGTACACCCATTACAATATATATATATATATATATATAATATATATATATATATATATATAATCTTCTATCTTTTTAATATCTTTCATACTTTTTATTATGGAATAATTCAGTAATTTATTTAAAATATAAGCAAAACTATGCAAATCATTGGGACAATCTCTACCCAAAAACAAATATAGCTAGATATTGGTTGATGATTTACAGCTATATTTATGTTTTTTATCACTTTTTCCATTTCCATACTTTTATTTTATGTTTAAAATAAATTGTGAATTATGTATTTACAAAAGTTATAAAAGATTATGGAAATATTAATATATTTCATACTATAAGTTTTTATACTTTAAAAACGCATTTTTTAAAAATAAAAAAAGGGTGATGAAATTTATGTGCCAAACTGAGATAAGTATAAAAATAAAAAAATAAAAACAATTTTTAGAAAATATTTTTTTACTAAATCTTTGAATTTTATAGTTTATAAAAATATACTAATAATTTAAACGTGTTCTCTATTTAAAAGCAAGTTGAGTTTAAACTGCTTATTGAATTAATGTGAACTCCCTAATTCACCTAATTTAATTCGCATAGGTAGTTTCAATTTTTTAAAAGCTACAGTTAATTCGGCTTTGAACGTAAGAGAGTTTTTTTTTTTTTGTAATAAGCAATTTATAAAAAAATATTTTAACTTTGATTCTATTGTCTACTTTTACTACAAATAATGCAATTCTAAATTATTTATACATTTTTATAAAGTGAAATTTTTAAGACAAACATTTTTAAAATTTAACTTTAACTGTTTTACAAGTTCTTACTTATGGATCTTAGACTTGTACACTTAATAGAGGAGCAATACAGAGACTTCAGACTACTCAAAGAAGTATGAAAAGATGCATGTTGGGAGTAACAAGAAGAGATATAAAAAGCAATATATGAGTAAGAGAACAAACAGGTGTTATTGACCTCAATGAAAAAATTAAAAGACTAAAGTGGAGTTGGGTTGGACATATTGCTAGAAGAGAGGATAACAGATAGACAATTGAAATATTAAACAAGATTCCAAGAAATTGTAAAAGACCCAGAAAGAGACCACATGTGAGATGGGTGGATGAAATAAGAAAGTGTACAGGGGTGATGTGGAGAAGAGAAGCTAAAGATAGGAGAAGATGGATTGAACTTGGAGAGACCTTCATTTTGCAATGGATTGATAATGGTTGATGATGATGATGACATTACTGAAAAAGTAACTAATTCTTTTTCAGCAATGAGTCATAGCATTGCAACTTAACAGTTTCAATCATATTTATGGTTTACACATGCAGAAAGTATTTGTTTATGGTGTATAACTACCTCTCATCTAACCATTAGCCTTGGACTGAAATAGTTATATATCTCTTATTGACCAGTCTTGGATGACTCAATAATTTGTAAACCAGTCCAAAATGAATTCTAAACTGCTTTAAAAAATCACCTAGGGTCTGAGGCAAACTTTCAATTGCTAGCAGATTATAAGTACAATAAAACATGAGATAATTACTATAACAATAGTTCTTTCAGTATATTGTGCAATCAATTATAGTTTAGTTTTTGAACTAAGTTTTTTAATAAAAATCTATTATTTGATGTATTAAATTATTAAGTTTCCAATATGCTACTGTCAATCTATTTTTATATTGTTCTTTGAAATATTTTATTTTATTGTATTGATTAATTTATTTGTTTTCTTTTTAATGTTATTTTTATTTATATTTTATGATAACTTTTTTCAATTAGAACCTCCAGAGAATCTGTCAATATTTGTTTCTCCTGAAGGTAAAGCTTTGAGAGTAAATGATCGTATTAACTTGAGCTGTTATGCTATTAATGGAAGGCCTCTCCCTAATGTAACTTGGTGGAAAGGAAATAAACTAGCAAGTATTTTTAAACTATATATATATATTAATGTCAAAAAGGTGCAAATTCAGAGTTAAAATAGTAAAAATTTAGTAAAATTTATTGCAGTACGTATAATTTCCATGCTTTTGTGTCATGTAATCATGAATATAACGCGAACGTGTTAAAAGTAAACTTGTTGCTATAAATTTTACTAAATTTTTATTAACATTTAAACTCTCACTTAAATATTTCTTTTACATTAATAGTTATAATGATAAAATATCAAAATATACATATATATATATATATATTTGTGTATAATATTTTAAACCATTGACACGTCACATGACTTCAAAAAAATCAAACAATTTTAATTACACATTTATCATCTAATAGAAACCTATTAGCATTTTTTCCAATCTCATTATTTTTATGCCATTTCATGTTAGATTTAATCATCAATAGGGATCAGATTGATTATTAATGCTCATACTAGATGGTATAAACTTAATAAAAATTATATGTAGTATGTTCCGGTAAAAAAAAAAAGGCTGGTTCTTTCTTCATGCTGTCTGCAGACTTATGTATGAAATAATGCATATGTTATGTAGTGACATAGTTTAGTTATTCACTATGAAACTTTTAAACAATTAGCGTGTCAGGATCACGTGTTATTATTTGAAATATGACAATGTGTTTAGCTTCTTTGGTTAATTGTGTTCTAAATTCTCCTTGCTGTCACAAATTTTGACAACTACTTGAATATATTGTCACCCCTTATGACTTCATTGCGATGCAAGTTTAAATTATATGAAATCTTTCAGAAGCAATTTCTCGCAATTTAAAACAGTTTAGTGATAGTGCTTTGTTTGATTATGGTTTAAGTTATGAAACATGTTGCTGCATTTCATATCAGCCTTGTGATCTAGATATGTCAGCACATTAAAATGTTTGTAGCGAATTGGTAAAATTTCATACTATCTAACAAATATGCCTTTATAAATTTAATGCTGTAAGTTTGGAGATAAGCCAGTTATAAATCACATTTTCGCTGGCACTGTGGGTATGTATATGAGTATTTAACTATGTTAGTACCTAATTATATAGCTGTCTGTCTTATTGTCTGTCTATCGACCTATTTATTAATATCCATGCATCAATCAATCAAACTATCTATCTATCTATTGAGACAGTAATGTCTCATGAAATACATGATAGTGTGTATGCATATATATATGATCACTAGATGGAGCTTACCAATAGCTCTAATCAAGCTTTATTTTATAAGTGCCAAAAGAGAAAGAAATCAAAATATCTATCGGAAAGTCCCTATCTCCAGACGGATAGGTTTTGAGCTTATGGCTCACCTCAGTGGAGCTCTGAGTCCAGATCTTGAAAACCAATCGGCCTGGAGATAGAGACTTTCTGATAGAGATTTTGAATTTCTTTCTCTTTTGGCACTTATAAAATAAAGCTTGATTAGAGCTATTGATAAACTTCATCTAGTGATCATTAAAAGCAAGCTTAAAAGCAAGTTACGGAATTTATGACTTGTTTTATTATACATATAAAGTTAAAAGAAAAAGTAGAATTAAACACAAACAAATTATCTTGTAGATATTTATTTAAAATATATGCACTGGAATAACAGATTAGTAATTAAATAAAAATTTTGATATTTAACATTATAAATTTGTATTTTAAATCAAACATTAAAACAGATCTATTTAATGTCTTATTTAATTCTGATTTTGATAATTAAAAAAAATCTAAAACAAGGTTGTTTTCTTATTATAGTGGATAAAAATTATAAAATTCTTCTATCTATTTTAATTTGGTTAAGTAAGAATTTTTTTTAAAATTGAAACTAATTTTGACAAATAAAAATTATTATAATATACTTTGATTTTATATTCTACAATCTGATTTTGTTTGAAATATTAAAACTTTTTTTTTAGATAAAACTTGATTTTGATTAATGTTAAATAAAATGAGTTATTTACCTGTTTTTTTATTCATCAAGATAAAAAACTTAGCTATTGGTTTTTAAATTGCATAATACACTCCATAAAAAGTGGATGTGAAAAAAAAAAGGAGGATAAGATTACTAAGTTTTTAAGAAAAAAACTAGATGCATAATGCAAGCCAGCTGCTGAAAGTTTCAAGAAGGCTGATTTGGAATTCACATGGACGTGAGAGACAGCTTCTATGCCTTTTATATACTGATTGCTTGCTTGAAATCCATTAAACAATAATGATATAACAGAGATGACTGACTGCCAATGTTTACCTAATATATGCTTAGCGCTGAAAATGTTAATAAACAAGTCTAATGTTTTATCACAACGTGTTTATAATAGAACAGCTTGCTGAGAGACAATCATACTATATTTTATACATATGCTGCAATTTATCTATATGCAAAAAAGCATAAAGTTACTTTATATATATCGTACATGCAGGAGATCTAGTTTACAAATCCACATTAACAGGTGAATAGAATATATCTATTGAAAATGACATTATTTCAAAAACTTAATTTTGCAATTAAAATTAAATATTTAATTTATAAGTTTTTAGAGAGAATAATTTTTGATTAAATTGTCCCACTAAAAAAATATGGAAAGAAAATAAAAGAAAACGACCAGTGTGTCTCCAGATGAATTTTTCCAGTTAACATTTATAGTCGATTTTATTTTGGAATTAGAAAGTTAAGTTCAGAAATCATTCTTAAATATTGTAAATGAAAAAATGAAAGCCAAATTATTTTGGAAAGAATTTTCAAACTGGACCATTCAAGATGTTTTTTTTTTTTAAAAAAAAAAAAAACTTTTACTTACAATTAGAATAATGTACTAATATGTCACTTTTTAAAAAAATGACATTTAAATTTGTACCATTTATTTTTTTTATGTTGAAATATGTAGGTATGCATTTGTTTTATGTATATTTTCAACATTGAATTAATTTTGTCTTGTTAAGAGTATAATAATTTGGACATAAAGATTTAATAAATTTGTTATTGCTAAATTTAATATCATTAGGATATAAACCCTAGCATGTACTCACATTTATATGCATATCCATATATGCAAAATCAACACATTATATATTTCTTATTAAACACAACATATTTTTTATACATAATTAAAATATGTTAATTTTATATTATTATATGGGCAAGTCTGCGTGGATATGTATGTGTATGTAATGTAAACATAAATTGGAATATCTATCAAATGCAATGTTATAGCATATTTTCTATTATTTTTAATCAAACTCAGAAAGATGTATTTATAGTTTACTTAATATTTTAGACCTTTAATTTAATTCTATTGTTATGGTTTCTAATTAATAAATTTATCAATTATTGTTTTACACTTTTCCAGTAATCACCTTAAATTTCATTTACTGCTTTTTATTTTATTTTTTTAAAAAAGAAAATTGATATTATATTTTGCATGTCCACATATGATATTCTATGGCCAGAGCATTGATGATGAAGCAGCTTGTAATTTATAATTATTTTTATAATTATATATAGTTTTGTTCTGTGCTGATAATAGACATGTGGTCATTTTCTTTATTTATTCATTTTATTTTGATCATTATTTATGTTGAATGTGGATAGTAATGTGTTCCTATCTTCCATAATTGACCCTATAATGATCTGTGGGCCCACTGATGATCAGCTACTGGTAATTGTTACTACAAAATTATCATATAACTTGAATCTCAAACATCAAGAAAGTAAAGACTTTTTTTTTTGCAAAATCAACATTAAATAATAATTATTGTGAAATATATGACAATAGAATATACAACAGTTTATTTATTTAATGATTATTTATAGATTATAGAATGATGATTTTGGTGTGTATATAGAAAGAGTTCATATTTAAATCAACAGAAACAAAAGCAAAACTTTTCGCAATTATATTGAGCTTTTGAGTGTTGAGGTTTGTTTACCTGTACTTTCGGTACTGGTAATGACTGAAGAATTTTGTCATTGGCTTAAGGAGACAATGTTTTCATGCAACCCAATATAGTATTTTATCTCATGCACTTTTCCAGCTCACTATAATTCTTATATTTACCAGTCTCTAAGTCTCAAAAAGGAGCAAAGTATATTTGCAGTGTTTTTATGGACAGTTATCAGGCTGATACCATTATTTCCACCTCAAATACTAAAAGAAGCAAGGCTTTGAAAATATTTTATTATTTGATATCAAAGTTGTAGGTATCTAGTAGTGTCTAAAATGAGGTAGATTTCCAGGTGTTCATGTTGCATTTTATACTTATGGTCCAGTGGCTGAATTTTTTACCTATCTCAGGATTGCAGGTCATTGTTTATTCTGTTAGCTATCAGATGTTTGTTGAATCTCTGGAAATTATAATAAATGTATGATTTGAAGTATGAACTTTGTTTTAATTATATATGTATATCATGTAAAATATTGTTAACAATGTTTTTCCCTAGTAAAAAAATTGGTGATCCCCCCCCCCCCATAAACCTAAAGATAGAGTACTTTCAGAATACCAGAATGTTTATGAAATTTCATGTTTACAGTGCTAGAAAAGCTATGTAGGTTACTCTGAGAGACAAATTAATGTCAAACTTAATGGTCATATGATGCCTTTAATCAGAAGGTAAATACATCAGCTTTTACTCTATATTTATTGGAAATTGATCACAAATCTGATTTTAATAATGCTAATTTGGGAAACTATGATTTCAGAACCATGAGAGAGACAAATAGAATATTAAAAAGTCCAACTGGTTTAAATAGAGTTGATGAAGCATAATGTATTCCAGACTTATGGAGACAACTTATTTTATCTTTTGCTTCTAATATAAACTTAAAATCAGTCAAAGGTTAAATTGAGGAAAGAAAACATTTTGTTAATCCATATATTCTGAGTGCTCAATCACTTCATGCTCAGTCCTATTCTGTACCTCTCATGCACAACATTGGGAAGTAACTAAACATAATAGATGGGTTAATCCAAAATCTACTTTATTTACACACACGGAAAAAATAGAAAAACAAAAACAAACAAAATTTCATATAGATATTTGTTTAAAATATATACACTGGAATAATAGACTAATGGTTAAATAATAGTTTTGATATCTAAAAATTATTATTATTATTATTTTAAATCAAGCATTAAAGATAGGTCTATTTAATGTTTTACTTAATTCTGATTTTGATAATGTAAAAAAAAACTAAAACAAGCTTATTTTCATTTTATAATAGATACAAATTATATAAGAATATTTTTTAATTAAAAGTAATTTTGAAAATGAAAATAATTATAATGTACTCTGATTTTCAATTCTACAATTTGATTTTGTTTGAAGTATTAAATTTTTTTAGATAAAAAATGGTTTTGATTTCTCTTTTTGATCAATATAAAAAAAGCTTACCTAGTTATTGTGCTTTCAAATTGTACCACTTATAAAAAATATGTTTGAAAGAAAAAAGGTGGAAAAATTATTAAGTTATAAAACAAGGCAGATACAAAGTGTAAGCTAGTAGCTGCTACTTTCACAACAGTTGAGTTTGAATTCATATAGAAGTAAGGGACAAGGATGGTTATTTAGTATGTCATAGCCCATAGGCATGGTCTAGACTGCTTGCAAGCCTGAAGTTCCTGCCAACATTTGTCATTTATGGTTAACCTGAAAATATCAAAATGTCAGTCTAATGCTTTATCATTTATATTCAACAATGAATTAATTATGACTTGTGAGAGTATAATAATATGGACATATGGATTCATAAATTTATTATTGAGCAATGAAATGTCCTTAGAATATAACCACCAGTGTATGCACACATTTATATGTGTATCTATATATGTAAAATTGGTCATTATATAGGTCTTATTAAAGTTAATTGATTTTTTTTATTAATTTATAGACAATTACAATATATTAATTTTATATTGGTAAGTTTGAATTTGTTATTTTAATAATTCAAGAGTCAGATTTCCACAGAATCATTTTAAACAAGCTTGCAAATAACGTTTCCTTTTTTTACATTGCCAAACTATTGGGCGGATAAAATAAGGGCATTCTTAAAATGAGTTTTAGTACTGTATATCATATTCAAGTATTGAGAGGAATTATGTAAATGACTAATTAACATAATTTGTCAACAAGCTTTTGATTTATAAATTACAAAAGGCATTCCTGTTTACAAAATATCCATTGTGACAATAGCATTAATTTATTTGGATATAGACCCACAGATATTACTACATTCTTAAGTAATATTTATCAAAATTTAACAACAGTGAACACATTACATGGTGATACTAAGAAGCTTAAAATTGAAAAGGTATAGACAAGATGATTGCATATTTCTATAGTATATGAAGACTATTTCAGTTATTTAGATTTATCAGATGATGTGGTCAATATTATTATACTACATAAGGATGTTAAAAAGTGTTATAATAGTTATCAAACATAAAGTAAATATTAAATAATGATAAATATTTAAAAAAATGTTAAAATGATTTTTTTCATATAATGAAAGGTAATATTGATAATCAAAATTAGAAATTAACAACTCAAGATATGTTAAGCCAAATTATTAATACAAATGAAAAACATAAGAAATGAAATTAATTGTAAGATTAATGTTGGATTAAATGTTATTGGTAGAAATAACATTAAAAAAATCTTTATTTGAAAAGAGAGGTTTTTAATATATGTGGGTTTTTATTACTTAGAGGTGCAAGATTTGGACATTTAACAAATAACTAATAAAGAAACATTAGATTATTCAAAGAAATGTGAAAAAGATATATATATTTAAGAAGGAATAAAATGCAAAATTCTTGCAGGAAAAACATGAATTATTGACATCATCAAAAAAATTAGAAATTAAATTGGAATCACAATGGCACATGGTGAAACACAACTACTAAATTTCTGGAAACACATTAACAACATATCTCTTCAATTAAATTCACAAAAGAGTCAGAAAATAAACAAACTGGCACTATTAGATGTTCTTGTGACAAGTTTTCCTCATTGCAAAAGCAAAACTACAGTTTACTATAGAAAACCCATACATACATGAACATATTTATCATACATATTCTAATCATACTAGCTATCCAAACAATGGCATTAATCTATCACTATCTAAGAGTGCAAAAACATTTTCTCAGAAACCAGTGATTTGAAAAGAGAAAAAAAATTATAGAACAAACTCTTATAAAAAATGGTTATCCATCAGCCGTTATTAAGAAAACCTTAAATAGACAACAAAAAGAACAATAAAAACACTCATTGGTACTGCAGTGTATTGATACATACTTAAAAGTAACAAACAAGTTAAGAAAAATCTACAATCAGTATACCATCCAGTCATACTACAGTATGAAAAATTATAATGTTTACAAAGCTTAAACTTAAAATGCCAAAGAGTAAAACGGCATCTATGAAGTACCATGTTGATGTTAAAGAATGTATGCAAGACTACAACTGATGATTGGAAGAGAGAAAACATATGCCAAAACTAGCAGACCATGTATGTCCCAATGAACATATGATCAATTGGAAAAATATAAATATATTGGAAAGGAAACAAAAAAGAAAATTCAAAGAAACTGCTTACATGATAATTGAGAATAGTTTCATAAGTCAACTTAGGGTAGCTATACATAATATATGGAAAATTAATCACCATTGCTCTTTGGAAAAGTGTAGAAATTAAGAGGAATGACATAGCAAAATATATGAATTTTCTACAGACTGTTGCCCTTGGCAGGATGGTTTATTTGGCTGCAGTGTAATCTTAAAAAATTATATTCATGAATCTAAGGATTCAGGTTCAATTTCCATACTGTATTATCATTGGTACAGCCAGCAACACATAAAGAAGACAGGAAAATAATACATCTTTAAAATGTTGAATATATACTAATCTCAATGCTATTACAAACAGTTAATTGTAATTTGAAATATTTAAATAATAAATAAGGTTAATTTTTTCTAAAGATATTAAATACATAATGTTAGATGAAAAAAATAGTCCAATATATAAATATGAATTTTTACATTCTGTAATATATAGTATATAAAAATATTCACATAAAAGCTATGCCTGTAAACTCAGGCATGAGTGTTACAATATATAATGAAATAAATGTTTTAGGAGCACAAAAGCATAAGTGCCTTTATTTTATTAAACATGGTTATTATTGAAAACATGTTTCATATATATATATATATATATATATATATATATATATATATCTATATGTATATATATATATATATATATATAAATTAGATTCCAACCAGTCACCACCTAAACATTCATATTAAATATAGTAATCAATATTTCTCACTGCTGTCAAGGCAAACTTCTCACCTTTTTAATAGCAAGAATGGAATCCATTCTTACTAATGGTCCATTGAATATATATGGATACTTAAAGCTTGCAACTTGACTACAGAGCATGAAATATTGTTACAATGAAGTTTAAATAAACCTCTTTAAACATGAATAAACATGTCACTATACTGCAGACTCATAAATAGTCATCTATAACATTACTTAATGCAATACTTTTAAATTGCCCATGTATTATTTAGAAATAATAAGCGAAATTGTGCCTAAAGCTAATCTGGGATAATGATGTAATTAGATCCCAACCAGTCACCACCTGAACATTCACAGTAAATATAGTAATCAATATTTCTCACTGCTGTCAAGGCAACCTTCTCACTTTTTTAATAGTAAGAGTGGAAATCCCATTCTTACTAATGGTCCATTGAATATATATATATATATATATATAATCATTATATATATATATTGAATGATTATATATATATATATATATATATATATATAATCATTCAAAACATATATAAAAATCAAAATACTGTAGAACACACTATACAGAATTTAATATGCCTTTATAAAATAAATAACTGAATACTAGCTGTAGCTAGCTTACAGCAATTTACACCATTTTGAATAACAAATTGTACTCATGATAGTGTAAACTGCCGTAATTCATGATGGTGTAAACTGCTAGTATTCAGTTATTTATTTTATAAAGACATATTAAATTTTGTAGATTGTATTTTAGAATATTTGGACTTGAACTGAGACTTTCAAACATATATACAATCACTGCTCAGTTTACATTAAGATAGCAAATGCACAAATATGGACAATCTTCAATCTTTGCTGTTATGCAAATCTTCTGCCATCCATATCATTAAAAATCTGAACATGAAATGCTCAATATTCATAATGATGCCAATATTATTGTAATACATAATGACCATATGTCAGTCTGTCCCTTCACACATAGGACCATAATATGTTCATTTAGTTATAGAAAAGGAGGATAGGCAGAATGCTGACTGAATATGTAATATTTATATACACGTATATTTTCTATACTAAACATAATGTAATTATAATGATAATGCAGAATGAATGTTCATGTAAATGATATTTTCCCAATATATAAATACAATTATGACAAAAAAATTAATCATGGCCCTTTAAACTCACCAACCAAGGCAGTGGTTGGTGGCCAAAAGCGGAAGGTGCTAAAAATCCCCTGATTGTGGACTCAGGCTGCCATTTGATGATGACATTTTATTTAGGTACTTACAACTGCAGATCACTTTCAAATAAGAAAGATTGCAAAAAGAACTGTCATATGTTAAAAGGGACATTATTGGACTTTGTGAAGTTAGAAGAAAAGGTGAAAATACAATTGATTTAAAAAGTGGACATATTCTCTATTATAAAGACACAAATATTGAAAATACAAGTGGAGTAGGATTCATTATAAATAAAAAATGGAAGAATAACATTGTGGAGATTGATAGTGTATCGGACAGAGTGGCAAAATTAGTTATACAACTTAATAGCAGATACCAAAGGCAGATAATTCAGGTTTATGCCCCAACAAGTTCTTATAGTGATGAAGTAGTAGAAGATTTTTATATGAATGTACAAACGCTTTTTAATCAGAGTAAATAACCTTTTAAAGTTTGTTATGGGAGACTTTAATGCTAGAATTGGTAAACAATGAAAAATAAAAATTCTGAAGGTAATTTTGGTTATGGTAATAGAAATGAGAGAGGACATAGACTTGTGGAGTTTGCAGAAAAAGAAAAACACTATATTATGAATTTCTTTTTTGAGAAAAATGTTAAAAGGAAATGGACATGGAAACATCCAAATGAAGATATAGCAGAATTGGATTATATTTTGACTAGCAGAAAATACGTATTTCAAGATTGTAATGTTCTTAATAAATTTAATACAGGAAGTGATCATCTATAAGTAAGATGTAAAACACGTGTTAATGCAAAACTAGAGAGACAAAATTTAAAAAAAAAATATTTACAGTTGATATTCAAATCGGTTCCAAGTATTAGTAGATTTTGAACATTATTCAGATTTGAATGAAATTAATAGGAAAATAAATTATACACTTTTAAAAACTGCAATCAAGATAACTGGTAGAAAAAACCAGCAATTGACCAATAAAATTTCTACTGAGACAAGCGAATTTATTAAGAAAAGAAAAAAATATGAAGATATATAAAAACGATGCAATAAAAAGGATTGAATATCTCGAATTTTATAAAAGAGTGTGCAAAGCGTTGAAAATGATATAAGAAAGGATAACTGTGAACTAGCAAAAAAAGCTGTAGAAGAGAATAAATGTCTCAAGAGTGTAAAACAATATTTGGTATTGGTAAGAAATTTATATCTGCAATAAGAAAAAAAGATGAAATTATTACTAAAAAGAGAGATGACATCATGAATTGAGTAGAAGACATTTATCAAGAATTATATAGTATGTCCTATATCTATTATATCTTCCCCATTGCCCAGAATTTTAAATGAAGAAGTGAGACATCTAATTGAATATATGAAGAAAGGAAAGGCTACAGGTAATGATGGACTTATAATTGATATATTAAAAGAAGCAGGTGAAGAAATAAATTTTTTTTCGCAAATTTATATACCAAATGGTCTAAATGATAAAGATGTACCAGATGATTGGAAGAATGCAGTATTAATTTTTAAAAAAGGTGATAAAGAAGATATTAGTAATTAGAGACCTATTGCCTTTTATCAGTTTTATACAAAATTTTTACCAAGATAATCACAACTCGTCTACAGAGAACATTGTATTTCCACCAACTAAAAGAACAAGCCAGATTTAAAAAGTGGTTTAGTACAGTAGATCATATCCAGGTACTGAGAGAAGTTACAGAAACGACAGATGAGTATGAATTGTCATTATGCTTTGGATTTGTTGATTATGAAAAGGCATTTGATTCTATAAACATTTCTTTAGTGATTAAAGCATCGGATTATCATGGTATAGATTGAGGATATTGTCATATTTAAAAACAAAACATTTATAAAAATGCAACAGCAACAATTAGATTACACAATGATAATGGGAAAATTAACACAGAGATGGGTGTATGACAGTGTGACTCCATATCTCCAAAACTTTTTTCAGTAGTGCTGCAAGAAGTATTTTGTGGATTAAAATGGGAAACTAAAAGAGTGAAAGTAAATGGAGATTATTTAAGTCATTTAGATTTTGCATATGATGTAGTTGTTTTACAAATAATGCTTTAGAACTGCAGGAAATGTTGCAGGAGTAACCAGATGAAATTAGGACTAAAGATAAATGTTAAAAAGTCTAAAATAATGTTTAATGGATTTTCTCAAAATATAAAAATAGAGATCGATTATGATGAGTTGGAAAAGTTAACAATTACAAATACCTTGGTCAGATTATTAATAGAGATGGAAACATAATGGATAAAATTCATCATAGAATTAGAACTTGGTTGGAGTGCTTTTGGTAGAAATAACTTGATACTAAAAGGAAATATGCCTAAGGGTTTAAAAAGGAAGGATTTTAATAAATATGTTTTACAAGTTCTTACTTATGGATCTGAGACTTAGACCCTTAATAGAAGAGCAATGCAGAGACTTCAGACCACTCAAAGAAATATGGAGATATGCATGTTGGGAGTAACAAGAAGAAATCGAAAATGCAATATATGAATAAGAAAACAAACAGCTGTTATCATTGAAAAAATCGAAAGACTGGACTGGGGCTGGACATATTGCTAGAAGAGATGATAATTAGATAGACAATTGAAATGATAAGAGATTATAAAAGACCCAGAAATAGACCACATGTGAGATGGAGGTATGAAATAAAAAAAGTGTGCAAGGGTGACATGGAGAAGAGAAGTTTAAGATTGGAGATGGATTGAACTTAGAGAGACCTTCAACCTGCAGTGGATTGATAATGATTGATGATGATGAATTATAAGGGACAATAACTTAGAATTTAAAACTTTTCACAGCTATTGAATTCATTTATAAAACTGTTACACATCACCATATATTTTTAAAAAGTTAAATGATCTCCAATATACATCATTTGTGCAGAACCAGCATTCATCAGTTGGTTCAGATCACCATTTTCCACACATGTATATAATTATTGCTTAGTTTTTATTAAGATAGTAAATGTTCAAATATAATGGACATGTTTCAATCCTCTCCATTTAGTTTATATTAAGATAGTAAATGTTCAAATATAATGGACATGTTTCAATCGTCTCCACTCTCAAAAACTTCAGCCATCCATATCACGAAAATTTCCAAAGATAAAAATGCTCAAAAACCTTGATGAAGCCAATATTATTGGGTTCATCAAGGTCTTTGATGATCTGAGCACTAATTGTATATATGTATAGGAGATGATGATATGAATCAATTGACGAGTGCTGGTTCAGCACTATATATATATATATATATATATATATATATATATATATATATATATATATATATATATATATTGTAACCTAGTGTTATTGACACTTGGTTTACTTGGCATTATTTCTGCAAAAAACAATGCTATTCTTTAAAGAAATAAAAAGATAAAATAACAATAGTAATACTTGATTAATAAAGTATGCTGTTCACTCACTTTGGCATGTTTTGGGTGAATAACTAATAGATTTAATAACTCAATGTCATTTTTAAAGAGAGAACATGAATAATTTAATTGAGATATTAATAATTAGAGCAAATTAATATGGTATAAAAGCTAAACAGTAATTAATTTTGGATGGGTAGAGGGGAGAGTGGGTGAGTGTCTTATCATAAAGCACAATAACTTCTGGTAATTTCTTTTTGTAAAAAAAAAAATATATATATATAATGTTTAAAGAATTATACATCACTGATTGTTAATTTAATGTATTTATTATTTTTTTTTATATTGTCAAATTACTTTGTAATCCAGGTAAATAATACTAAAACTATATGATTGTAATAGGTTTTTCCTTTCTTTTGTTTATGTTATAATCAAATGATTATTTTTCTGGAAGAGGTCGCTAAAGTAAAAAAAAAAAAAACAACAACAAAACGAAAGAACCAATTTCATAATCAAGATCTTTTTTTTTTTTTGGAAAAATATAGTCTGCTTTTAGTTTTCAAGGAAGGAACAGTGCTGAAATTTGGTAACTCAATTTTTTCATTTTATTTTGCAGAAATAAATGTAATCAAAGTAAAATTTTAATAATATAATGTGTGGCTAAAAATTTTTGATGAGATATCCTGATTTTCTTTGCCATCTACCTATTTAAGGACCTTTTATACTTAAAAGTTTATTGTCTCGCGCTAAAGTTCAAAAATGACAGATGTAACTAAAACAGTCACGAAAAATTATATTATATCTAAATTAAGGAAAAGAAGTGATTTCCAAGAAAAAAATAATTATTTATTAACTTTATGTCCTTTATTGATATTTTCTTGGTATAGAAAAAAAAAATAATTGAAAGAAATATTTTGAAACCAAGGAAAATCAACTAGAAACATTTTTGCGCTCTTTCTCAATATTGTCTGCCTTTACAAGTAATGTAGTTACATACGTTAAAATATGTTTTATTCACCAAGAATTGTCTGGAAATAATAATAATGATAAATAAGATTAAATTATGCACCTGTATATTTTAAAAAAAAAATATAAAAAAAAATATAAACTTTCTCAGAGTAAATATAGGAAAAGTTATATAGGGGCATTCTTACGGAGAAGTTACCGTTAAAAAAAAATTTATAATTCCTAAAGTATGAACAAAACCAAATATCTTAGTGACTTAATGATAAAAATAAATGATATATTATATTATACATCAGTTGGAATTATTAAAACTTCATGTACACGTAAATTGACTGCAGTTATTATCATAATAATCTCTCGGAAAATTGCGCATTTTCGTCCATAAGTAAGCTAGCTAATAAGTATACGTATCGTCAATAAAAAAAAAATATCGTGTATGTTTATTGTCTATCGTCAACTATTCGTTATGTTAGAATATGTATATTTTATTTTCTTGGATCCCAAAATTGTAGTAGTTTAATTCAAGTAAGAATTAATCTTCAATTCTGCTATATGTTTCTTTACCTAATTTATTAAACGCACAAAATAAGAGAAAACTTTTATTTAAAGGAAATAATACCATGCGTTTATTGTTTTTAAACTTGCTTCGTGAAATACGACTGGATAAAGCTCTTCACCTGGACCAGTTGCTCAACAGAAAAACATTTTCTAATGAGAGAGTATGCACTTGTTAATTAATGATTGTTTAAACTAAGTTATAAATGATATGTATTTTTTTTTATATCACATAGATTAAAGTCTGTATGGTCAAGTGATATTTAATAGCCTTGTAATGACAAAGGTATGTTTTAATATAATTATTATAGGTTAAGTTGATATTTAACACGAAAAAAAAAAAATCTATAAAATATGTTTTAATTAGTACATACAATTGTAGGTAGAAATTTTGTATGTTAGATACGTAAAAGAAAAAAAAATATTTAGATATTTAAGGGGTAAAATAAATATTGAAAATTATCAGAAGTAACTAAAAAAAAAAAAATGCTATAACAAAATATTTCTTGTTAAAGTTTTGAAACGAATTTATACTGTATTAATTGAGGAATTTATTCCTAATTATTTTTAAATAACATATCCACTTTATTTAGTTTAAGATAGTATGCTACCAACTATTTTTGAATGTTCCTTTATTAAAATTAAAATTATTATACTTTTATTCTATGAGGTCCATTGATTTCAGATGTTGATCAAAGTATACACGGTAACATAAGTTTATTATAATCAGTGTATTTACTTATCCTGCCCAGATATAGCATTGGTGTATGCTTAGTATTCGCATAGGTAATAATTATAATGTATTTATTTTGTGGGATAAAAAAAAAAGATCTCCCCAAAAGCTTTGTTTTCCATGAGAGGAAGATTTTAAATATAATGTTCGGGTATGTTTATAGCCCAAGTGATCGATTCTCATAGATAGGACGATCAAGAATTTATCTAGCATTTAGTATGCTTCATTCGTTTAAATCCCAGGAGAGGATTGTATTTGGTGTGTGTTCATTGTATGCCCAAGTAAGAGGCAAGAAACCACCAAAATATTTTAATGTAGTAGATTACTTTACAAACCTTCGTGGTTATTCCATATTCCTCATGTGAAAATAAAGATAGCTCCACCATGGAAGGTGTTGATTATTGTGCTTAATTTTGAAAGTTCGGGCAAGATAAAGGTTATATTGGAGGTGTTAGTTCCTCAAGATCCACTTTAGTATAAATAGTGTGTTAGTAACTAAGATCAATATCTGTATTGTGCTGCTAAATATTGCTAGTATTTGACAAGTAAATCAATGGAGAACGTAATTAAAATTGCGTAGTTTTAAAACGCTTATTTAATGAAGGAATATTCAAATGCAATATTTAATTCTGGTTATTAACTAAATAATACTCATATTTAAAATTATACGTATGAATAAAATTTGTATTATAACTTAAGTTAGCATTAAGTTAAATGTAAGATGGTAAGTGTAACTTCTGATAACTGGCCTATAATTAGAATAGGTTATCCTATTAAAGACCATAAATAAAGTAAATGTATTAGAAATAAATTTAATATTTTGCGTATTGCATATGATGGGATTAATCATTTAAAAAAAAAAAAAAAACAAAAACAAAAATAGTTAGTCAATAATTTTGAATAAAAGCTTCTACAAGGTTACCAAAATTTAATAAACAATGTATTGGTAATGAAATGTACTTTTAGTTAATCAATCCATATGATTGCATACAGGAGAAGTAGTAACCTCTAGTCCATAACCAAAAGAGTATACAGATTAATGTCAGTTATATTTTATATTTTTGTATTACTATGGGATTATTGAATAAATGTTCATATATTTTTTTTTGTGATAATAATAAATTATAGTCTTGTTAAAATTTGTTGTAGATTCATTTTTTGTTTTTATATGCTAAATATAAGTGTTTGCACAATATTTGCAAAACCTTTTCTTGAGTCCGAAATCATTCCAAATTCTTAAAAAAAAACTTAATATACCAGATAAATAAAGTTAAGCAGATCGGAATATGTCATTATATTTTAGTTTAATGATAATTATTTATGGAGTTGAAAACTTAAGACTAAACATTCACCTTTGTATTAAAAAAAAAAAAAAAATGAATTTATTCCCAAACCATTAACTTTGGTTGCACATTATTCCATTCCCATTTAGTTAAATTGTCTAAGTAATAAATCTTAATTATATTATTGTGTTGTCATGGATGATGGAAGGACACAAAAAGCACCCTTGTCTTTTTATTATTCTGACTGAGATTCTGAAAAAAAAAAAGGTCTGTGTTATTCAAAATTATACGTCATTATTGAATAGAATTATCATCTCTTTAAATAATATAGCAGTTGATATGAGAGATGAAGACACATTGAATTTAAGTAAAATAAATGTTTCCTATAGCCGACCAGAATGCCAGTCATATGCGACAACACAATACTGCTGAGCATTTCCTTACATGAAACAAAGAACCCTGAGATTAATATTATTATAATTATTCTTTAAATTAATAAGTGATCAATTATTGTTATTATTACAATCGTGGCATAGCTTAAGAGAATTGAATGTACAATTGTATTATATGAAAAGTATTTTAGATCATATTGGAAAATTAATGGATATGTTGCTTTTATTTTGGTTGCCTTAACAACAACCTGTGTAAAGTAGTGTCCTGGGTGCAAATAATAATAATCCAAAATAAATAAATAATACTGGGTTAGAATATATATATATATATATATTAGAGATTATTTATCTTTTTCAAATAAGTGATCATGTGTATCACTTATATAAAATGGATTGGCTAGCTGTGCCAAGTTTGAAAGTCCCTTATAATTACATTAAGTTCAGTATTGACATTACACATGTATTTAAATATTGCATATTTAGCCTGTATTCTTCCCATTTCTCTTCTGTATAACTGAATGGGCATATTAAGGTTCTAGGTGTGAGAGGTCAAATTGATTTTAGGTGTACATCGGTATGACAATAATTTTGGCATTATCAAGGGTTTTCAGCAATTTATCATTAGATTTTCAATGACATGGATGGCTGAACTGTTTGAGAGTTGAGAAGATTGAACCTTGTCCATTATTGCTTGAAGATTTGCTATCTTAACGTAAACTGAGCAGTAATTGCATATATACATAGGAGTTGATCTGGACCAAATGATGAGGGCTTGTTCAGCATAAAATAAATATATTAATATTTTTTCCACGTGTATGCGGTCATATGTGTCAGTAGTATAAGATAGATTGAATATCTGAGTTTGAAAGTCTTAGTTTAACTCCCTCATAATTACATTAAGTTTAGTATAGAAAATGTAGATGTATTTAAATATTATCTATATATAGGATAAAATTTTAAAAATATATCTGATTACTGTATTTATATATATTCAATTAAATAATTACGTATATTACTTTGAAAAAATACACATTGAATTATATATATATTAGATTAGTGGACAGCTGTCCAATATTGAAAACATGACATTAAGTGTGGCTACCATTGAGATTAACGAAAGTGATAATGGAGAACAATATACTTGCAAAGCCTTAAACGAAGCTACAACTGAACCTTTGATGGCCCACATTAACTTTACTGTATATTGTAAGAAATTTGATATTTTAATTTTAAAACATACTTTTAATTTTTAATAACAAAATATAATCGCCTACATTCTTATTAAACCAATAATGTTTTGTATATTGTAAAATTAATAGTCATTTTCATTGCATAAATATTTCTCTCTCTCTCTCTCTCTATATATATATATATATATATATATATATATATAGCAAAGGACTAAACATCACGTGATCACTATCTCATACTAGCACATAATTGTTATTAAACAATTCAAAACAAAGCAAAACTCTCCATATAGTAGTGCCATCTTGTGTTATCAAGAGCAATCAATGGATGCCAGAAGGCTTGTGCATAAAATCCCTATCTAGTGCCTGCTCATCAAATATCCCCAGACTAGTTTCTGGCTTGTGGCCTTCATCAGTGAGGAACCTTGGATCTAAGAGCACTGCCCTTATATCTTAGGATCTAATGCAACCCTCCAGAACCCACCTTTTATCTCTATTTAACTACAAAACTATGAGAATGAAATTGAATATTTTCCATCCAAGCTCAATAGCTTATACAGTCATATGAGTCTGAACTCAATTCAGCACCCATACATTTTGGAGTCTTTGACTCTTTAACAACTATAGCAGCACCTCTATCCTATTAGGCAGGATTGGTGTTAAACCACTAAACATCACAGATCACTATCTCATACTAGCACATAATTGTTATTAAACAATTCAAAATAAAGCAAAACTTTCCATATAGTAGTGCCATCTTGTGCTAACAAGAGCAATCAATGGATGCCAGAAGGCTTGTGCATAAAATCCCTATCTAGTGCCTACTCATCAAATATCCCCAGACTAGTTTCTGGCTTGTGGCTTTCATCAGTGAGGAGCCTTGGATCTGAGAGCACTGCACCTAGATTTTACGATATAATACAACCCTCCAGCACCCACCTTTCAACTCTATTTAAATACTAAACTATGAGAATGAAATTGAAAACACAATTAATATTTTTAATCCAAGATCAATAGCTTATATGGTCATATGGGTCTGAACTCAATTCAGCACCCATACATTTTGGTGTCTTTGGCTCTTTAATGACCATAGCCACCTCTATCCCATTAGATTGGTGTTAAACCACTAAACATCACATGATCACTGTCTCACACTAGCACATAATTGTTATTAAACAGTTCAAAACAAAGCAAAACTCTCCCTATAGTAGTGCCATCTTGTGCTAACAAGAACAATCAATGGATAGAGTTAAAAGGTGGGGGCTTGAGGGTTGCATTAGATCCTAAGATCTAGGTGCAGTGCTTTCAGATCCAAGGCTTCTCACTGATGAAGACCACAAGCCAGAAACTAGTCTGGGGATAGTGGATCAGTAGGCACTAGATAGAGATTTTATGCACCAGTCTTCTGGCATCCATTGATTGCTCTTGTTAGCACAAGATGACACTACTATATGGAGAGTTTTCCTTTGTTTTGAATTGTTTAATAACAATTATGTGCTAGTATGAGATAGTGATCATTTGATTTTTAGTGTTTTAACACCAATCCTGCCTAATAGGATAGAGGTGGCTATGGTTTTTAAAGAGCCAAAGACACCAAAATGTATGGATGCTGAATTGAGTTCAGACCCATATGACCATATAAGCTATTGAGCTTGGATTGAAAATATTGTGTTTTCAATTTCATTCTCATAGTTTTGTAGTTAAATAGAGTTAAAAGGTGGGTGCTGAAGGGTTGCATTAGATCCTAAGATCTAGGTGCAGTGCTCTTTGATCAAAGGCTCCTCACTGATGAAGGCCACAAGCAAGAAAGTAGTCTGGGGTTATTGGATGAGTAGGCACTAGATAGGGATTTTATGCACAAGCCTTCTGGCATCGATTGATTGCTCTTGTTAGCACAAGGTGGCACTACTATATGGAGAGTTTTGCTTTGTTTTGAATTGTTTATAGTAAAGGAATCATATATTGTAACAATGAATCAATAAAGTGAAAGACAAAAATTGAAAAATAAAAATGACTATTCTGAATAGCTTACAGATTTAAGTCTATCTCTTAAATAAAATATGTTCTTTTGGACTAGCCATAATTTATAATGGATAATATAAAATAATAGACTGCTCATTATTAGACAACTAATATCATAAATGAAACTGACTATCAGTAAATGGCCTCGGTTTAGTTAACCACAAATATAATGAAAATATTGTAACTGAAGAGGAATAGTTGATATGCAACTATCGCATATTTGAACAACTACATATAATAAATATAATTATAAACCAAGTTGTTTTATCCATAGAAGATTCATGCATTTTAAAATATTACTAATAAGTAAATGTGTCATTGGTCATACTCATGCCTAGCAAAAAAGGCAAAATTCTTTAAACAATGTTTTACTAGGTAGAGAGGTATACCATGGAATATATTACAGGATATGATGAAATCATTTTATAATGATTCATGCAGTTGTAATTCAAAGTATGTATGTTAATAACATATAACTTTATTAAGGTAAACATTAATTTACTTGTGCTAATGAAAATAAAGAACAACTTATAACAATGATTAACATTATATAATGTACATTTATAATGAACCATCACCATAGTATAATTAGATATGATATATAATTTGTAATTAAAATTATAATTGCATATAGTCAAAAAAGGGTTAACTATAGATTTACTTTCATGCAAATATAAATTAAAATATGCATAAAATTTTAATGGTATTATTTTTAAAATCAAGTAATATTTTTATAAAGTCATTTATAATTTTAAACTAAGTTATGCAATGACTATTTGTGTTTTAATTGATCATTTACATTACCTGATTGTTGTTATTTAAGTTAATGAATGACTAATCAATATTATTAGTTTAAAAAAATATATTTTTTTTATAAATATTTATAAATTTTATCATTTTCCTTAAACTGTTGTTGATAAATAATTTTTTGAGTGTCTGTCATTATTAGCATATATAAAACTTTGATTTAACTTTTTTATCTTGCAGCATTTCCTTTGGAATCTTCATTCTAGAACACACATATGTGAAGTTCAATAGGTATTCTAATCCTTGAATATTATCCCGATGTTTTTCTTTGTCAAAATTGCAATCTATGTACATTTTGTAGTCTTAGATTCATGGAGGTCAGCATAGCATTTTATTGTTAATCATTCCATTTAAATCACAGACATGTAATGGTAACAACTTCTGCCCCTTTCCTTTCAAAGTTCTTTACTCAAAATATATTTTCTTGATTGCAAAACCACAATTTATTTATAGTAAGTTAAGATTAAATCACAAAACATTTTAAAGAAAATAAATTATGAAAACGTTTCTGTCTCTATAGTAAGACAAATAATGCGATCTATATTTTTAAACACTAGCTTTGAACATGAGATTTTTTTATTATAATTTAATAAAGCATTGTTATCATCTGATATTTATTTTCTTAAATAAATGATCCATTTATTCCAGATTTATTCAAAACAAAAATAAACATATTTACGTTAAATACATGACTTTAAATTGTTTTCTTTATTTGATAACTTATAAACTGTAGAGAAATAACAAATGTAGATATAAACACACAGCAATATATATAATATCTGTTACTTAAAATTATTGTACCAACAATAAAGACATCAAATGTAATGATAATTAACTGTTATATACAATCTTTCAATCTACAGAAATACTTTTGGTAAATGACTTAACTCTTTTCAACTGCTTTTAGGATCCCAAAACATATTAGAAGCAAACAAAATCCCAGAAATTCAAAATTTTAATGTTAGCAGCTTGTCTATTAATTATATTAATTTTATTTCCAATTATGAATATTGCCTTCTTAATTTTCTTTTATTGTGGTTTCTCTATTCATGAAGAATCTTAATACTTTAAGATCAAACTTAAATTTATATTTACATGGACTATCATGATCCATGAAACTGAAGCAGTCACTAATCACTGCTATTTTTACTTTTTACGTTTGTATACCAATTTATGCTTCTTTAATTTTTTCTCTATTCTGCATTTTAATTCACATATATATAATAACATACATTCACAAGCAATTTAATATGCAACATTACTTTTGTGCTTGACTGGTATGACGCTTTTAAAATTATTCACAAAATATAACCTTATATATATTATAACGATCGAAATGAAAGTGAAGATCGAATCTAACCACAAACTACAATATCTGCTCTACGGGGCACCATCTAGGCATTTAAACCTAGAAAAATTTATAGAGTAGGCAGATACACGCTGTTAAGATTCCACTTTATTTAAATATTCAGATCGTTAGCCCAAGTCACTAGCTCAGTGGAGTAGCAGAGATAATAAAATATAAATTTTATATCTTAAATATAAAAGAATAAAAGCCACTGCCAGAAATTAACACATAAAAATATTTATTTACGCACATATAAATTAACATTAAAATTTTGAGGAATAAATTCAACATTTTAGATTTTTCTATTAATCTTTAGTTTTACATTTAAGTAAATTACAACCATGAGTTTAATATTTATTTAGTGAGTCGATTATGAATAGACTACATAGATCTGCATTTGAAAAGAAAATATTCTTCCCAGATTTAACCTTAGGCAACAAATTTCGCAATCAAACCAGCGCCAATCCATCTGATACATTTATGTATTCAATGTAGCATGAAAATACGACAACACAAAATACTATACTGTCAGGAATGTACATCTGAACAGCATGTAGAATTAGAGAAAAAATTGTCTCTCTACCAATCAGGAATGCGACATGTGTTGGCGAGTAGAACAATAAACATAAAACTCCATAGGAATGGTCTGCGGTCCTTTGCCATCTTACAAACCCATCCATAGGCAAACAGAAGGTTGTGGCATATATATATATATATAATCCTGCCCATAGCGGATCTCATACTACATCTACAATTACACAAATATATCCAATCCATTGAACCAATTCAACTACGAAATGAATAAGCTAAGATTACCCTCCCTTAATATAACTTTACAAAACTATATAGCCATTCACGCCCGACTTAAATTTAACATTTAAATACATTCGCACAGATTATTTTTATAAATTTGTTTTTAAAATGTTGAGTATAGATCGGCTGCACAGATTCCACGGTCAAAAACATCCAAATTAAACACAATCGATCAAAATACAAAATTATCGATAACGTCAATTGCAAAAGGGAATACACAAGGCCTCATGGCATTCATCGTAAGATGCCCACATTAACATTGTTGACCTATATATTCTAATCAAATGTGAAAACTTCAACATAATCAACCGCTAACGAATCTATGCAACATCTATACCCAACCTAAATTTCATCATTTAAAATTTAAACAATAAATAATTTATACAATAAAAGAAAAAAAATGGAAATGATTTTTATCAATCAGAAAACATATAAAATTAAACATTATTAATTTGATTTTAAACTTAAAAAAGTCAGATAGAAGTTCATAAGCTTGAACGAAAGTTCTTAATTATTTTTAAATTTAGAGTTCATGTCAATATAGCTTACGGTAGAAGAGTCCAGGTTTCTGCTTTTAATTCCCGTGACGCCTCCATTGGAAGATAATGTTCTGGAGATGGCAATAGCTGGTTCAAGGTATCACAGTCTTTTTATTTTTTTTTATAGAGTTTGGTATGTGCGTCCTACCACATCTCTCAAACACAAAACACTGGAACTGTCAGAAAAAAACTGTATTTCCCTTTTTATATTATCCACACAGATTCAATCAACAAAACGTCACTAATCCATCACTTTCATTAGGGTCCAAGCCAAGGCTTAGTGCTTCCATTGGTCAAGCTAATTTCTCTTTATTTTCTTATCTATCTTTCATCAGATCATTTTAATTATACAAGAGCCCAAGGCTAGCTTGCTTTTCAAACAATTTATAAACAATCATTTCCATTTACAGATTACAAGAATTAATTAATACCTGTTTTTATTTTTAAATCTTGTACTTTTTTTTATTAAAAAGTACGTTCAAATACTTATTTATTTGTTTTTTTAAAAAAAAATATTTTTAAAGTTTGGCATCTGTGCGAATGTATATACGTTTAACAAACATTTTAATTTTAGCGTTTAGTTTTTTACTTTTATTTGCGAACTTTTAAGTTTTTATTTTAAATTAATGTAACGACATATTTATATATTGTTACATATCAGTAAACTTCCTCAAAAAACAAAAACATTAAAAAAAAAAATTTACTTAGTGTTAGTAATTACGTTACACAAATTGATTATATATGAAAATTTCAAAAGGACAAAACTTTTTTTTTTACAAGACAAAACAGTAATTACACACAAATATAATGATTTAAAAAAAAATTGACTGTTGATTTCCTATTACCAGCTAAATTTCTGCCCCCTCCCTTCCAAGTTTCATTTCTCCTACCTTTAACTATTACTTAGGCAAGTTGAACGATTAGATTTTAATTTAACAAGACTTTTTAAAAAAAAAATTATGATTTATATTTATTATTACGTTTTATTCCTCGCATTTATATTTACATATGTGCAATTTTTCTTACTGGCAGTACCTTTAAGACCAAAAATTCAAACTGTAACTTCATGTCAATACAACAAATATATTTATACTAATTTCAGGAAAAATATTATGAGCATGATTCACTTTTAAAATTCTCAGGGCACTCGTGTTTATTAAAGATCGGCGGGTAGCCAGTTATAACGATCGAAATGAAAGTGAAGATCGAATCCAACCACAAACTACAATATCTGCTCTATGGGGCACCATCTAGGCATTTAAACCTAAAAAAATTTATAGAGTAGGCAGATACGCGTTGTTAAGATTCCACTTTATTTAAATATTCAGATTGTTAGCCCAAGTCACTAGCTCATTGGAGTAGCAGAGATAATAAAATATAAATTTTATATCTTAAATATAAAAGAATAAAAGCCACTGCCAGAAATTAACACATAAAAATATTTATTTACGCACATATAAAATGACATTTAAATTTTGAGGAATAAATTCAACATTTTAGATTTTTCTATTAATCTTTAGTTTTACATTTAAGTAAATTACAACCATGAGTTTAATATTTGTTTAGTGAGTTGATTATGAATAGACTACATAGATCTGCATTTGAAAAGAAAATATTTTTCCCAGAGTTAACCTTAGGCAACAAATTTCGCAATCAAACCAGCACCAATCCATCTGATACATTTATGTATTCAATGTAGCATGAAAATACGACAACACAAAATACTATACTGTCAGGAATGTACATCTGAACAGCAAGTAGAATTAGAGAAAAAATTGTCTCTCTACCAACCAGGAATGTGACATCTTTTGGCGAGTAGAACAATAAACATAAAACTCCATAGGAATGGACTGCGGTCCTTTGCCATCTTACAAACCCATCCATAGGCAAACAGGTGTGTGGCGTATATATATAATCCTGCCCGTAGTGGATCTCATACTACATCTACAATTACACAAATATATCCAATCCATTGAACCAATTCAACTACGAAATGAATAACCTAAGATTACCCTCCCTTAATATAACTTTACAAAACTATATAGCCATTCACACCCGACTTAAATTTAACATTTAAATATGTTCACACAGATTATTTTTATAAATTTATTTTTAAAATGTTGAGTATAGATTGGCTGCACAGATTCCACGGTCAAAAACATCCAAATTAAACACAATCGATCAAAATACAAAATCATCGATAACGTCAATTGCAAAAGGGAATACACAAGGCCCCATGGCATTCATCGTAAGATGCCCGCATTAACATCGTTGACCTATATATTCTAATCAAATGTGAAAACTTCAACATAATCAACCGCTAACGAATCTATGCAACGTCTATACCCAACCTAAATTTCATCATTTAAAATTTAAACAATAAATAATTTATACAATAAGAGAAAAAAAAATGGAAATGATTTTTATCAATCGGAAAACATATAAAATTAAACATTAATTTGATTTTAAACTTAAAAAAGTCAGATAGAAGTTCATAAGCTTGAACGAAAGTTCTTAATTATTTTTAAATTTAGAGTTCATGTTAATATAGCTTATGGTAGAAGAGTCCTGGTTTCGGCTTTTAATTCCCGTGACACCTCCATTGGAAGATAATGTTCTGGAGATGGCAATAGCTGGTTCAAGGTATCACAGTCTTTTCATTTTTTTTATAGAGAGTGTGGTATGTGCGTCCTACCACATCTCTCAAACACAAAACACTGGAACTGTCAGAAAAAACTGTATTTCCCTTTTAATATTATCCACATGGATTCAATCAACAAAACGTCACTAATCCATCACTTTCGTTAGGGTCCGAGCCAAGGCTTAGTGCTTCCATTGGTCAAGCTAATTTCTCTTTATTTTTTTATCTATCTTTCATCAGATCATTTTAATTATACAAGAGCCCAAGGCTAGCTTGCTTTTCAAACAATTTATAAACAATCATTTCCATTTACAGATTACAAGAATTAATTAATACCTGTTTTTATTTTTAAATATTGTACTTTTTTTATAAAAAAGTACGTTCAAATACTTATTTATTTGTTTTTTTTTTTAAAAAAAAGTATTTTTAAAGTTTGGCATCTGTGCGATTGTATATACGTTTAACAAACATTTTAATTTTAGTGTTTAGTTTTTTACTTTTATTTGCGAACTTTTAATTTTTATTTTAAATTAATGTAACGACATATTTATATATCGTTACAATATATATATATATATATATATTGAGCTGATATTTTAAGTCAGCTCATATATATATAAGCTCACATATTTATAATTTCGTCATAGATATTTTCCGAAGTTAAATAGTTGTAAAATAAAAATTAACAAATGATTTTAATTTAATGGGAAGGGTAAAATCTTAAACTTTTATTTTTGCTATAGATTTGAGCAAAATTTTTTTTAAAAAAAAAAAAAAAGATAAAATATAATTTATTGTCAAAAATGTTAAAAGTGTTTAATTAAAAGGGAGAAAACTCGAGAGATAAAAGGGTGGGGAAAAGAAAACAAAATTAGATTGTTGGTAGTAATTAGACTCTATTGTTGAAACTTTCACAAACTAAAGGTATTTGGTTAATAATTGCTGTTATGCTAATTAAAAAGAAAAAAAAGATAAGAGAAAGAGAGATAAAATTGTTTTTAGAGTAAGTCAATTGACTTGAGAGTCCAGCAAGGACAATAAAGAAAAAAAAAGAGAGAAGCTGTGCTCCAAATCAAAAATTATTATAGAAATTTATTTTGCGGACTCTTTTCAAATGCATAGCAGCTAAAGCTATCAAAACCTTCCCCTTTGGGGAATTGGCCACCACTCCATCTGAATGAAGCTACCGAAAGAGTCAAGGAAGGGAAAGAAATGTATATCACTAGCCAGACAACCAAAGGAACATCCATGGACACACCAGAATTCTCATATACAAGGACAAAGGCACAACAAATGGAATGTGAATCTATGAAAGTCAGACCACTTCGCTCTGATCGATCAGGGTAATTATAAATTTTTCAATTAATGGGAACTTTAGTTAAAGCGTAATAGAACTTTATCTTTGATTTATTTTTTGTTTATTATATTTGTTACGAATGTTTCAACAATAGAGATGGGGAAATAAATTTATTTAATATTGTAAACTATTTATGTTAATTCTCATTAAATATGTTTATGAAATATTGGTATGACTGGATATTAAATTATTTAATATCTGATCGATCTAGAGGGTAACAACAGGGTAGGGGGTATAAAAGTGTTCTGCCAAGCAACAGAGAACCTTGGGCCATTACTTGCTTGTTAGCAAAAAATAAGGGAAGTGTTGAAAGTATAAGAAAACGAAAGACACTTATACGTTCATTTTAAGTTTTGCAAGTTATTTATTTACCAAATAAAGTGGGGTTTAAAAATAAACTTCAGGAAAGATTATATACTATAAGTTGCCTTTGTATACACGCCTGCTAGAATCCGCAGTGTTAGTGTCGGCATGAGTAAATCCATGGTAGATATTTGGGAAGAATGCTTAGAAAGTTAACAGTTTGAAAATCAGAAGTTGTAAGTCAGTTCTCTCTGGGTTGGGCAGAAATATAATATTAATAATAATAAAGGAAGGTAAATTTTTGTATCCAACGTATATTTGAATTCTTTAATTATTTATAATAATTAGTTAGTGTCCTTAAGTGAAAACCCCTGTCAGATTATAAACAAAATTTGTAATCGGTGAATCGCCGTTCGAAAATAAATAAGACCAGGTTTATGTAAAGCTTCATGGCCAGGTTCCAAGAGAGAAATCCTTGGTGGCACCCTCAGCGGCGATTCTAATAATTAAGATTCAGTTATTAGGGGAAGGAAAAGAGTTGTAGTTTCACAGAGGAGGTAAGAGGAGGAAAGTTAGAAAATGGCGCTTCCAACGTGTCGGGCTCATTAACAAGAGAAACGTCCAGAGATCAGAGTTTTTTTTTAAAAAAAAAAAATTTAGTAAGGGTGGTGAATTTCAGATGGTGGTGGTATGCCAGTAGTCTTTTAGGGAGGGTTATGAGTTCGAATATAAAATTAAAGAAAACAAAAGAATAAAATATGATTGAGGACGAAAGTAGCATGGAAAGCCTGGTGGTAACATTTAAAAACCCCGAGTGGTGTCAGTTACAAGAAATATTGAGAGCTATCGCTGAGCTCAAAGAAATTGTAATGGAAGACCGTAAAGAAATAAAAGAAATGAAAGGCATGATACAAGAATTGAGGAAAGATGTGAATGAATTAAAAGAGGGAAAAGAATAGGAACAATGAAAATAAAAGGAAGTCATAGACCCAGTGGACCATAAAGTCAGTAAAGAGAAAGAAAAGATAGAAAATGAAGAGACAGAGCATTTTACAGGGGAAACTAAAGAAATCCCGAACAAGAAGACTATACAAATAAACCGAGAGAAAGAGGTAATGGAAAGAAAGCTCAACGAATCTGGAGAAGAAGAGTTTGATAGGGTCATGTTGGTGAAATTTATACACATAAAAACATTTAAAGGGGAAAGGGAGGAAAGCCCCTTTGACTACTTGGACAGTCTAGGTGATTTTTTCTACGTCCATAAGTTGAAAGAAAAAGAGAAGATCATAATAGCAACGAGCCATTTGAGTGGTTCTGCTAGGAAATGGTGGAAGGCGGTAAATTACAAACTCCCTACATTCCAAGAATATTGAACTATGATTTTGCGAGGGTTTTGGAGTGTGGAGAAACAAGAAACCATATGCATGAAGATATCACAAGAAAAGTATAAAGCGGACAAAGACGGTACGTACAGTCAGTTTTTCCAACGTCAAGCGGCAAAATTGAGAGCCTTGGAGGTATATCCGATGGATCAATTCCAGATAGTGCGAACTATCAGATTTAACCTTCTGTCAGGTGTGCAACGTAAGTTGGCCGAAAACCATTAGCTATCCACTGAGGAAGCATTAGAAATATTACAAGATATAGAATGGGAGGACCAGGGGGTAGGTGGAGAAAGTAAAGTTAGATGGGAGAACTGTAACGAACCCGCGAGTACGAGTAACTATAACCCCAAGAAAAGTTGGGACAAGTCACCTTGGGGCAATTAAAGTTTTTTTGTTGTTTTTTTTATATGACAAATGGGGCAATGAGCTGATATTTTAAGTCAGCTCATATATATATAAGCTCACATATTTATAATTTCGTCATAGATATTTTCCGAAGTTAAATAGTTGTAAAATAAAAATTAACAAATGATTTTAATTTAATGGGAAGGGTAAAATCTTAAACTTTTATTTTTGCTATAGATTTGAGCAAAAATTTTTAAAAAAAAAAAAAAAAAAGATAAAATATAATTTATTGTCAAAAATGTTAAAAGTGTTTAATTAAAAGGGAGAAAACTCGAGAGATAAAAGGGTGGGGAAAAGAAAACAAAATTAGATTGTTGGTAGTAATTAGACTATATTGTTGAAACTTTCACAAACTAAAGGTATTTGGTTAATAATTGCTGTTACGCTAATTAAAAAGAAAAAAAAAGATAAGAGAAAGAGAGATAAAATTGTTTTTAGAGTAAGTCAGTTGACTTGAGAGTCCAGCAAGGACAATAAAGAAAAAAAAAGAGAGAAGCTGTGCTCCGAATCAAAAATTATTATAGAAATTTATTTTGCGGACTCTTTTCAAATGCATAGTGGCTAAAGCTATCAAAACCTTCCCCTTTGGGGAATTGGCCGCCACTCCATCTGAATGAAGCTACCGAAAGAGTCAAGGAAGGGAAAGAAATGTATATCACTAGCCGGACAACCAAAGGAACATCCATGGACACACCAGAATTCTCATATACAAGGACAAAGGCACGACAAATGGAATGTGAATCTATGAAAGTCAGACCACTTCGCTCTGATCGATCAGGGTAATTATAAACTTTTCAATTAATGGGAACTTTAGTTAAAGCATAATAGAACTTTATCTTTGATTTATTTTTCATTTATTATATTTGTTACGAATGTTTCAACAATAGAGGTGGGGAAATAAATTTATTTAATATTGTAAACTATTTATGTTAATTCTCGTTAAATATGTTTATGAAATATTGGTATGACTGGATATTAAATTATTTAATATCTGTTTGATCTAGAGGGTAACAACAGGGTGGGGGTATAAAAGTGCGCTGCCAAGCAACAGAGAACCTTGGGGCGTTACTTGCTTGTTAGCAGAAAATAAGGGAAGTGTTGAAAGTATAAGAAAACGAAAAACACTTATACATTCATTTTAAGTTTTGCAAGTTATTTATTTACCAAATAAAGTGGGGTTTAAAAATAAACTTCAGGAAAGATTATATACTATAAGTCGCCTTTGTATACACGCCTGCTAGAATCCACAGTGTTAGTGTCGGCGCGAGTAAATCCATGGTAGATATTTGGGAAGAATACTTAGAAAGTTAACAGTTTGAAAATCAGAAGTTGTAAGTCAGTTCTCTCTGGGTTGGGCAGAAATATAATGTTATTAATAATAATAAAGGAAGGTAAATTTTTGTATCCAACGTATATTTGAATTCTTTAATTATTTATAATAATTAGTTAGTGTCCTTAAGTGAAAACCCCTGTCAGATTATAAACAAAATTTGTAATCGGTGAATCGCCGTTCGAAAATAAATAAGACCAGGTTTACGTAAAGCTTCGTGGCCAGGTTCCAAGAGAGAAATCCTTGGTGGTGCCCTCGGCGGTGATTCTAATAATTAAGATTCAGTTATTAGGGGAAGGAAAAGAGTTGTAGTGTCACAATATATATATATATATATATACTTGAACATATGAAATATGTGGAATATATAACCAATCTTCAACTTCCTTAAATCATTACACTTTTTTTTAAAATTGACATAAAGTATTTTAATCTTCTGAATCTTATAACCAACTTTAAGTAATTTTTTGGCAAATATTTCAATATTTTTTTATGACAATCTTTCATTACAAAACAAAAATATCTTAAACTTGCCATCTTATGCATACTTAGTACATTTTATTTACAGTTTGCATATTCTTTTTGCAATGCTTTGATTACTAATTCATGACTTAATATAATATTATCTCTTGTATTAGATAAATGCAAATACTTAATAATTTGATCCATTTTTTCCAATAGTACATTAAACCATTAAAATTATTTAACCCTTTGTAAGCACATTTATGTTATTGGTATGTTCATAAACAAAAATATGATCCACATACCTTTTATAAATTTTAATATCTTTAAAAATGCATATATCTAACATTTTATTTACATATGTAGACAAACAAAATTCCAAACTTGTGCAACAATAGGTAAACCCATAGGTTAACCTTTAGACATTTTATTTGTACAAAATCTTAAAAGGAAGATAAAAGAGGCTTACTTTATCTCTAGACATGGCAACGCCATAAATAGAAAAGACTTTTGCTACAAAATATCCAAGAAATGGAATGCGTAATCATTTGCATAAATTTACATCCCTCCTAATCAATTTCTTATATTTTTACAAAACGGCTATGGATATGAGGGATTTGACCCTTGAAAGCGCTTAGCCATTTGATTAAATATATATTAAAATAAAATAATATATACTTTTCTTTATTTGTTTTTAGCTTTGTGTGCTTGTGCATGTTAGCACATTTTATATATTTTGGTTTAGAACAATTAGCCACAAAGTGTAAACTGTTTGCTTATTATAATGGATTTAAGTGATGTTGAGAAATGATGGTTTATTAAGGAGTGGGAGAAGTAATGTGAAAAAAGTAGTTAAGCTTAAATTCAAGTGTTGGTTTTTCAACGATTATATAGATTATCATGTATGTCCAAATTATTGCAATGTAAAATTGAAGAGTTGTATAAATTTGACCAAAATGTATGTATAATTGTGTGCATCTAATATTCTGGGTTCAAATTCTCTATATTACATCTACACTCCAAGTATATAATATATATTTTTTATTTAAAATATTACAAATTCAGCTTGTATCCTGTCCATCTCTCTTCTGTGAATTTAAATGGACAAGAGGTAAACATGAGTGATCAGAGTGAATTTAAATCAATATGGCATGACAATATTAGCATTAACAAAGATTTGGGGTAGATGATGATCAGATTTTCAAAGGTATGGTTATCTGAAGAGTTGGAGCGTGAAGTAGTTTGAAGCCTTTCTATTAAAGTGTGTAGATTTTCTATCTTAATATAAATTGAGCCTCAATTGTATATATGTGTGGTCAATGATGATCTGGGCCAACTAATGAGGGCTTCTTCAGTACAAAAATGTATAATGAAAATCATTTGTCTTTTTCACACATGTGTGACCATGTAAATTGGTTGTATGATATAGAGTGAATAGCTGAAGAGAGTTTAAAATTCTGTTTCCAAATCTCCTATACATCTAGATTCAAGGTATATAAATATAATCGTACTTACAAAATTAAAAAGCAGTATATGTAAGCTTTATTGTGGAGGTCACATTATACATTATAACTGAAATAATATTTACACACTGATAATATAAATAGTTAAATTGGTCACTAATTTTTGTAATTCAGTCCACATTCTATAGTAAGACAATAGTTTCTTATTGTTTATCCACAATTTTATATGCTAATATTTCTTAGAATTAAAACAGCTAGGAAAGCTAATGCTAATTCAGCCAAGATATTTAAGGTGATTTGATTTGAATTAACTGACATTTAACTTTACAAAGATTTATTTCTATTTGAACATTTTTTGATGGCAGTGATCAGGTATGAGATATATAATCATAGATAATTACAGTAGCAATAAACTTCAAGCAATTTTAGAATAAACAATTAATGCCAAAATTTGTTATTGCAAATATTATATATATATAATAATTATTAAAAAAGTAAAAATAGTTTTGCTTTGTAAGTTTAAATAACAGTTGATTTAGAATAAATTTGCTTGCTATTTTAGCATTTACTTCTTCAGTCTTTGTGGTATAAGAAAAGTTTCCATGTAAAATCTTATATACATATTAAAAAAGTCGTTTTTTTTTACTGTAAAAACTTGATTCATAATGGTATCTAGGGGATAGCTCAATTGTTTATATTCTTTGAAATTCATTACTTTGACTGTTATATATATATTATACATTGTAATTGCTTGTCATTATTTCTATATAAGATAAAAAGGTTAATAAACAAGGACGATATTATTCATAAATTGCAAAAATATGGGTATTTCTTTTTTAAAACAATCACTTTTTCTTCATTTAGATTATTAGTATTCTATTGGAATTATTTTCAATAATTTCATTCCATTTTCAAAATTTATAATATAAAATCGATGTTTCTGAATTATAATAAACTAATAATTAGTTTTTTAAGCTAATGCGCATGCGCTTTGTGGATTCACAAAGTGCATTAGCTTAAAAAGCTGATTATTAGTTTATTAATATAAACTTTTAAAATGATAGGAAAATATTAATTTTCAATTGAATATTAATATTGTAAATTGCTAAAGAGCTCATTTTCTTGGTGAATGAAATTTAACATTATTGCAATTGTATTTAATTTTACAATAGTTTAGCAAATTTTGCTGTTACTATTACACATGTATATCTCAAGGAATTTAAATTAAGTATATATTTATACATAATATTAGAAAAATATGATAAAATATTATGTAAATATACGAAGAGCATAAATTCGTCTGACTCTTTTACCATTTCATTGACTGGACAGTTATATATATATGCAAAACAGTTTTGGTGTTATTGATCATATATATATATATTTTATAACTTTTTTTTTTATATTTTTTGAATATATATATATATTAGGTTATAAGTTGTAATAAATATTCATTCCCAAATCCTAAACAAATATGAACGCTTGGAACTGTGGGATTAGAGCTGCGACATGAAGAATTATAATCGTTTAATCATTAAATTAATTAAGTTATTAAATCAAAAACATATTTTAAAATCTACATTAAAAAAAACAATTTAACAAAAAAAAATACTAAAAGCATTAATGTGAAGAATAGTTAAAATGCGTGTTTAAATCAAATTGAGTGTGTGTTTGAACGTGCATATTCTGCATAATCTATTTTAATACATTGTACAGGCTTACACCTGCATTTACATATGTAATATATGCCGGATTCGAACTTAGACTTTCACACGACCTACAACTCCCAGTGTCATCTTATATTGCTGATTCACCTGATCACACACACGTTGAAAAGATAAATAATCACCAATAAGGGTATTTCGTGTTAAACCAGCACTCTTTAAAGTATGAAGATTGGTTATCTTAATATAAAGCTGAGTACTAATTGTATATATGTGTGGAGATGGTGATCTGAACCAACTGATGAGTGCTGCTTTAGCATGAAATACCTATATTTGTGATTATTTATCAACACGTGGGTGATCAGGTGAGTCAGCAAAATAAGATGGCACTGAGAGTTGTAAGTTGTGTGAAAGTCTGAGTCTGAAACCTGCATATATTACATATATAAATGCAGGTGTAAGCCTGTACAATGTATTAAAATAGATTATGCAGAATATGCACGTGCAATCACACACTCAATTTGATTTAAACACGCATTTTAACTATTCTTCATATTAATGCTTTTTGTATTTTTTTTTTTTTTGTTAAATTGTTTTTTTTAAATGTAGATTTTAAAATATGATTTTGATTTAATAACCTAATTAATTTAATGATTAAACGATTATAATTCTTCATGTCACAGCTCTAATACCACAGTACCGTACACTTTAATGTGACTTACATGGCAAGCCTGATCCATGTTAAGCATTTCAAATGTTCTCAATCAACTAATCTTAAGTGGGAAATAAAGTAAATATTCTTATTTCAAATGAAAGAAAATTAATATAATGAAAAGATTGTCTTAATTATAATAATTATAAAATTGTAATAAAATATATATTTTTAAAGAGAAATTTATAAATTTGTAAAACATTAAGTATGCTCAATGTGCTAAATTATAAAATAAAAATATATACTTGTAACCTTGCTGAAAATTTTATTAATATTTATTAAATTCTGTCAAAAAAAAAAGAGAACAAAAAATCAAATTAATTGAGATTAATGCTAAAATTTAATTAGGATTAAATTTAATCAATCACCCTATAATTATAGGTAGTTAAAGAATGTAAAAAAAAAAAAAAACAGGACTAAATCATTACAAATAGAAAACAGAGATTAAAGATAAGGAAACAACAAATGATAATTTTTTGGTAAGAGTTATCTTTGCTTAAGAAAATGCTATTAATAAGAAAGAAGAGGAAATAATAAATGTCATGACTATGAAAATCCAAAGTACATACCACCTACATTATATTGATTGAAAAGAATTAAAATATAGATTAAGAAGGATTATGCAACTTGTTATAAGACAGTCATTATATTACTTTTCAGTACTGATAGGGAATTACTTAGAATATGATTCATCTGAAGTGTATAGTAAGTGCCTTTCCAAAGGCTTAAAAGAATAGAGACAGAGGACACAGAAATAAAGATTTTGCCCATGGAATAACTGACTATTCATAATAAACTGAAATTATGTAGTCCATAAATTTAAGCTTTAGAGTAAACAAAGAAGAACAATCCAACAAATAACAATCAAGAAAACCAAACATTTTTACTGGTGATAACATCACAAATGATTTAAAGAAATCACTGTAAGAGTTTCAGGTTATATGCATATGTAAGAGAGGTTTTTTAAAAATATCAATGTCCTATGTGCACTTTTAATAATTATATATCTTTCTGAATTTATACATTAATTAAATTTGTATATTTATTATTGATGAATGTGTCTTATATTTATATTTATTCTCCATACTTTCTTATGATGTTTATTAATTTATTATTTTAAACAATAAACAAGAATGACTATAGGTAATTTCTGAAATCAATGAAGATTGTGTAAAACAAATAATATTGTTATATACCTTATTTAGTTGTCAATGCATCATTTTCTTCTATCAATAATCTCTTCTCCAAACTGTCCATAAATTGTCTTCCACTGAGTTTCAGCATTCATACTCTGAACCAAGGATAGTGACATTCTTTAGTGTAAGATCTGTGAAATGAAGCCAGAGAATAATAGATTCATATGTGGTCATGCATAGAAGAAAGTATCACCTTGAACTTGAGTTAATAAGACTCAAACCATGAAATTCACACAAAATTTATGAATAAATGTTAAATGAAACCTCTGAAATAAGATTTGATGTATGATGATCAAGCATTTCTATAACAGAAAAAAAAAGTGTCTTCATCATAAAGATTGATTTTTAATTATGTTTAATTAATTGAAATTCAAGTGTTAATCAATTTTTGGTAATCTGACAAAGTAAGCATTATTTTGGAATAATCACATAAACACTGAAACATTATCTGTCTGTTGAATGATGAGAAAGTAATAATTTAAACAATGCTCAGGATGATTAAATTTTTTATTAAAAGCTGGTCTCTTCAGTGAAGCTTGAGTCTGTCTTTTGGTTTTAACCATCATCATTAGCTTCTTGTAATAAACTTTATTTTATTTCTTTAACAGCCACATTATGAATAAAAAATATAAAATGATCATAATGACAAGTGATGACCAACATTTTTGTGTGTGACCATTTACCCTGGATAAAATGAAGGATGGATTGATTATCTATTCAAAGACTTATATGTGACAAAGCTGAATTGATATTTCTAAGTTGTGCTTAAGACTTGTTAAAAAATTAGGTGTACACATAATATAAAATGAAAATCCTCTCATGGGATATTTATATTTTTAGGGAGGTGAAGAAATATGATCTAAATATTTTAAAATATAAAACAGCTAAAGATGTTGAAAAACATATATTTCTAAATTTTCAAGGGTGAATTTATAGCATTTTAAATACCAGAATGATCTCTACAATATAAAAAGTAACAAATGAAAAAAAAAATGTTAAGCTTAATAAAAAAAGGTTTTAAACCAGGGATTTTGATAAAACTTTTAATGTTTTAAATGTGATCACCTGAAGAATGGCAATATTTACGTATTTATTATTTATTTACATTTTATAACCTAACATAAGAAGTATCTTACTGTTTAACATATGTCTTAATGTATAATATTAAGTTTATTGAAGTTAAATAGAGTAATTTAATCGATGAATGTTATTGTATAACAAATACTTTTATTATTATTTATTAACCCAGCCTCCTGTCTCTCTTCTCATAAATTCTTACCATTTAAATAATAAATTAAATTTTGTAATATCATGTAAGATAAAATTTCATACGCTACCATATTTTCTGTAGTATGTCCTACTAATGGTGATGGTGTGAATTATCCTCCTATGAAATTCACAGTATTGGGTAGCATTCTGGTATAAATCTAACAAATTATTAATCCACACAGAATCTAATTTCCATTTAGTTAATTAGGAGTGATTTAATGGTCTGGAAAGTTGACCATAATCTACAATAAATATGACTATTAGTATAAATTACGTTCAATTTATATTTTCCCTCCTATCTTGTTTCATAAGTGTGAAATATTAAAAGTTATATTTTATTATTAAGCATTAATTTTTCACATCCATGGGATTATTCTAAATTATGTTTAACTTTGGTGCTCCCTCTTTATCAAAATAGTAGGATTGATACAATATATACCTATATATCACCCGTTTGTATATGTTCCACCACCATCGTCAATTTAGCTATAAACAATATATTTTAATTCTCTTACAGCCGTTGTTTCGTATATTAACAATAATCCTTTTGAAGTAAAAATTAACTAAATGCGAACGCACACACTTATACATGTATATATAAATGTGTGTATGTGTTTTGTATCTCAGTGATTGTTATTTGAGAAAATCTTCATTTTAATAGGTGAAATGGATCGTGATAAATATAAACCAAATTTATTGTTAGCTAGTGTTTTAATGTATTTTATTTATTATTACTAGTATAGCATTAGGTATTATTTAATATATATATATTACATATAAAATCTACGTTAATTAAAAACAATTGTAATTTTTAAAATTGAAATCATAATCCCTAAAATAATACGTATATATATATATAAGGTATATAACCAAACGTTGTGTCGTGACACACACACATACAACACATACACATATATAAGTATATATATATAGTAACCCTACATGAACTAGGATGCTGCTCTGACATAAATGTTAAAATCAAAGGTTACACAAACAGGCACCATAATAGCTATGGAGTTTTGATATTGTCACACCGGAGGAGTACGATTCATCTTATTGAAAACATAGTAATTAATTATAATTACTAATATACTAGGTTCTTACATTAGATTAAATATTAACTAAGGTTTTATTATTACTTTTTTAAAATATAGGTTCTTTTACAATTTTAAAATCTTATCTTAGATTCTAAAATGACTTTATCTCAAAGTTCAAATCCAAAATGCATTGGAGATAAGAAAAATGCTAACAGTAATATACTCTAACTCTTAAAATATGATAACAGTTTTTCAAGCTATACATTAAACATTTTGTATTCCTTTTTTAATTTTATGCTTAAAATTAGTATATTTTAAGATAACATAAATAAAAATACACAATAATAGGGTATTCAAATACCTAAGTAATATATGATTAGTAAATTGGAACATTTTAAAATACTTTCAAGTTATTCAAGTATAACTATTTCATTTCTAGTAACTACAAAATACAGAAGTTTAATATTTTCTGATGCAATTTTTAATAAACAATAACAATTAATAGTGAAGCAGGCAGTAAGACTATATTTTCTTCTAATTAACTACATTACAAGTGCATTTGAAATAAAACAAATAGCATAATATTTATCTTTTGTTAATGCTGGTAGATTAAATAGTAAGCAAAATGAAAAAATAAACATAAAAATAAATAAATTCTAATATGCAGGTAAAATAGGTAATAATAAAGCAGATAAATAAAATATGTGACCATTGAAGTGTACTTTCATAAAATAATTAATAATGACAACTTTATTAAAGTACATTTTCTAAATAACAAATGTGATTAAGCAATAAAGCATAATGGCAACAAAGCAAAAAAAAAAAAACATGTTAAATTAATAGCAAAAAAATATTTCTTTACACATATAATAATTTCTATGCAATAGAATATTTTATTACAATGGGCATTATTTTTTATATAATTTAATATATTATACTCACAAATATTAATAAATTTTACAAATGATTGTACCTTTCATAAAACATAAGAATTTATAACATAGAGTGGAGAGTGATGGGTCATCTGAAAGTCTGTGCTCATATACCCTGTATTACATATATAGACACAGGTATATAATAAGCCTGTGTTTCAGTTATTACATTGTAGAGATGTCTGCCCATCCTTGCATATGTACTAAATGGATTATGTCCTGTACATGTGGGGTTCAGATTGACCTTAGGTCAACATGGGTGTGACAAGAATCTCGGCCTCAGGGTGGCCTTCGAGCATTCCATCATCAGATTTTCAATTGGATGGATGGTTGAAGAGTTGGAGTGTGTAGTAGATTGGAGCCTGTCCATTAAAGTATGAAGATTTTCTATCTTAATATATATTTGAGCACTTATAGTATATATGTGTGGGAGATGGTAATCTGGACCAACTGATGATTGCTGTTTTAGCATGAAATATGTATATTGGTGATTATTTATCTTTTCAGAATATATGTGCTTGAGTGTATCAGTGTTATTATATAGAGTGGAGAGTGATGGGTCATCTGAAAGTCTGTGCTCATATACCCTGTATTAATTATAACATAAGTAATTATTATTACCTGGAAGTTTCCCCATCTACCTAACATGGACTTTATTTTAAACATTATACCCATAGAGTAATAACAATTCACCTATATACCTATATCTAGGTCACTAATAAAATGTATACTTTCCATGATCAAAACAGGATTAAAAATTGAGTGAGAAAACACTTTATAGGTTTTAAAAAGATAATGACAAATATTATACAAGTTAAATAATATATTTATGTTGGTATCTTTATTAAATAATACTCTTATATAAGACTAATAATATCTATGTTGGGGTAATGAAATAAATATGCTCATCACTTATAATATATTTTATGTTCAAAATTATAGTGTTACAAGTAATAAATTATAAGATAAGTATGCCTTTTGATATTCGTAATATACTAAAATACATTATAATATAAAAAGTAACAAATGATAAAAAAATGTTAAGTTTAACAAAAAAACAAAAACATTTTTTTTTAAACCAGAGAGTTTGCTAAAACTTTTAATCTTTTTAAGTGTGATTATCTGAAAAATGGTAATAATTATGTATTTGTTATTTATTTAATTATATAATGTAATAAGCATTTTAATATTTTATATATGTGTGAATGTACAATATTAAATATTTGAAATACAGACATACTTTATATACCTTGAGCTTAATTATAAATATGGGGGTTTGAACTCAGACTTTCAAGCACCCTTCAACTATCCATACTATTTCATACCACTGATATACATGACCACACACATGTAAAAAAAATAAATAATCACCAATATACCTATTTTGTTCTAAAACAGCACTCATCGGTTGGTCCAGGTTATCATCTCCCACACACATATAATAATAATAATAATAATAATAATGATGATGATGGTATCGGCATGGAATTTGGGTTTTCCATCATCAGATTTTCAATGGTATAGAAGGCTGAAGATTTGGAGCTTGGAACTAGATTGAAGCCTGTCTATTAAATTATGAAGATTTTCTATCTTAATATAAACTGAACATTTATTATATATATATATGTTGATACGAAGATTTTCATGGGTTGCATATATAAAAGACATATTTTGCAGGTTCATCCGTGTTAAAAAATTCAAATATTTAAAAATTTAAATATTAAATGTCCAGTATATCAATATTTACATTTTTTAACACAGATGAACCCGCAAAATATGTCAATATATATATTATAACAAAACCCTATTTACCTCTCACTAGACAGGTGTATACTACTGGATATGTATATGGTGTATCAATATATGTGCCTGTGTATTTTTATTTAATTAAGTGGTTTGACCTAAAATATTATTATTCAAAACTTATGGGTTATTTTCGCAACTGTAATATATCCCCAATGCATATTTATGGTCATCTGAAGGACACCAAGCACCAATCCTATACGAATATAAGAATTACGCAGAGTGGATATATTACCAACAAGAATACTATTTTTGTAATGTGAGAGAGGTTTTGACCATCAGCTAGCTCAGTCTCATGGTCAGGTGGCATCTTAGCCATGAGTAGCTACGAATGGAGTTAAGAGTTCTCTTTTATTTTTATTTTTAAACATAAAAATAAATAAAATAATCATAAACTAAATAAATGGATTTATAAACAATTAAACTAAGTCAATACTCTACTTTCTTGATATATTTATTTAATATTATAAAAAAACAATATTTAGCACTCTGTCATTTCAAATCGCAATCATACATCATTCTTTTCAATAGATCTCTCATACATATCTCAAGTAGTGAAGGTCGATACTATGAAAAGTTTGTATCATGTGACTCTCAACACTGGTTACTTTATTATGACCGTAATGGAATGAAGCTTTAAAGAAATCTTATAAAGTTATTTCGTACGTCATCTTCACTGATTATTGCAAGTACAAAATTTCCATTTTTATAGAGAAGATTTAAAAAGATCAATGATTAAAGTTCTTTACCTGGCTTTCCTGGGAAGTAGTAGAAGTTCTTTTTATTTATTTATTATATAGTTCCATTCTGCAGGTAAATTAGGCAATTCAAGGTAACGATTTGAGATCTTATGTCTGTTGGCCGACGAGGTTCATTTGATTCTATGCTGGAATTACATTGTTGTTTCGAGGCATCATGGTTTTATTGAGGCAGCTGCAGCAGGTTGAGATCAGGGGCCTGAATCCGACGTGGCTTCTCTTACCCCGTCATTTCTTTTGAAATCACCATTATATATTTAAATATTAAAACCGTTTCGGTGTTCACTGTTGTAGCTCTGCCAGAAAAAGATCCAATGCATTCTGGGTGGCTCGCTTTTATAGCCGCCTCCATTGGTTCTAGAAGCTTCTTTTTTATCTCACTTCCGATTTTCAATGTGGAATAACCAGATCTGTTAGACGTGTGAAAACTCGTGTCGTAGCTTCTATTGTAATATAACAGAAAATAAAATCTCATTCTGCTGGAAAATTCTAGTTTTTTCAATGTGAAACAAAAATCTCGTTTCTCTCTTTTTACTACTTAATTCATTCATACACGCATTTGTCACACACACATATATATCATTTAAAATGACAGTCCCTCCCCCTATGTTTATGTATTTGTACCCACCACCACGTAATAAACAAAATTAAATATTATATATATCTACATCTATATATGTTTACCGATTAAATAATTTATTTGTGATTGGGTTCGAACCCATTCTGTCACAATATATATATATATATATTATGCATTGTAATTACCTGTCATTATTTCTATATAAGATAAAAAGGTTAATAAAGGATATTATTCATAAATTGCAAAAATATGGGTATTTCTTTTCTAAAACAATCACTGTTTCTTCATTTAGATTATTAGTATTTTCAATAATTTCATTCCATTTTCAAAATTTATAATATAAAATTTTATATAGCGTGATGTTTCTGAATTATAATAAACTAATAATTAGCTTTTTAAGTTAATGCACATGTGCTTTGTGGATTCACAAAGTGCATTAGCTTAAAAAGCTCATTATTAGTTTATTAATATAAAATTTTAAAAATGATAGAAAAATATTAATTTTCAATTGAATATTAATACTCTAAATTGATAAACAGCTCATTTTCTTGGTGAATAAAATTTGACATTATTGCATATGTATTTAATTTTACAATAGTTTAGCAAATTTTGCTGTTATTATTACACATATATATCTCAAGGAATTTAAATTAAGTAAAATATTTATACATAATATTAGAAAAATATGATAAAAAATGTTATGTAACTATACGAAGAGCATAAATTCGTCTAACTCTTTCTACATTTCATTGACTGAACAGTTATATATATTAGGTTATAGGTTGTGATAAATATTCATTTCCAAATCCTAAACAAATATATACACTTGGTACTGTGGTCTTAGAGCTGCGATATGAAGAATTATAATCGTTTAATCATTAAATTAATTAAGTTATTAAATCAAAAACATATTTTAAAATGTACATTAAAAAAACAATTTACCAAAAAAAAATAATACTAAAAGCATTAAAGTGAAGAATAGTTAAAGTGAGTGTTTAAATCAAATTGAGTGTGTGTTTGTACGTGGATATTCTGCATAATCTATTTTAATACATTATACAGGCTTACACCTGCATTTATATATATATATATATATATATATATATATGCAGGTGTAATATATATATATATATATATATATATATATATTGTACCCTCACTTCTCGATATATGATATAATTTAAAATATGACTAGCTCAATCAAATTATTATGCTCGGCTAAAATATGTACAACTATCTTTAATATATTTTTATAATATTATAACTTATCAGATTTATTACAAACTTATCAAAAATTAATATAGTTCAATATTATGTACTAATTAAATAAATATTTAATTAAAATCATGAGACTGTGAAGTGAAGTTACAATTGGTAATCAGATTTACATTGAGTCAATGTCTCTCCAAGACACTGTCTCAATGGCATAAGAATACTATTACTTCTTCATTATCTCATTACTAACTCTACAGCACTCTTATGACTTTTATAAATGAATTATCTTTAATAATAATAGATAAATAAATCTCAATCTATTGTTAAGGAAATATAATTAAAATGATCTCAGGTTCTTCTAATTATCTTAAAGTAATAATAATTCATGTAGATAGGAATGATAAGGGATTTAATATCAAACCTAAATACACCTAACTTATTCTAATAATAATCACTAACAATAATAATCTTTAGGGTATATCTTAATCTTATCTATTGGGTTATACTTTTAATCATTAAGAAAATAAATAAATCATATACATGTCTTTCATTTCCATATAGTATCTTAATTTTAAAATAAACCAAAATCTTATAATTTAACAATTTGTGGCAATAAATAATCTTATACTTTTATATTGTGCATTATAATTATTTTATGACCATTGTAATATCATATGTTAATGTCAATCAATTTCTATAAATTATATTAAGAAAATATTGTGTTTCTTTCTCAAATAATAAAATAATAAATTCATATTGTGCAAATATTATGTTTATTCAAATTATCTGTTGTCAAATGCTGTGGTGTAAAATAATGAATTCAACACATCTTTTAAAACAACTTAACAAATTTATTTACATTAACTTTAACAAATAATTTATTTACACTATTTACATTTAAATGGAACTAAAGAAAATAAAAAATAAGAAAAATAATAATACAAGATTTTTACACTGTTATTATTTCCATAACTATAAGTAGATAATTTATACATTTCAGAGAATGTTTTATTAATAAAATTCAATTAAGTTTATGACTTTAATTTACATAAACATTACTTATTATCAATTAATATAAGAAAAGATTTTATGTAAGATATCATTCATGTAGCATGTATGTAAATAAACAAACTTTAATAATTAAAAATGCTATTTCACATAAGTCCTACTGTTATTTATATTATAATGTATAAGGCTGTATTACATTTATTATCAGTATGACTCAAATATTAATTAATGTATCAACTGATATAACTTTGTAGTATAATAACAATTATTGACTATCACTGTTTATTTCATTCCGATATAATGTCATACTACATGTTTTATTAAAATATGCAATACGTATATGTATCTTTCAAAAAAAAAATAATATTTTAAAATTATTCAATAATTTCAACTTTTATAAAGTATAATGTTAAACAAAATTCTATGATTCTTTGCCATTTTAAATCATTACTTTTCTTTACTTATTATTCCTATTCCTTTATAAAACTACTACCTACAAAAGTCATTTTAACCCTATTTAATTTCAGTAAAACAAATGACCAATTTTAAAACAAAAAAATAATAACGATCCAAACTCTCCTATACCTCATCATCTATTTACAATAAGCCTTCAATCAAAAATATAAATTTCTATGTAAAATTAACGTAACTCATCTAATAAAAATAAAATAAAATATAGACCTTATATACTTCTTACTAACTTTAAAAGAAAAAAATAAATAACTTACACTAGTATAATAAATCTAATTTCTAATATTGGAACAGAAACATTGAAATTCATTCACGAAAGAATCATATAATTATTTCTAGGTTATCATATTACGTTGTACTAAATTTATATCATCAATTTAAAATATGCATATTAAAATAAAACTGCTATTATTAGTCTTGTGCGTGTATATTATTTAAACATTAATACATTCATTCAATAATCATATAACATTTGGTTGATCTAAAGAAAACATAGTAAATACATCAAATTATTATTATTATTACACAATTTTTACCATAAATAATACTTCAATGTACAGTCCGTCACGATGTCCTCCAGGATTCCAGTTTTACAAAATAATTTCACATTTACACTCAACAATTATTCTTTAAAATATTACGTGTTGTATAATTATAAAATAAACTTTATGCAATAAAAAGTTATATTAGTATTTAGTTATTATTTAAAAAAAAAATGTAAATGTACCTTTCCTATCTTTAATAAATCAATAATTAATGAAATATTTATGTTAGTTAATAAATAAAAATATTACATAACATCCAACGGTGTTTTCATCCAGTTGTCATTGTTCTTTTTCCTAGGCACAAATTTTCACTAAACATTACTTCCTTTTCCGGTACATCACGTGTTCTTTAAAAGTTTTTATGAAAAAAATGAAAACGTTCTTTTTTTTAAAAATAAATAAAAAATAAAAGTCAGTTCCATCAGAAAACAAAAATAAAATTAAAATAGTTTATGGATCCAGGTTCACTTCTTTTAAAGAAAAAAAATATTATTTAAAAGTTATTATTTTTAGAATTAGTCTATAATTTACAAAGTTCTTGTTTAATTATTTTAATTGATTTGATTTGGATATCCACGTAGATTTGATTTGCGCATTCCGTAACAGATATTTAGGTAAGATTACTTTTAAAGTCTTTTATACGACCAGCGTTTAGACTTTAATAATATAATAATTTTTACTTATAAGTATTTCTTTACTTATTAAATCTCCAATTTATTTGCCTTTTAAAATTGTCAGAATTTAGTCTTTTATACCATAAAGACTTAACAAGGCAAATATTTATACAATTACTGTTATATATTATATCTTTACCAAGATATATATTTAAATTTAGAATTTACAAATACTTGCTTCATAAAGAAGTATTTCTCATTTTTTAAATATCTATTTTATAAAAATTAACTATCATTAGCTTTTAAATTTATACAAAGTCCAACGTATTACTTTTAGGCATCTAATAACTCTGCTAGTCAATCCAGCGTTTGTTAAATTTTCAGTATAAAGTCTCCAATACATTTTATCCTTATACGATGTCCTCATGATTATTTGATAGTAAATTGAGCATTAATAGGAAACGATCAATAGGGAACTACAATAAATTAACACTGCATATTCATCGGTAACTTTTATAAATTATTTTTAAAACTACTCTCTTATAATTTTAAAACGATTTTAAGAGCGTCTATAATCACTTAGCTATTTTTAATAGCATACTTTACTTTAAGAATTTCAATCACAAGTCACCTCCTAACAATTGAACCTTGGTTTTATACCGGAAGAAAACTCCCACTTGATTGGTGAATTAAACAATTGACTTGCTAGCTTATTTACATATTTCACCAACAAGACAGAATTAAAAATAAATAATGACTTATTTAATATTTATTATTTATCACATTATTAAATTCTTAAATTAATCTTTATCATTTATTTAAATCTATTAAACATTTTTTTAAAATATACTTTCTTACTTAACTTTTACGTTTAACTTTTATAAAATTATTTTTATAAACAAACTAAGTCTATTTTTATTCGTTATGTTTTTAAACAGTATTTTAAAAATCAGATTTAATATTTCACATTAATTATCTTTATTTTTATTTCATGATAGCCAAAATAATATTTATAAATTTTATAACAGAATTTTTAAAATAGCTTTGCAACTTTACTAAAATACTCCCAAGCATGTGTGTACGTATTTTAATTAACATCTGTTTTTTTTACAACAAAGCTACAGACGCTTGTAATAATCTAAAAATAAACTAACAATACATTTTTTTAAAAATAAATATTTTTAAAATAAATAATATCTTATAACAACTTTTAAAATAATAATTCGATATTATTAAAATCAAATATTAATCTTCTATCATGTAATACTAATAATTAAAATATTTATATTCATTTATTAAATATTAATTTTTATCAACAATAAATATATGCATTTAATTTTAACTTGTCTTTTAAAACTTTAACTTTAAACATTTATTTATTAAATTTATTAATGCAGTATTGCTTATGGCCAGTTTTCCCAACCATATACTATTATCATTCCCATTGAAATGTCTCTCTCAAACATCAGCACAATTTTCACATATCAAACACTCATGAATTACTTTAATTACACTTTTTAAAAGATTGTTATAAACAAAATTAAAATCATATAACTAAATATATCTTAAATTTAAAATTTTTTAGATAGATTGATACAACAATTTATGGAGACCCATACAAAAGGGCACATATCCTCCTCCTTCGGATAAAAATTTTAAATTAACCATCTACCTTCATCTTCATTAATCTACACTTAACATCTTCATTTTTCATATCATTAAATATCATAATCAATCACTTTAACATGAATTTTTATAAAGCACTGGAACTTCACATTAAAATCTCAACCAGAAAACACTTCTAAATAAAATCATCATGACTTTCTTTTACTTGATAAAATTAAGTCTCACTTTTCTTTTATTTATATCTTTAATTAGGTCATTTTTATTTCCCTAATCTTACTAAGAAATATTAAATGTTTATATTCCTTTAAATAACATCTTGTACACAAACTAAACTATAAATACATATTTCTATAGTTAATACTATCTTTTAAATCACACTTTGTGTTTTATTTTACACTTGTTGCTAGTTTCATTAACAGTTTAATGAATCATTATCTAATACACTTAGACACCTTTCATTTAAAGAGATTATCTTTATCCCTGAAAATTTATTAGTTTTATGATCACTATTACAATCTTTATGAAAAATCTTAAATTCATCCATACTTTTTCATAAATTGATCTTTTATAAGATCTACTCACTCTTACATATTATTAATTTCTCCCTAAATTAACATTTACTGATTTGATAATACATTATTTTATTATATAAAATAAAATATATGAACACCACACTAAATCTTTACCCACAATATATCCTTTGAAAATTGTAATTCACACTTCAGAAGGATATGGAATTAAACTTCTTGCATTATAAGTTCCTTTTTCACCATCTGGTGTGGTTAACATAAATGCATTTTCACCTACTTTGCAAGATATTCTATATGGACCCTCATATAGACTAAGAAATTTTTTGAACTGATTTCTTTGAAGGTTGCTAACATGGGGTGTTCTAACTAGAACTAAATCATTAATTTTAAATGGATGTGGTTTATTATGGGATTTCTTTACTCTTTTTGCACCCATAATATGAAGCTTTACTTTAGCTTGATTATTATCTTCATCCCTATTAATTGGTTCTCTTACAATTGGTATAGGCGTTTTAATCAATAATGGCTCATGTCTACCATAATGCAAACGAATAGGAGTGAAACCAGTGGATTCATTATACGTACTATTAATATAGTTAATAACCTCTGGGAGTTTATGAACCCATTTCTTATGATTATCAGCTACATACACCCTGAATAATCGACTAAGCTCCCGCATAACACGTTCGCATGGATTAGACTGAGGGTTTCTTATGGAGCTCATAACATGTTTGAGGTTTTGATCTTGAATCCACTCATTCCACCTACCCGATATAAAAGCTGTAGCATGATCTGTAAGTATGATTTTTGGTTTTCCCACTAATGGGAATTGATAATTAAGCATGCATTTTATTACAAAATGTGCACTAGTTTTAGGCACAGGATACGCAGATACAAATTTGCTAAAAACATCATAGGCTACTAAAATAAATTTCTGTTGTTTAAATGGTGGGAGAGGCCCGTAAAAATCAATTGCTAATAATTCATTAGCTCGATCTGGAATAATAGGCTGCATAACACCTACATATGATTTATTACAATATTTAGACTTTAAGCAAGTAGAACATGTTTTAATTTTCCTTATGACACGTTTATACATTCCATCCCAATAAAAAATAGATTTTAAAACATACATAATCTTTGGTGCACCATAGTGACCATAACTACAATGTACATACATTATCAATTTGTCAATCATAGAGTTAGGTACAACTATCCTCCATGATTCCCCCTGATTTGACTTTAAATTATACATAAGTAAATTCTGGTACATCTTATACTTGCTAAAAATCCTTTTTATATATTTACTTTTACTATTTACATTATCATGATTATTTAGGATAGTCATGATTCTATTTAATTTCTGATCCTGACCTTGAATCATAGTGAGATTATTATAATCATCCACTATAGATTCATCCCTGATTACATCCACACTACTAATAATTATATTTTGAGCATTAGGATGTTGGGACATCAGACAAATAGGGTGGCGGCTAAGAATATCAGCAGGGATATTCTGTCTCCCTTCAATATAGAGAACTCTATAGTTGAATTGCTGGAGATACAAGCTCCACCTAACAAGTCTCTCATTACTGAGGTAGCTTTTGTTTAAAAATTCCAAGCTTCTATGGTCGGTCAATACAATTACTTCTGAACCTAATAAAAATTGGCGTAATTTCTGAAAAGCCCAGACAACAGCTAGGGTCTCCTTTTCAGTAATAGTGTAATTCAACTCAGCACCTCTTAAATGTCGGCTTAAGAAGTACAATACATGAGGTACCTGATCCTCATCGAGCTGATATAACACTACTCCCAGACCATAGTAACTACTATCTGTCTGCACATAGAATGTTTTATTAAAGTCAGGATACACTAAAATCACGTGTTTTAAAAATTTACTTTTAATTATACTAAATTCATTATCATGTTCAGCAGTCCACTTCCATTTTTCAGTTTTCTTTAATAACCGAGACAAATTTATTGTATCTTCAGCGAAATTTTTATAGAATCTATTATAATAGTTACACAATCCAAAAAATGATTTTAATTGCTTAACTGTTTTTGGAATGGGAAAACGTTGAATAGCTGCAATCTTTTCAGGATGGGGCTGGATTCCATGCTCATTTATTAAATGACCTAGAAAAGTAATTTCTCTAGCTGCTATTGAACATTTTTCCATATTAATTTTGACATTTTGTATTTGACATTCTGTAAAAAATAATTTTAAATGTTGGAGATGCTCATGTAAACTATCAGAAGCAATAACTATATCATCCACATACATGATGATTTTTTCCTTTAATTGTTTCGAAAAAATCATGTCTAAACATCTGATCAAGCCAGCACCACTATTAATGAGACCAAAAGGCATCCGTCTGAAAACATACGACTGGCCTTGAAATCGAAATGCTGTATACTGCTGATCATTCTCATGCAGTGGTATTTGCCAATAACTAGCTGTCAGATCAAATGTAGAGAAAATTGACCTCTTGTGAAATTTAGTTAAGAGCTCATGTACAGGTGGAGGAATGTCACGCTCTGGCACAGTTACATTATTTAGCATACGAGCATCTAAACATACTCTAATACTGCCATCCTTCTTCTTCACAATAACCAATGGGTTTACGTAAGGAGAAGGGCATTTTTTAATTATATTCCACTCTAGCATTTTGTCAATTTGACTCTGTACCTCATCCTTATATTGGTAAGGAATTGGGTACATCTTTTGATGGAAAGGATCATTACTCTTCAATTTTATTCTATGGGTATATCCCTTTATTATACCAGGGATTTTAGAAAAGATATTTTTAAAATCATACATTAATTGATATAAATTTTCACCTAATTTAGAATTGATTGCATAAACATGTTCAATTTTAGCCTTTATGCTGGCATCAATTAATGTGTTCTGGATGCATAATAATTGACTAGAAAGGTTATGCATACCATATTCAAAATTAAGCCTTTCTTCTTTACAAATAAAAATTTTATTACAAAAATCAATCTGACATTTATTTAAAATCATGAAGTCAGCTCCTATTATGGCTTCATGTATTAATCCAGGCATAATAAGAAAAACATGCCCATACTCTGTATTATTTATTTTGAAGGTAATCCAGACTTGTTTATTTGATAACTTTGTCCTCTTTCCATTTGCTAAAGTTACTTGGATCTGTTTTACTGGCAATGAAGGTATATCCCTTTCTACACTCACCAGATTTTGATACGTTGACTCTGATAATATGGAAGCTTGACTTCCAGAGTCAATTAATGCTTCAATTCTGATATTGTTTATATACAAAATTACAATAGGACATTGATAAGTTATAGGTGGTTCGCCTATAGTAAAGGGCTCTAAATAATCAATATCAAGATCTAAAGTATTAAGCATCCACATCTGATCGTTCCCCATTTTGTTAGCACCGGGTCCTTGCAAAGAGGAACTAACATACAAAGACCTTTCTAGTTTAATTTCTTACTACTGGCTTTATTAGCTGGTCTTTTAAGAATTGTGGTCACACCACTAGTAGAAGGCTGATTATTTTGATCATCACTTCTATCTCTATATGTATCAAATTTAACAATTTTTTTAAAGTGTGGAGACATCCTATCTCTACCTCTATACTCAAATCTCCTTTTATACCCTACAGAAGGTCTCACACCATTGTTAACATTGATATTTGCTAACGGATAATTATTTCTATCCTTGTTTACTTTAAATCTATTATCCATAGATAATTCAGCAACTTCAAGAGCATCTAATACCTCAGATACTTCTTCTATTGAACCACGATCAGCAGCTATCAACAACTGTTCAACGTTTTTAGGTAAGTTATGCCTTACAATTCTGACAATCTGTCCTTCTGATAATGGACAAGCAGTCAACGTTTTTAACCGAACAGCTTGATTTCTGAAAAAGCTTGTATAGCTGCCTTTACTAATATGGTATTTTTCTTGAGTAATCTGATATCTGATGCAATCTTGTTTATCAGAGTTCCAAAAACTCCCAACAATAAAACACTTAAAGTCGCCATAAGTTATTGGTTTCTCAAACAATGATTGCCACCAATCTTTGGCAACTCCATACAAATGATTGCTACACACTGCCACTTTTTCTTTTTCTGACAAGGAACATATGGAAAATAATTCATCCAAATTATTTAAAAATTCTGAGGGATTTTCCATATACTCTCCTTTAAACGGTTTGACTTTCATAAAACGTAAAGCCATTGAATTATTGGCATTTCCTTCACAATTAACCATTTCTCTACTTGGTCTACTATCAATTTCTTTCACAATAGTATTTTCTGACTGAGTACTATTATTTTTCCTTCCTGATTCTAATTTATTTATTTGTGATGAACTAACATAATCTTCATAAGCATGATCACTTATTTTCCCTTTTAATACTTCTGTCTTTGTATTATTTACATTTTTCGCCTCTAAATCCATTTGTTCAAGCACTTGCTTGACATACCCTTTCTGTTCTTTCCTGAATTCATCCAAATTCTTATCTAAAATTTCTTTATATTTATCATTGTTTAGTTCTAACATACCTGCATGCTCTTTTATATCTTTTTGCATACGCTTTAAATTTTCTCCTACCTTTGATCGATATTTATGCTCATCGATTCTTTTAACATCTAGCTCCTTAAATTTTTCAATAAGTTCCTTCTCTATTTCATCTTTTATATCTTCTTTGGTCTGAACTATGGCACTCCTAACACTTTTAATATCTTCACTAACATTATTAACATGGTCCTTAACCTCACAAATCTCACTATCAACTTTTAATTTATAGCTATCAATTTTTAAAGCTAAATCATTGTTATTGATCCTACATTGATCAATAGATTCTGCTATTTGATCTTTCAAATTTTTAATCGTACTTTCTGAAAATTCATAAAATTTTCTTTCCAACAACTCTTGATTTTTATCATCAATTTTTATTATTTCTAACTTTAAAGATTCAACTACTTCTTCATTTTTACTAAATCTTATATCCAGATTATTAATTTTATCTTCCACATCTTTTTTAAAATTCTTTACAATTTCAGAATTATCCTCAACCTTTTTATTTATATTGTCTATACAAAATCTTATCTCTTCTTTATCTTTACTTAAGTTTTCTTTAACTTCTCTAATATTTTCCTCAAGAGATTCTACTTTTATATTATTCTCAATTATATCCTCTCTAAGAGAATCTAACTTCATATTCATTTTATTACTTTCCTCTTTTATTTCTTCTTTTAAAGAATTATTCTCCTTTTTCATTTCTTCCTTAATAGCATCAAATCTAAGACTATTTTTATGACTCTCCTCTTTCATTTCTTCTTTAATAGCATCTAATCTAAGACTATTTTTATTACTCTCCTCTTTCATTTCTTCTTTAATAGCATCTAATCTAAGACTATTTTTATTACTCTCCTTTTCCATTTCTTCTTTTAAAGAATCTTTCATTTCTTCTTTAATATAATTACTCTCATTTTTCACTGAATTAATAATACCTTGACTCATTAATTCAAAATGCTTCATAAAATCAAGCATTGAGAAGTTCTCTATAGTTTTCTCAGTTTTTACTACTTCTTTTTCTACTGTTTTAAAAACTACCTCTTCCTCCTCCTCTATTTCACTATCCATATTTTGAGTATTTTCTAATATTGTCTCAAAATCTACTAATTTTTCCCTTTCTTTTCTCTCCTCACAACTATTATCCTCAACAATAAAATTAGACATCTCAACTTCTAAATCTTTATCCCAGTTATCCATTTCTATATTTTTTTAAAATTCAATTTTATTAGTATGCAGTATTTATTATCAATATTTCAAAAATAATAATTCCCTATCAACCTTTCCATCTCCACTCAATTCACTTCTACAATTAATCACAAAATATCATCTTTGAAAACTCTACACTATTTATTATAAACTAATTATATAACTACGAATAACAAAATTGTGTCATATCATTATCTTTACACCTATGATCCACAGACAATTTGCACATAATATATTATATTAAATATACATTTAAAATATCTTAAGAATTGACATGGTCATATTACAAAATAATTATTTGCCACATTTCATCATTTACATATTTATTTGCTTATTAATTTAAAATCAACTTAGTATTTAATTTTTTTAAATAATCATATTATAGATACCACATGAAAATATAATAATTTTGCTAATAAGATTTTTATTTTAATTTTACAATCAATATCTAATCACTTATAACTACTATTATAAAAATACTAAACTATTTATATTTAATAAATATACTAATCATTAATTCCTAAATTATACATTTTAATCCATACACTATTTTTACTAACAAATCTATACCTATCACTCTATCCTCCTAACATATACTAACCCTAAAATTATGTATATCCTAATCCTTAACTAAATATCTAAGCCTAAAACGTTTGGGCGCCAAAATCCTAACTACCGTTTGTACCCTCACTTCTCGATATATGATATAATTTAAAATATGACTAGCTCAATCAAATTATTATGCTCGGCTAAAATATGTACAACTATCTTTAATATATTTTTATAATATTATAACTTATCAGATTTATTACAAACTTATCAAAAATTAATATAGTTCAATATTATGTACTAATTAAATAAATATTTAATTAAAATCATGAGACTGTGAAGTGAAGTTACAATTGGTAATCAGATTTACATTGAGTCAATGTCTTTCCAAGACACTGTCTCAATGGCATAAGAATACTATTACTTCTTCATTATCTCATTACTAACTCTACAGCACTCTTATGACTTTTATAAATGAATTATCTTTAATAATAATAGATAAATAAATCTCAATCTATTGTTAAGGAAATATAATTAAAATGATCTCAGGTTCTTCTAATTATCTTAAAGTAATAATAATTCATGTAGATAGGAATGATAAGGGATTTAATATCAAACCTAAATACACCTAACTTATTCTAATAATAATCACTAACAATAATAATCTTTAGGGTATATCTTAATCTTATCTATTGGGTTATACTTTTAATCATTAAGAAAATAAATAAATCATATGCATGTCTTTCATTTCCATATAGTATCTTAATTTTAAAATAAACCAAAATCTTATAATTTAACAATTTGTGGCAATAAATAATCTTATACTTTTATATTGTGCATTATAATTATTTTATGACCATTGTAATATCATATGTTAATGTCAATCAATTTCTATAAATTATATTAAGAAAATATTGTGTTTCTTTCTCAAATAATAAAATAATAAATTCATATTGTGCAAATATTATGTTTATTCAAATTATCTGTTGTCAAATGCTGTGGTGTAAAATAATGAATTCAACACATCTTTTAAAACAACTTAACAAATTTATTTACATTAACTTTAACAAATAATTTATTTACACTATTTACATTTAAATGGAACTAAAGAAAATAAAAAAAATAAGAAAAATAATAATACAAGATTTTTACACTGTTATTATTTCCATAACTATAAGTAGATAATTTATACATTTCAGAGAATGTTTTATTAATAAAATTCAATTAAGTTTATGACTTTAATTTACATAAACATTACTTATTATCAATTAATATAAGAAAAGATTTTATGTAAGATATCATTCATGTAGCATGTATGTAAATAAACCAACTTTAATAATTTAAAATGCTATTTCACTTAAGTCCTACTGTTATTTATATTATAATGTATAAGGCTGTATTACATTTATTATCAGTATGACTCAAATATTAATTAATGTATCAACTGATATAACTTTGTAGTATAATAACAATTATTGACTATCACTGTTTATTTCATTCCGATATAATGTCATACTACATGTCTTATTAAAATATGCAATACGTATATGTACTTTTAAAAAAAATAATATTTTAAAATTATTCAATAATTTCAACTTTTATAAAGTATAATGTTAAATAAAATTCTATGATTCTTTGCCATTTTAAATCATTACTTTTCTTTACTTATTATTCCTATTCCTTTATAAAACTACTACCTACAAAAGTCATTTTAACCCTATTTAATTTCAGTAAAAACAAATGACCAATTTTAAAACAAAAAATAATAACGATCCAAACTCTCCTATACCTCATCATCTATTTACAATAAGCCTTCAATCAAAAATATAAATTTCTATGTAAAATTAACGTAACTCATCTAATAAAAATAAAATAAAATATAGACCTTATATACTTCTTACTAACTTTAAAAGAAAAAAATAAATAACTTACACTAGTATAATAAATCTGATTTCTAATATTGGAACAGAAACATTGAAATTCATTCACGAAAGAATCATATAATTATTTCTAGGTTATCATATTACGTTGTACTAAATTTATATCATCAATTTAAAATATGCATATTAAAATAAAACTGCTATTATTAATCTTGTGCGTGTATATTATTTAAACATTAATACATTCATTCAATAATCATATAACATTTGGTTGATCTAAAGAAAACATAGTAAATACATCAAATTATTATTATTATTACACAATTTTTACCATAAATAATACTTCAATGTACAGTCCGTCACGATGTCCTCCAGGATTCCAGTTTTACAAAATAATTTCACATTTACACTCAACAATTATTCTTTAAAATATTACGTGTTGTATAATTATAAAATAAACTTTATGCAATAAAAAGTTATATTAGTATTTAGTTATTATTTAAAAAAAAATGTAAATGTACCTTTCCTATCTTTAATAAATCAATAATTAATGAAATATTTATGTTAGTTAATAAATAAAAATATTACATAACATCCAACGGTGTTTTCATCCAGTTGTCATTGTTCTTTTTCCTAGGCACAAATTTTCACTAAACATTACTTCCTTTTCCGGTACATCACGTGTTCTTTAAAAGTTTTTATGACAAAAATGAAAACGTTCTTTTTTTAAAAATAAATAAAAATAAAAGTCAGTTCCATCAGAAAACAAAAATAAAATTAAAATAGTTTATGGATCCAGGTTCACTTCTTTTAAAGAAAAAAAATATTATTTAAAAGTTATTATTTTTAGAATTAGTCTATAATTTATAAAGTTCTTGTTTAATTATTTTAATTGATTTGATTTGGATATCCACGTTTATTTGATTTGCGCATTCCGTAACAGATATTTAGGTAAGATTACTTTTAAAGTCTTTTATACGACCAGCGTTTAGACTTTAATAATACAATAATTTTTACTTATAAGTATTTCTTTACTTATTAAATCTCCAATTTATTTGCCTTTTAAAATTGTCAGAATTTAGTCTTTTAAACCATAAAGACTTAACAAGGCAAATATTTATACAATTACTGTTATATATTATATCTTTACCAAGATATATATTTAAATTTAGAATTTACAAATACTTGCTTCATAAAGAAGTATTTCTCATTTTTTTAAATATCTATTTTATAAAAATTAACTACCATTAGCTTTTAAATTTATACAAAGTCCAACGTATTACTGTTAGGCATCTAATAACTCTGCTAGTCAATCCAGCGTTTGTTAAATTTTCAGTATAAAGTCTCCAATACATTTTATCCTTATATGATGTCCTCATGATTATTTGATAGTAAATTGAGCTTTAATAAGGAAACGATCAATAGGGAACTACAATAAATTAACACTGCATATTCATCGGTAACTTTTATAAATTATTTTAAAAACTACTCTCTTATAATTTTAAAACGATTTTAAGAGCGTCTATAATCACTTAGCTATTTTTAATAGCATACTTTACTTTAAGAATTTCAATCACAAGTCCCCTCCTAACAATTGAACCTTGGTTTTATACCGGAAGAAAACTCCCACTTGATTGGTGAATTAAACAATTGACTTGCTAGCTTATTTACATATTTCACCAACAAGACAGAATTAAAAATAAATAATGACTTATTTAATATTTATTATTTATCACATTATTAAATTCTTAAATTAATCTTTATCATTTATTTAAATCTATTAAACATTTTTTAAAATATACTTTCTTACTTAACTTTTACGTTTAACTTTTATAAGATTATTTTTATAAACAAACTAAGTCTATTTTTATTCGTTATGTTTTTAAACAGTATTTTAAAAATCAGATTTAATATTTCACATTAATTATCTTTATTTTTATTTCATGATAGCCAAAATAATATTTATAAATTTTATAACAGAATTTTTAAAATAGCTTTGCAACTTTACTAAAATACTCCCAAGCATGTGTGTACGTATTTTAATTAACATCTGTTTTTTTACAACAGAGCTACAGACGCTTGTAATAATCTAAAAATAAACTAACAATACATTTTTTAAAAATAAATATTTTTAAAATAAATAATATCTTATAACAGCTTTTAAAATAATAATTCGATATTATTAAAATCAAATATTAATCTTCTATCATGTAATACTAATAATTAAAATATTTATATTCATTTATTAAATATTAATTTTTATCAACAATAAATATATGCATTTAATTTTAACTTGTCTTTTAAAACTTTAACTTTAAACATTTATTTATTAAATTTATTAATGCAGTATTGCTTATGGCCAGTTTTCCCAACCATATACTATTATCATTCCCATTGAAATGTCTCTCTCAAACATCAGCACAATTTTCACATATCAAACACTCATGAATTACTTTAATTACACTTTTTAAAAAGATTGTTATAAACAAAATTAAAATCATATAGCTAAATATATCTTAAATTTAAAATTTTTTAAATAAATGGATACAACAATTTATGGAGACCCATACAAAAGGGCACAATATATATATATATATATATATATATATATATATATATATATATATATATATATATGGGAGATGATAATATGGACCAACTGATGAGTGCCAATTTAATACAAATTACATATATTGGTCATTATTTGTTTTCTACATGTGTGTAGTCATTTGTATCAGTGGTATGAGATAGTGTGGATAGTTAAAGGATGCTTGAAAGTCTGAGTTTATATCCACTATATATAGAATATTAAGTTTATTGAAATATGTAGAGTAATTTAATCAACCAATGTTATTGTATAATAAATATCTTTTTATTATTATTCGTTAATCTAATGTTCTATCTCTCTTCTCATTAATTTTGGCCATTTAAATATGAAATTATACATTGTAATATATTGGGAGATAAGAGTTTATACTCTACCTAATTAGTTGCAGTATGCTCTAATAATGGTGATGGTCTAAAATATCCTCCTATGGAATTGTCAGTATTGGACAGCACTCTGGTAGAAATGCAACATAAATTATTAATCCATAGAAGATCTAATTTTCTTTAGTTAATTAGGAATAATTTAATAGTCTGAAAAATTGACGATGTCTACAATATTTTATGAATATATCTAGGTATGACTATTAGCATAAATTATAATTAATCTATATTTTTCTCCTATCTTGTTTCATTTGTGTTATTTGGATTTAAGTATGAAATATTAAGTTATCTTTTATTGTTAAACATTAACTTTTCACATCCATGGGATTATTCTAAGTTGTGTTTAACTTTGGTGCTCTCTTTTGATCAAAATAGTAGCATTGATACTATATATACATATATCAGCAGATTGTATAGAATTGATACTATATATACATATATCAACCGATTGTATATGCTACACCATCATTGTTAATTTAAAACACTAGCTATAAACAAATTTATACTTCAATTCTCTAACAACAATTGTTTCTTCTATTAACAACAAGATTTCTAAAGTGAAAATCAACGAAATGCGAACACGCGCGCGCGCGCACACACACACCCACACATATATATATAATGTGCGTATGTGTTTTGTATTACACTGATTTTTATTTAAGAAAGTCTATATTTTAATATGTCAAATGGGTCGTGAAAAATATTAAAGAAATTTATTGTTAGCTAATATATTAATTAATACCATATAATTCTGTATTTTTTTATTTATTGGTATAACATTAGACATTATTTAATATACAAATAAAATGTCCGTTAATTAAAAACTATTGTAATAACAAAAAAATAATAAATATAACGATAATTAACTATTATATAACTTTTAATTACCTTTGTATTTATTATATTTTATAGTTCCTCCATCCAATATCACCATCTTGATTAACTCTAGTGATATCAGAATTGGAGAGACAGTTGCATTAACATGTGAAACAACATCTAGTAACCCTGCATCAATTGTTACTTGGTGGAAGGATGAAGAAATGTTAAAGAGTAAGAGCAATGAAGTACTGGATGGAGAGTGGGGAGGGAAACGCACGAAAAATAGCTTAGTGGTGAATAAGTATATTTTAAAATAAAATTTATTACTGCGTTTGAATTATGGAAATTATATATATATATATATATTAAGGTTGATTGATCTCATGTCACATAGCGTATTGTGTATGTGTGTATATAGTTAAAGCTAAAGAAGGATAATTAAAAATAAACAGACAAAAAATTCATATATAATTATCTAAAATAAAGTCTAGAATAAATGGCATTAATTGAATAATAATATTACATAGTACTTTGAAAGATTATAAATTATTTAAAAAAAACGTATAAAAATCGGTCTCTATTTAATAAATAATATTTTTATCTGACTTTTTGTTTGACTTTGATGAAAGTATACAATTTTTATTTTAACTATGAAAAATAGAAATTTTTGCCTAAATCTATGATGCTTTTTTGAAAACACATGTAATTAAAAATTCTAATCTGTTTTTATTTAGAGGATTAAAAAGATTTTTTAAATAAATCTTACTTTTGATTTTGATAAATGTAAATTAAAAAAAAACAGACTAATGATTATTTAATGATTGTTTTGTATTTATTAATCAAAAAAGACAAGTCAAGCGTTGGTGGTCGAGAGGTCAGCACAGCTGCCTTACAAGCAGTTGCCCCGGGTTAGCGGGTTCGCTTCCCGACCGATGCTATGACACATGAAAAAAAGAGACAAGACTAATGATTAATAATTCATTTTATAAATTCTATAGCTTCTACATTAACGAGTAAGTTCAATTTTGGAAAGATTGGAGATTATTCAGAATGTCCACTAAAAAAGAATGGTAATTTCAGGCTAGTATCCATGTTTGTCAAATTTAAACTCACAAACAAGTAAATTAGGATGTATGTGTCTTTCATGATTATATAGCAAAATATGTATGATATACATTAATTAACATTTAGAAATCATAAAAAATGTCAGGATATAAAATATTAATCTTGTTCATCTGATAAATAAAATAGATCATAGTGACAATATAAATGGCAAATCAAACCATTTTTTTAAAATAAAAAGTCCTCATAGAACATTACTAATTCATTGTTTCACCTACCTCTATTGCTTGGCAAGCCATTAATATTATTTTATATGTATAATATTATGATGTATATAGGGCTTAAACACAGTTATGACATTCATTTTGGGATTCCTTGATGGGTAGAACTCACATTAAACAATACTGTTAGAGAGCTATTAATAAATGTATTATATTAATGGTGAGTTTATATTTTACACAATAAGTAGTTCCATGACTTTTGAAATAATTCTTTTTTTTTTAAAATTAATTATTAATTAAATATTCCAAAATTTATGTTAAAAGTTTATTAATTATCATTGTGAAACAAGTTTAATATTTATGCAAATGATTTATGCAAAAAGAGACTAGCGTTTGAGAGCCAATAAGATTCCCTTTGGATTTACACTGAAAATATGTTGCATTTTTTTGCATATCTAATTAATTATTTATGACTCACCCTTTAGAATATATATATTAAAAAGAAAGTCAACCTCCAATAATGCACTGTTTCTTGAATATTATAAATCTCCTCGTGCTATTCCGCCAGTAAGAAATTTAATTGAATCACTTGTTTGAAACATATCTAAATATATCAATTCTTACTGACAATGCTCATAACAGGATTTGAGATTATTGTGTGTGTGATGTTATAATACACTATTGAATTGTATAAATGTAGTTAACCTATCACAGGAGAAAGACAGAGTATCATTTTTTAATCACATGATATAAGTGTGGTCAATAAGAGTTGGTATATATATATATTAAATACGCTTTAAACTTAAATAATTTACTTAAGTTTTTAAAACTCTTACTGGCGGCAAGTAATATTCAAGAAATAGTGCATTATCGGAGATTAATTTTCTCTTTAGTAATTAAAATTTTTAGTGCTTTATAATAATAGATGTAGATAAACTTTTAAAAGCATAAATTAAACTAGTCAATAAAATAATCAAAATTAATCCAAATTCATAACTGAAACAGACTAGCCAAAGAAAATAAACTCTAAAACATATCCAATGAATTTACTATTACAAGCAGACTTTTCCATGTAAAAGACCACAAGATAATAGTTCTTTACACTTGAGAAGACTGCAAGAAGCAGTGATACCACTGGTGTGTTATTATTATTTTTTGACGTCTGATTGAATTGTGAATTTGGGGTAATTTTGATATATATATATACACACACGAAAGAAGAGGTAGTATGGTGTAATGACAATAATTATCATCATTTTAAAATCAATAAAATCAATAATGTGAACAAGAGCAGAGAATCTGCATTGGAACAAATAAATAATTATAAATTACATCACCAATATTACACATCAGCAATCAATAGTCATTCTATATGAGTAAATCTAAAAGAGGTTAGATATCAAATTATAGGCTAATTATCTAGCCAATGCAAAACATAGAGCATAATTATTTATATATTCTTTCAATTGTAGGTACTCTTAGCTGAAAACTATGATAAATTTGCATACACCTGTAGAGCTATAAACCCAATAACCAATGAAAGTATTCAGACAACCAAAGTGATTCTCCCACAGCGTAAGCATAATATTAATAATACCTTGACTTTCATTATTGATACTATTTTAAAATAAATATGTAAATGAAATAGACGTGTTATATATAGTAAAACTATGAAGTGAGTAATTTTCATGTTTTTATTTTATTTTACAATATATAAAATATATTAATTTATAACTATATCTCTATATGATTCCAGGATGACATTAAATTATAGATATATTAAATAGTTAAATATATAGTTACATATCTCTAGGTAAAATTCAAATCCAATAAATCAATACAATCTATTTTAGTCAGCAATATAATCTGCATTTATGAGTACAAAATCTGAATAAAGCAGTATATGTAACAGTTAACTTCTTGCTTATAAGCTTCAGGTTATTAAGTATATTGACATTCAGAGTACTGTAAACACAAATCATGAAATTTATTCACGTAAGATGAGAATAGCTAACAATTACATTTAATGTTTTGGGTGTGAAATTCAATTAATAAATAATCAATTTACGTGTTAAAAAACTACCAGACATTCAAGCATTCATTGCATTGAATTACTATATTTGAATTTCAGCTAACTGTATGCAACTATTTACTTATTTTTATATGTTTATATTTGTTTGATTTTTTAAAGTAGTAAATTGATTATTTAACAATCATTGTTTGTATACAAAACATGTAATATTAATAATTTTTATTAGACATTTATTAGACTGGAAATTATATTATAATAAATATTATTTCTATAGATAATAATCAGAAAATAACAAATTATTTACTACAGCTATATAATAAATAATAATGTTATACATAGAAAGCTTTTTTTACAGCACCGGCTTTGGTGCCCTTTTCAAATGTTACTAATCTATTTAACATTAACGAATTATTTCTGACATAAAACCATCCAGTATCCAATAACGGAATTAAAACAAACAATAAAAATATAAATTATTAAAACAAATCAAAACCCTCATATATAATTTCAATAATTACAAAATAATTGAATATATCATAACAATATGTTAAGCATTTATTTTATAACGTCTTGCGTGCGATTATAATTACGATAGAATGACAGCCTGTTAAGCTAATTGCTCTTATATAAATACTATATCATGTGGTTGTTCGAAGGTATTCATTTATTAATAACATTCTCACAGCGTCTGCGCAATTAGCTTAACAGGCTGTCATTCTATCGTAACAATATGTTAAATAAATATTACATGCAATTTTAATACAATTATATTGTGACCTTCACTATCCAAATAAGCATTAAGAATATAAGCATAAAAAGAAATGTTAAACTAAAAATATTATTTCTTACAACCAACTAAGCTAGCATGAAACAATAAATCTGAAGAAGGTCACAAAGTTTCCATGAAGATTATAACTTCTAATTAAACTAGCTTTAAAATCCATAAACAAAATATTATGAAATAAATTTAATATTCGTCAAACCAATAAATAATGACTAATTAGGTCTCTGGAATGAATATGAAATTCAAATTATGAATTAAGTAGTCAATAAATTAGAATGTAGATGACTAAATAGATGATGAAAATAAATAATAATTAAGTAATAAAATTAAATAAGCCTAAGAGTGAAGAGAAGAGAAAGAAGATGTGTTAGAATAATGAATGATTAAGGCAGTACTAGAATAAGAGCTAATGAATGATTAAGATGATAATAGAACAAAGGGTGAATCAATTATGATAATGAATTAAGATCAAATGAGAATGAAGAAATAAAAGAAAGATCATGATGAAATAGAAGAACAATGTTAATGATAGGGAATGAGATCTTGAACTATAAACTAATATGGTATTAAGTGATAGTAAGATAAACTATTATAAAACAGTATTATAAAACAGAGCTTACAAGCTTCACAAAACCAGAATATTCACAATAAAGTCAAAACAAGCTATAAATTTTAAGACTAAAGAAGAAATTTATATATTAAAGTTATGCTGACTTTAATAAAACTGTAAAAATAACATAACTCATATCCAAGTACAATAAATATCTGTAGGTGTAAAACTTTACCATAAATTCAAATTTACACTGTGTATTAAAAACTTATTTTTTTCAGGGTTCACATAATTTAACTATTATTATTTTACATGATATACTTGGGTCAGTGAGATGGATTTTGCTATTATATCCAAATATAGCAAACAAACAGCTCTTTAATACAAAATAGAATATACAAACAATATTTGGCAATTCTAGATAAACTTTATAAACTCCATAAATATTATAAACTTTAAGCTTCAAGAAATATGAATAAACTTTTAATAACTAAATACAATGACTTACCAACTGTCTTTTATTCAAGAATTATGGGCAATGTGATCAAGATCAGTGAATGATATATCTGATGGTTCAAATAAACGAGTTAAATCAAAATTAAATAGTTTATCTTTTAATATACTATTTAAAATAATATATGCAATTCAGGTTAACAATTTTTGATCACTAAGTGATGATGCCTTAAATGTACTTTTAAAATATAAGAGCTTAACAAATTTATTATGATATACCGATGTCTAGTCAAATATAATATATTTATTGATGATGACTTCAAAATAATAAGATATGTCAATAGCAATAACAATAATAATTTGAATGGTAATTAGCGATAAGGCCACAGACAACTAAATAAACTTTTAAAACAACATGATTTATTTACACTATTTACAAATTTTCTTTAAATATCAGAAATAATTAAATATCTATCTTTCAGAAACATTATATGAAACAAGACTGAGACATTATATAAAACAAGGTATGCATAATATATAAAATAGTATTGTACAGTGATACCTTCATTATCACTATCATTACCAGTTGTGTTCCTTTTATTTTATATTCTAGCACAGAGATGTTAAACTCTGTTTAAATTAACAAAACATTCAAGTTACCAAATAAAAGTGTATTCATATATTTAGGATAAGTAAAAACTTTAAAATTTAAAACTTAATGTTATAAAGCAGCATGTTAAACTATAGCTATTTTATTTATATCAGAATATGATAAACGCAATTATTATATGCAGCACAAATAATAATCTATGGAGAAATTTATTATATTAATGTGGGGACAGACATCAGAAGTTAAATGTATACATAACACCAAAACCTTTCCTATGTCCACAACATAATCAATCTAATCATTAACTTTTCTTACTTATCCAATGGTGAATCACTGCTTGATGGAAATAAAATGACATTGTATATGTGTATCTCTTATTATATCATACATAAATTTTATAATTACTAGTAAATTATGGTTGATTTGCCTATAAGTTGATGAAGTACTACAGCATCATATATACACTATTCACTCACACTATAGATAAACAAGTGTGCCTGAATATAACTTTATCTTATCACTGCCATATAATGTTAAAATACTAAGAACTTCACCATGCATGGGGGAAATAACTTTATAACATCACGAGGGATCAGAAAATAAAAAGAGGCTCTACAAAACAATATTATATAGTTGTACAATAATATGACTGATTCTGATACCTTTTACCTTGGTACAAAATGTGTGCACATTGTCTCATCACAGGGAAACAGAATACATGCCATGAATATAATCTTCTCTAGAGATTAACTGTGCTAACTAAGCATTAACTATTTATCAACCTCAACAATATAATCCTTCCATGGAATATGCAATGGGAGAGTGCTCAATTATCCCCTGCACAATATCAATGGTACAATGTTTCATGCCAATATATGCTGCACATACTTATAAGATAAAAATGATCACAAATCTTTGTCAATATAATAGTAAGATAAAAATAATTCTAACAATAAAAGTTAAAAGATAAATATCCCATTTCACAATGCATAAACTAATAATGTATTAAATCAACCAACATTGTAAATCAAATGACCATTAATTATTTTTAAAAGCATAGTAATGTTTTTATTATAACAAAAAATACACATACAGCAAATGAACAATAGCATACATTCTAGATCTAAAGTGGAGATGCTAATTCATAGGCAAAATTTAGTAAATGTAAAATGCTTATATAAAATACTGCATCTAATAGGACGATTGGGTCATTATATCATACCTCTGACCAGTCTTCTGTCTGTTTACCCATCAATAGAATACCAGAAGATATTTTCCATTATTGTAAGAAATGAGTATCTCTATTTATATCTAAACAAACTGGGTAGAATAGTAAATTTTAAACCAACTGGTAAAATAAAATAAAAAATATAATAAATGCATATACCTTTACATTAATCTGTCTTCAATGCAATTATATATATTCATACTACAATATATATATATTGATAAAAAAATCAAGTCAGATGACCTAATTTTAATAAAGCTCCTATTTACAAATGTTATATATAGACTAGTTCTAATATTTTTATTCCCTAGCACCTCACTGATGACGCTAGAGGCAGAAACCGTGGTCTGAGGTTGAGGGTATTTTTGAAGCTTCATAAGAGTTTGTTTTTAACTTACTCTATATATAACATTTGTAAATAGGAGCTTTATTAAAATTAGGTCATCTGACTTGATTTTTTTATCAATTTAATTTTAGTTTTTTGCTATTAATGCTTTGGCGATTTTATATTGCTAGAGCTACTAATATATGGTGTATCTGAACTTACTTCAGTCCCATACTGCTATTTGAGTTAGATAGCTGGATTTTTGGACATTTAAATGTCTGAAAGTTTCAGATTTTCTTCTCAATAGTTAGGCATTGATAAAATGCTGGACTAGTTCTAGTATTTTTATTCCCTAGCACCTCACTGATGACGCTAGAGGCAGAAACCGTGGTCTGAGGTTGAGGGTATTTTTGAAGCTTCATAAGAGTTTGTTTTTAACTTACTCTATATATAACATTTGTAATATATATATATATATATCTATATATATATATATATATATATATTGTCGTTAAATACAATTATATATATATTGTAACCTTCCAGGTTGGCACTAGAAAGAAATATGGGAAGGTCACATTTGGGATAAAGATAATTAGTTGAGAAAAATGAATTGTGATATAATATAATATTCGGAATTGAATTTTTGGGAAAAAATTAGGCCTAAACTGTGATATCATTAATATTTAAAATTGAGTTTAAAAAAAATAAAATCTAAACTGTGATGTGATTTGCTAATTGAAATTTGGATTTTAACAAAAATTAAAATTTTAAATAGATATATTGATGGGTGGAGTTTTGGAACTATATGTTTAGTGGTAGATGTTTGTGTACAATAGAAAATTTACATATCATCATAGACAGATGCATATGTGTATTATTAATTAGAATTTTTTTTATATGTTATTTATAAATTACTGATTATAGATTGTCTTAAAATCTTAGGTTTTAAAAATGATAAAGATTATTTGAAATAGTAAATGACATTTTAAAATTAATAATTAATGTTTAATATTTTTTTTAATTACTATGTATAGTAAATTCAAACATTATATTGTTTAAAATTTTATAAATAATATTTCTGGCAAGCTTCCAAAGTTGTCATGGAAACATAGAGGGCGTGAAGAGAGAAAGACAGGGTTTACAACTAAAAAAAGTAATAAAAAAAAGCTCCAAGGAAGAAGATAAGAAACTTAAAAGATTTTTTTAAAAAAAAACTCTAATAGTATAACAAATATAAAAAGAAATCGCAAGGATTATAATAATACCTTTATGGGAAATTTATATTGTAAAACTGGAGTTACCATGAAGGAATAGACTCAAAAGGGTTACCTGTCTTCAAATCTCTACCAAAATTCATGATTCGAATCTACTACCTATAAAATTGCCTGGATGTCTCTAAGTTAAGTTATTACTATTATAATCTATTTTAATGTATATTAAAAATGAATAACATTAAGATGGCAACGTTTTGTAAGATAGAGCTATTTCAAATTTTAACTTTAGACGCTAAAATTAAACGCCTAATTTTTTTTAATTTAAGGAATTTGCTATTAATATTCGATAAAACAAAATTTAAAATGAAAAAAGATATATATATCCAATATGATATCAAGAAGATACTTTATATTATATCACTTCACTATACACGCGTCTGTAACAGGATAATTTTCAATGCATGCAAATGTAATTATAAAGCTTATCACAAAATTCTAAAAGGAAAAGACTATTGTCATTCTTAACAAAAATATGCTTTAACAATGGATAGACATTTTTTTTTTATCTTAGAATTTACGGTGTCATTGAAATTAATATATGTGTTTCTTAACTTTCAAATTTTTTTTAAAAAAAAAAAACATTTTACATGTAATAATGAGGTATTGACAAATAATTTTTTTTTTTTTATAATAGATGTATAAACATTTTTTTTTTTTTTGCGTGTGTTTTGTGTACCTTTAAAAAAAAATGAAGTAATGTAATTTCATATATATATTATGATATGATAATGTGTTTGGTATAATCCGGAGATTATACTATAGGTGATTATATATGTTCGGATGTGTGCGTGATGTTACGTATTATTATTATTATTATTTTTTTAATTATATTTATTAAGCTGAATTTCGATAATGATTGTTATAAAAAAAAATAAAGAATTAAAACCTTGTCAGTTATAAGTTTATTATATAGGGAGTAGATTAAAATAAGTTAACGATAGAAATGGTCAGGAATGATTAGATTAAGTATATAGATTAAGTGTTTTAGTATTGTAGTCCCATGCTTGTCTCTAATTTTGTACAGTTAATGCTAGATGGAATATATATATATATAATAATTATAACGGACAAGTGTTATTTAAAATTCTATAATATTTCTAAAAGATTATTAATTTTTATTATCATCAAAGCGTTATAGATAATTTAATAGGATGTAATTTGGAAATTCATGATATTTACTATATAAACAAATGCACATATTCGAAGATATATAATGCACATATTAAAAAGTAGTCAATTTTCATTTTATCACAGAAAAATGTAATGGGTGATAAAGGTATCAATAATTTTTTTTTTAGTTATGATTTATTTTTGATTTTTTTTTTTTTATAATAAATATTTTATTGAATCAACAGCTTATAGGAATTCCTTGATTATATACGTTCGATTCTTCATTTCCACACACACACATCTAATTATCATAGTATAGTTATGGAAGATATGGGTTGTCAAAATAATTCTAGTTTTAGTTAAATTTGTTTGGTGGTAATAAATTTCAGTATTATAATACCAATAACACATTTTACTTTGCTTGGAATAGATAGTGATATGGATAGAAAAGTACCCGGTCCTAATGATTATCTATTCTATGTTAAATATGAACTTCTATTAAAAGAACATTTTTATGATTGTGCAATAGTTTTAGTATTGAACAGATGCCCTGAATATAATTAAATTAATCTTATAATATTATTGTCTATAGATGTTTTTATTATTCTATTGGCCTCATATATAAAGACCATACCCTATAACCTCAACTGAGCTAAGCCGTAGGGTAATTATAATATAAAATCTTTTAACTAACTTTAAATATAATTTATAATGATAAATTTTATTCTATATTGCATAGAATTGGTGCCTGGGCAATTATAAATATAGTAAAGTAGATAAGTGAAGAAGATGGAGGTTATAGGATAGGGTTTTAATGGCTAGCCCAATCGTGGGGCTTGGTATATTGAGGGTTTCAATGGCCGCCCAACTGGGGCTTCGACATTTATGGGTTAAATGCTTGATATATGATTGGGTTTCAATGGATGCCCAGTCGTGGGGCCTGACAATCATGGGGCATGATATTTATGGATAACTGGTTTCACAATGATTGGTGATCGATTCATTTTGTTCATATGTGTATTTTGTTCTTTGTTGGATATTATATTTTGTACATTCTATTATGAATGACATATAAAGTGGCTTATGGTGGCATGCAATGTGGATGGCCTGATATACATGGGTTAAGTGGTTGTCCAATTGTGGAATCTTGATTAATTAAGTCTCATATTCTGTAAAATATTTATCTTTTGTTGGTTTAATTGGTTAAGTGATGACTAGCGTGAATGGCTTAATATATACTTGTAGAGTATTTATATTTTTGTTGATATATATTGGCGTATATCTGAGATGAAAAGTAATCTTGTGCTATTAGAAGTATTTTAATCCTGTTTTAAATATACAGCTATTGTAGAATTGGTTCCAAAATAGAATCAAGTTGGTAGTTTTTCTTATTCAATGATTTCTGATATCAATCTGGAAGATCAATAAAAATGTTTGATAAAATGGAATTAGGGGTAAATGGAGCATTCACTAAAGTTTGAAATAAGCAAATTAGAGTTTGAAATAAGCCAATACCTGAAAGATGTGTAATAGATATATGAATGTTAGATGTATAGATTAAAAAAACAATTTTTTTTAGGTGAAATAAATAAATACAGCCATGAGACAGCTTAGTTTTAATTATAAAGCTATAGAAATATCACAACTTGTAGTAAATTAATAAATGTTAAAGTTGATAACATATTTTTTTTTAATATATATCTTTTGCTTGTCAATCAAATATAGTACTGATGCTAGATAAACATAGAATTATTGGTAGCATTAAATTATAAAGTGTTAATATTGTTCATATCTGGAACACTTCTGTTATAGAAAGTCCATAATTTTGAAGGTTAGATAGCATGCTTGATTGTTGGAGTTTTGTTGGTTGTATTGCAGATTTTTGGTGATGGATGGAGAATTGTTGTTATTGTCTTGGGTATATGGTGTATTCATGTCACTGGTGATTGATTGTTCTCATTCACTGCTCCAACCCAAATTAGGATATCATTTGTTAGTTATCATGAAGCAGTTAACAGTAGTCCTGCCATGATTTTGCCTCTAAGACTCCAGAGAGAGCAAGGCATATTTATTTCTAATATATATGTAATATTTGTCTCTAATACTCACAAAGATGAGCAAGACAATATCTTATCAAAAGCCCCTAAGACTTGGATGTAAGCAGGGCATTGTGATAGTGTTTGTAGTAGAATATTATGGGTTGTGGTAGCGTAGAGTGGTTAAAGTGAGATGATTATCAGAGTGTTCATGGAGCATTGTATGTTTTAAGAGCAGTGATGGAATTCTTCTATCCATTTCAAAATTGTGAACTGCTAGCAATTCTTTTAAACTGTCGGTATCTGTTGGATCTTTAGAAGATTGGATGAATATATAACTTGAATATATAGCTCATTCCTAACAGATTATTTTCTATATTCTTATGCAAAAGTTGGCATTTTTCATATTTAATAAAAAATTGTATATCAGTTGTCATAGTAAATGCATGTCATCATTAATTTTATTTTTGGTTATAAATAATTATTTTTTTTTGTTATAAATGCTGGTTATAATATTTGAATGCATTCAATACTGGATAAAAATAAATGAACATGTTTAAATCGTTTGGTCTTTTATCAGTTATTTGAATTGGTGTAGTTTATAATATAGCTATAGTGGATCATATAAAATTTAATTAATAATTTCAGTAATGTTTAGATTTATGTTATCTAGTTAAAACTTAATATCTTCTTGCTTATGTGTGTGTGGAAAATCGAACATTATATGGGAAAATAAAATTGTAGAAATTTTATGTCATTCAGGTAGTGAGGGTGAGTTTGAATTGTTGATTTGGTGGAGGTTGGAGCTGGTAACCGTTGTTTTCTTAAGTAATATTAATAAAGTTTTAAAAGATTATAAAATGGAAGAATTTAGTTTATACGATAGTTTGGGTGGGTCTCAAGAGACACCATCTCCAGACATGGCTGCATTGTCCCCTGACCTTGAATCAGGAAATGAAGCTATAGATATGTCCTATGGAGAGTCTAGTAAGATGAGAGATAATATTTGTAAAACCAGGGATGATGATATGCCGATGTGGGCCAAATCGTTTTTTGCAAAATTAGAGTCTAGATGAGTAGAAGATAGAGAAAGGTCAGAAGAGATGTTTGCCAAATTAGAGTATGGTCGAGTAGAAGATAGAAAAAAATCAGAAGAGATGTTTGCAGAACTAAAGTCTGGTCAAGTAAAACTAAAGTCTGGTCAAGTAAAACTAGAGTCTGGTCAAGTAAAATTGAAATCAGAATTAAGAGAAGAATTAAAGTCAGGACAAACAGAATTGAAATTAGAACTAAAAGAAATAAAGTTGAGTCAAGATAAGTCAGAGGAAAGGTTGGCAGAAATAAAATTGGAAGTTTCAGAAATAAGGTCAGAAATGGTAGAAATAAATACTAGTATAGTTAGGCAGATGCAAGTTATGAAGAAGAAAGTAATAAGTCAGGAATCAGATATAGCAATAGAAGTAAAATTGAGTCAAAAGAAATCAGAGGAGAGGATAGTTGAAATAAAGTCAGAAATGTCAGAGATAAAATTAGAAGTGAAACTAGAAACAAAGCTAGAAGCAAGGTTAAGAATACCCAAAATGAAGCTAGAAATGCAAAAGAGTATTAATGACCAATTTATGCAGATTAATAAGAATGTTAGTTTAGCTAGTGATGAAGTAAATGTATCCAAAGAGCTTAGAGAAATAGTTAATCAAGACTCAAAATTAGATCAAAATGGAGATATAGATATGCTTAAAGATTTCAAGAAGAATCTTGATAAACAGAAAGAAGTTGGTAAATTAATGAAGAAAGAAATAATTTCTGTAGACCTGAAGTATTTAGAAACCTTGGAAAATGAGTTGTTTAAGGTTACTGATAAAAATGAAAATTATATTCCAAAATGTGTTCTTGATTATTTAGAACATAAGGTGAAGGCGAATGTTTTTAAAAAAATATTTTATGGCGATACTAAATATATAATATGTAGTATGAAATATTTAATAGAAAGTGTTAGTCATGCTAGAGAAGTCGGTAAAGTGAAAATAAAATGTAAAATGAAGAAGACAAAGATGTTTGATTTAAATTTCCTTGGAAAAGTTATTAATCCAGAAAAAGAGTTAGGCAAAGCTAAAGTAGAGCTTAAATGTGAAAATAAGAAGAAAAATAAAGCAGATTTTATGAGAGAGGTAATTAGTCACAATAAACATATGAAGAAAATTAAAGTAAAATTCAAAGAGATGAGTATAGAGAAGGTTAAGATGAGTTATCTTAATAGAGATGTAGATTATATAAGAGATACTGGGAAAGCAAAAGTTAAATTTAAATTAATAAATGAAAAGATAGTTAATTTAAATTTTAGTAGAAAGATTATTGATGAAGAAAAAGAAGTTGGAAAGGCTAAAGTCAAACTAAAGAAAGTAAACAGAAAGTTGATTAATGTTATGGGTTTAAAGATATCCAGAAATAAAAGGATAGAGCATAGAAAGGTAAAAAATAGAATAAAGAAGATTGAGATAATGTCTCTTAGAGATAAACTTGTTAGAAGAGAGGAAATAAAGAATAATCGAGCAAGGTTTAAAGTTACTCAAAATGCTCGCAGTTTGGTTCCATGTCGTGCAAGACATGATTAAGAAAAGTCATACCTATTGTTCAATATAAAATTTAGTTATTTTTTTATCTTGCTTATTTAATGTTATTAAATATAATAAGAACAAGTGTTTGTAAAAGCATTAAATGTTTTTTTTATTGTTGTATGTTTATTTGACAAACATAATTTTTTAATTGAGGAATGATTTTAATGTAAAATTTGAATGTGTTATTAATATTGATTGTAGTTTATCCAATTCATTTTTCTTTCATAAGGGGAAAGGATTGTAACCTTCCAGGTTGGCACTAGAAAGAAATATGGGAAGGTCACATTTGGGATAAAGATAATTAGTTGAGAAAAATGAATTGTGATATAATATAATATTCGGAATTGAATTTTTGGGGAAAAATTAGGCCTAAACTGTGATATCATTAATATTTAAAATTGAGTTTTAAAAAAATAAAATCTAAACTGTGATGTGATTTGCTAATTGAAATTTGGATTTTAACAAAAATTAAAATTTTAAATAGATATATTGATGGGTGGAGTTTTGGAACTATATGTTTAGTGGTAGATGTTTGTGTACAATAGAAAATTTACATATCATCATAGACAGATGCATATGTGTATTATTAATTAGAATTTTTTTTATATGTTATTTATAAATTACTGATTATAGATTGTCTTAAAATCTTAGGTTTTAAAAATGATAAAGATTATTTGAAATAGTAAATGACATTTTAAAATTAATAATTAATGTTTAATATTTTTTTTAATTACTATGTATAGTAAATTCAAACATTATATTGTTTAAAATTTTATAAATAATATTTCTGGCAAGCTTCCAAAGTTGTCATGGAAACATAGAGGGCGTGAAGAGAAAAAGACAGGGTTTACAACTAAAAAAGTAATAATAAAAAAAAAGCTCCAAGGAAGAAGATAAGAAACTTAAAAGATTTTTTAAAAAAAAACTCTAATAGTATAACAAATATAAAAAGAAATCACAAGGATTATAATAATACCTTTATGGGAAATTTATATTGTAAAACTGGAGTTACCATGAAGGAATAGACTCAAAAGGGTTACCTGTCTTCAAATCTCTACCAAAATTCATGATTCGAATCTACTACCTATAAAATTGCCTGGATGTCTCTAAGTTAAGTTATTACTATTATAATCTATTTTAATGTATATTAAAAATGAATAACATTAAGATGGCAACGTTTTGTAAGATAGAGCTATTTCAAATTTTAACTTTAGACGCTAAAATTAAATGCCTAATTTTTTTTAATTTAAGGAATTTGCTATTAATATTCGATAAAACAAAATTTAAAATGAAAAAAGATATATATATCCAATATGATATCAAGAAGATACTTTATATTATATCACTTCACTATACACACGTCTGTAACAGGATAATTTTCAATGCATGCAAATGTAATTATAAAGCTTATCACAAAATTCTAAAAGGAAAAGACTATTGTCATTCTTAACAAAAATATGCTTTAACAATGGATAGACATTTTTTTTTATCTTAGAATTTACGGTGTCATTGAAATTAATATATGTGTTTCTTAACTTTCAAATTTTTTTTAAAAAAAAAAACATTTTACATGTAATAATGAGGTATTGACAAATAATTTTTTTTTTTTATAATAGATGTATAAACATTTTTTTGTGTGTGTGTTTTGTGTACCTTTAAAAAAAATGAAGCAATGTAATTTCATATATATATATTATGATATGATAATGTGTTTGGTATAATCCGGAGATTATACTATAGGTGATTATATATGTTCGGATGTGTGCGTGATGTTACGTATTATTATTATTATTATTTTTTTTAATTATATTTATTAAGCTGAATTTCGATAATGATTGTTATAAAAAAAAATAAAGAATTAAAACCTTGTCAGTTATAAGTTTATTATATAGGGAGTAGATTAAAATAAGTTAACGATAGAAATGGTCAGGAATGATTAGATTAAGTATATAGATTAAGTGTTTTAGTATTGTAGTCCCATGCTTGTCTCTAATTTTGTACAGTTAATGCTAGATGGAATATATATAATAATTATAACGGACAAGTGTTATTTAAAATTCTATAATATTTCTAAAAGATTATTAATTTTTATTATCATCAAAGCGTTATAGATAATTTAATAGGATGTAATTTGGAAATTCATGATATTTACTATATAAACAAATGCACATATTCGAAGATATATAATGCACATATTAAAAAGTAGTCAATTTTCATTTTATCACAGAAAAATGTAATGGGTGATAAAGGTATCAATAATATTTTTTTTAGTTATGATTTATTTTTGATTTTATTTTTTTTTATAATAAATATTTTATTGAATCAACAGCTTATAGGAATTCCTTGATTATATACGTTCGATTCTTCATTTCCACACACACACATCTAATTATCATAGTATAGTTATGGAAGATATGGGTTGTCAAAATAATTCTAGTTTTAGTTAAATTTGTTTGGTGGTAATAAATTTCAGTATTATAATACCAATAACACATTTTACTTTGCTTGGAATAGATAGTGATATGGATAGAAAAGTACCCGGTCCTAATGATTATCTATTCTATGTTAAATATGAACTTCTATTAAAAGAACATTTTTATGATTGTGCAATAGTTTTAGTATTGAACAGATGCCCTGAATATAATTAAATTAATCTTATAATATTATTGTCTATAGATGTTTGTATTATTCTATTGGCCTCATATATAAAGACCATACCCTATAACCTCAACTGAGCTAAGCCGTAGGGTAATTATAATATAAAATCTTTTAACTAACTTTAAATATAATTTATAATGATAAATTTTATTCTATATTGCATAGAATTGGCGCCTGGGCAATTATAAATATAGTAAAGTAGATAAGTGAAGAAGATGGAGGTTATAGGATAGGGTTTCAATATATATATATATATATTGAAACCTCCCTTCTCTATATATATATATATATTAATATATATATATATATATATATATATATATATATATATCACCTTAATAACACATTTAAACCAATATAACATAATAATAAACATGAGTAATAAAAACATTTAATCACATTTTAATTTGTTCCCTACTTTATAGTTTGTTCATTTACCATGAACTGACTGATGAGGAAAAATGATGTCATGGGCAAAACATTTTATGAGTAATGCATCCATATATTTTTATTATATTTGATATTAATGTTTAATCATGGTACTGAAAACATAGTAAACTCTCAAACTATTTTAGCAATAAAATAATAATACCATAGTGCTAGTCAATCCTTTCTGCAAACACAAATTTCTATAAAATAAAACTGGTTCTTCACGTTTAATAGCAAAAAAAAATCTTCTCAAAATTATTTTATTGATTTTTTTTCCTTTGTTCGTGGTAAATTAATAAAACAATCAAAATGATTCTACTATTTTGAATCATTTCAAAATGTTCTTGTTTACATTTAAATTTATTATCACTTCCAACATTTCACCAGCTATTACAAAGTGTATATTTTTTTGGTTCATTTATGTTTTATATTAATAGTATTAAGTATTTCTTATGTAATATAATAAATGACTATTGTTTGGTTCTATAAGAATTTCCATGAAATATGTTTAATAACTAACTATGAATTAAACATTTTATTTTGCATTTATTAGCACTGTAAATGTATTTTTAAGTTTTTATTTCTAATGATGATTTAATTTGGTGCCCATAGAGTTTATCAGACGATTTTTTTTCTTTAAAAAACTATAAAGTTAAGTTCCTCATTTTATAAAGTGATTAAACATTATAACATTTAAAGTAATTTTTCACTTTGTTTGATTTAATTTTTAAAAGTTTTATTCAAAATTATTATTTTTATCATCTTTTTATTAAGATGATAATTTACAAGCAAACTTATTTTTCTTCTTTATTTATAAAGAGCGCAAACATTTTTTTTTCTTGCCACTCTAAATAAATCACACACAACTTTTAAATATTAATAAGAGCATTAAGCTATTGCACATGCACTTTGTAGATTTTTAAAAATAAATGAATACTCCCACTTCAAACACAAGATAAGTCTTTGGAAAAGATAGAATGAATCTATTTCTTTTGAACCCAAACGCTTATGTATGGGCAAATCTTAAGTATTTAAAAGTAATTGTTTAATATCCCCACACTCTCACTTCCAAATACTTAAGATTTTCCCATGCATAAGCATTTGGGTTTGAAAAGATAGATTCATTCTAGCTTTTCCAAAGACATATCTTGTGTTTGAAGTGGGGGTATTCACTTATTGTTAAAAATCTACAAAGTGCATGTGCAATAGCTTAATGCTGTTATTAAACATCACGTTATATAAATTAAATAGTTTATTTATAACTTTTAAATATATATGAACTGACTAAAATAGATGAAATAAAAGTTCATACTTACAATTTCTTGTTTAGTCCTGAGGTTGACGTCACATTTTGTCAGACAATTTGTTTTCAATATGACTCCCATTTTTCTTTTCCAGTATGAACTGTAGGAATTTTCAATCAATGGAGAGAAAAATGTACACAAGGAGTAAAATTTCGTATTCCATGGTTTTAAAATTGCACTATCTTTTAATCTTCTTCAATTCAATCCTATTGTTATAACTGTTTTAGATCTTTATTTCTTTCTTTAATTTTATAGGTGTTATATGTTAAAGTCTTTCTTCTCATTTTTTTTCTTGATAGTTCCCCATTACAAACTCTGTTAAGTTATATATATATTTTATTCAATTGCATTATGGTATTAAAATTAGACCAATAACAGCATAGTGTGCATATCATTAGTATTACTCCATCTACCTTCATTCTTAATAATTATCCAGAATATTGACGACCAATTTAAACTACAATAAAAATATATTTAAGGAATTGACTACCATTATTCATTTACAAGACTTATAATTTAATCTTTCCAATTATTATTCAATAATGATAAAATACCAAACATATTTATACCACCAAATGAATAATAATAATAATAATAATAATAATAATAATAATAATAATAATAATAATAATAATAATAATAATAATAATAATAATAATAATAATAATAATAATAATAATAATAATAATAATAATAATAATAATAATAATAATAATAATAATAATAATAATAATAATAATATAATAATAATAATAATAATAATAATAATAATATAATATATTTTATTTATAAATATATTTTTTTTTTTTTTTTTTTTTTTTTTTTTAATTTTTATTTTTTATTTTTTTTAATATATAATATATATATAAAAAAAAAAAAATAATAATAATAATAATAATAATAATAATAATAATAATAATAATAATAATAATAATAATAATAATAATAATAATAATAATAATAATAATAATAATAATAATAATAATAATAATAATAATAATAATAATAATAATAATAATAATAATAATAATAATAATAATAATAATAATAATAATAATAATAATAATAATATCATTTTATATTATTGAAATCTTACAATATGCATGAAATCTCTTTTTCACTGAAGCAAATTTTGTAGTGTGTTTCGAATAGTCCAAGTTTTTATCATTGTCAGAATATTTAAGGATATAATTCACTGAATTTTAGAAATACGGTGTAGCAAACACTATAACCTACCATTGATATAATTCACTGATTATATTGCAATTGTTATTAAGTAAAATTAATAATTTTTCAGATTTGATTATTTAAATAATGTTTGATATAATCAAGCCTACCATAAGATTACAATATATAATTTTCCATTCATTTTCAATCAATCAATTAATAAACAATTTTTAGTAGTCATGTAAATATTCACACAATTATTCAAATTATTTTTATTGGAGTATGTTTCATATATTTGTTTTCTTTTTAGATCTTTGATGAACTTTAAATATTTACTACTTTTTGTAGCATCTATTCTATTCCCATATTTCAAGTAATGAATATATAATGCATATTTATCATCTCTTCTTTTAAAGGTATTATGTTCTTTGGCTCTTGCCTCTAATTGTTTTCCAGTCTGCCTAAAGTAAATCATTTTACAAATTTTGCATGCAATTTTATATACAATTCCTTTATTATACTGAAAATCATCTCTTATTCATAATTAACTATTAATTGATCAATATTTGTACTATTTGACCAGCCAATATTTATATTCTCATCAATATAATTTTTGTTATATCTTAAAGTATTATACATATTAGGATAATATGAAAGTTTAATCCATTTCTTACTTGATTCATGATTAGCATTATCAATATCATTATTATTTTCAAAAATGTTATCATTTACTATAGATTTTTTAGAATTAAAAATATATTGGTAATAGTTTTAGGATTATATCCATAATCTTTATATAATTTACTAGTCTGTTTGCATGTGTAGTACCAAAACACATGACAGCATAAGTGTGTGCCAGAGAATTCAACTATCATATGCAGAGTAAATGAAAAGTTAAGGAAGCCTTCTTCATCTCCAGAGACAAAAGACGCCATCAATAGGAAGGACACTTTATCAAGGAAATGGAATGCCTAGCATAATCAACACAAATTTGCATATCATTAACCACATTAACAGTTAAGTTATGATTATGAAGGCTGTACTTTTTGAAAGTGCTAAGCAGATTCATTCGTATTTATTTATTAACAATTTACAGCTTTGAAGACAATTGTGCTACACACACAAATGAATTAGTAAATATTGATGAGATCAGGTTGTGAAATTAGTAGCTTAATATCATCAATATTTATAAATGAATTAGAAAATATTGTAATTAAAAAGGGTAATTAATCAAGAAATAATACATTATTCTAGATAAGTGGATGATATTTTAATTATTAGTAATAAAAAGTAATAAATAATATTTATAATTAGTTTAATTATATATATATATATATATATATATAATACTAAATATATATATATATATATATATATATATATATATTGTAAGAGTATTTATATATACTCATACATACATATAATCAATATGTATACATTATATTTGTATTCTTATATTTATAGAAATATAATATGTAATTTAGTAAATTAGTATTTTTCATTCTTTATAATGAAAAACCATTGTTGGAGAAAAGACAGTTGACATAGTGATAACCTCTGGGTTCACATACAGTTTATCGAATTAAAGGAAATGAAATTAACTTAGTGATTTAGTATCAAATTGTATTGTAACATGTAGAATGCGATATGCTTCAGCAACTCATGCAGCTAGATAGAAAAATAATTTTATTTTTATTAGAAGATTAAGGATTCTATTCTTGCAGCTCTATCCTCACAAAGTTTTATACCATGTTCAATTTAAAAGAACAGTGTATAAAATAAAATCTATATTTTGAATGATTTAATACTTATTAGAAGAAATTTCTAATATTTTTTTTAAAGAAAGTAATTTGAATATATTTTTTGTGTTCCATAAAAATCATTATAATTTGAGTTTTAAATGTAAATTTTATTTTAAAGAAGAACATGTTTATAAAAACTTCAACTAAATTTAATGTACTTTACATTATAAGGAAAATTCACAGTGAGTAGAACCCCTATTTATCATGGGATATATAAAATGCACTGGCCTAGTCAAATATATATGTGTGAATAACATCTTTTGCTGAATGCCTACAAAATTATATAAAAGTTATATTTTCAAAATTGAATTATAATTGTTAATAAAGGAACTGTGTATTAACCAAATTGAAATCTACATACAAAGAGGAAACTAAATGTCAACTAGGGATATGCTATTATTTTCTTTAATGTATAACAATGAAGGAATTAAAAATTGCATCATCAAATGATTTTCATTCACGAATTCAAGGAACATCTGAGACTAATGTATTAGCTTTTAAAAATATCATTTAAGTTTTTGAAAATTATAATTGGGAAAGATTAATTTCATTTCCTTCATTATCGTATTCATTTCATTAAAGAAATGAATAATAAGAGAGAATTAATAATTTAAAATATTTTTCTTTTTATTTATGATTAACAAAAATTTAGATGTAGGTTAAGAAATATTAATATGGGAAAGGCATGTAAAAATATAAGGGATAAAGTGAACTTGGAGGTAAAAAAATTAAATTATTTATAAATTCACATACTATTATTTTCGGTGACATGACACTATATTGTTTATACTAATTTAAATAATCTAATAACCATAATGTATGATAAGTGGATAAATGACTAACATTGATATGAAATATATATTTTTATATTAATAAAGATAAATTAGTACAATCATTTTAACGAATGAAAATATTATATATAAATGATTGGATTATTATTTATATAATCTAATTATCATAAAATAGTGTTAATATAAAAGTCTTAATATTTAGACACTTATATTTTATATATGTTGTAAAATCATGTGGTGTTATAAGTTAGAAAATATATCTACTGTAAGTAAATAGAATATTTATATTTCTAATATAAGGAAGTAGATATATAAACAATTATTTATATATTATAAAGTTTAAGATATTTATTTGTTAAATAAATAATTATTATGTTTTTTATATTAAACTAAATGAGTTTTAAATTTGTTTTATTTATTTATTTGATTTTGTAAGATAAGAACAAACATTTAATATAATAATCTTTATTGATTATTATATTCACTTTATAAAACCCATTTCAAAGAGTTATTGAGATTTGTTGTTAATATTACTCTAGTATATTGATAGGAACCCCTGAAGAGAGTCAATTATTAAACTTCCCCGAGTTCGAAATCTGAGCATAACGGTTATGTCAATTAAGGTGAAAATTGATTTGATGTGGTTTAGATATAATTTATTAATAATAAATTATTTATTTGGAACATATATAGTTTATATCAAAATTTAATCACATCATTCGTAGCATCCTATATGAAGATCTTAAATCTGACTATAGTGAGATGCGACTGCCTTAAATTATCTTGTTGAGAGAGTGCATACCATTACTTATGGCACATCCAAGTGAGGCTCTTGAATCATAGATTCAATATCATTATGGCCTTGAATCACAGATTCCATACCAATATAAAACTTTGAGAGATAAATATTATTAATAATAATTTCATATATTAAATGTATTGTGAAATAGTAGAAAATAAAATAATGGAGACTTGAAAATTAAATAGTTAAAATTTAAATGAATAGATCTCTCGCTTAAAAATATAATTTTAAAATTAGGCATTAGAGTAAGAACACATATATATTTGAAAAGAATAAGGCATCGCATTAATATCCTATGATAAATAATATATTATCGTATAAGTAAAGATATAGTTAAAATATAATTTTATTATTACAAGAAGTAAGTATAAAATATTTTCTTCTAATACTGATAATAATATAGAAATGCAAACTGAGATACTTAGTTCAAATATAGCTGATGATACTATGAATAGTACCAATGAACAAATAGATATAGATGTGTCTGAAAATAATTCTATGTTAGATATTCATGTTCCAAAAACTATGGATATTATTGACAAACCTATAGAAAGTAAAACCAGTGATAATAATTCATCATTAAGTCAAATGATGTTAATGATGCAACAAATGAAGGAGAATTTAAATGCAAATATGATACCATAATGGAAAACATGCATACTCAGATGAAAAATCTGAAAGATTTATCTACAAACATAAATACCAAAATGAAAAAGATGGATACAAAGATGGAAAATCTGAAAGTAGATATCACAAATGAATTATCAATAAGATTAGATAATATAAAAATAGATTTGAAGTATGAGGTATCACAAATACAAACGAACAAAAATAGAAAATAAAGTAGAAAACAAATTTTTAGAAATAAAAACTATATACAATCATCTCCAAATTGATATGTATAAAATCCAAGAAGAGACTGAAAAGGTTTTAGATGAGAAAATAAAAGACGTCCACATAGAAATTAATAACGCAGAAAAAAATTCAATCTATGGAAAAAAGATTTTCAGTGTTTAAATGTGAAACAAAATTTAATTGATTCAGATGTAAAGTTAAATAAAGATAATATTGAAATATTATTAGAGAATCAATCGGAAATATTTAATGAATTGGAGAATAAAAATATTACCGTAGATCAAACCATAAGAGTTTTGAACGATGAGTTTGAGAAAGAAAGAAAAATAATGATGGAAAATTATACCCAAGCTTGTAAAAGGATTAAATTATCTAGTATCAAATAAGACACTACTTCAGATAAATTTAATCAAATATTAGAAGCTATTAATAGAATAAAGGAAGATCCAAATAAAAAGGAACATCAAGATGAAATGGTGATTGAGATGGAAAACATGCAAAGAGAACATAATAATAATAATAATAATAATAATAATAATAATAATAATAATAATAATAATAATAATAATAATAATAATAATAATAATAATAATAATAATTCTATAGGAGACTTTGCTCACCACCACAATCAACAGGCATCAATAAATCTGCAAAAAGAAAATGTTAGCAATACAAATCACACATTACAATCTAATGTTATAAATCAATTTGGAAAATTAAATCATTTTCAAGGGTTGACACAAATGAAGCTCCAATAGAGCATCTAAAGAGTTTAAATTTATATTTTTCAGTAAATACTAATTTAACAGAAGTTGAAAAATTGATAGTAGCATACAGTCACTTACAAGGTGATGCTTTATCATGGTGGGAATCATTATTCCAAATACCTAAAACTTTTGAAGAATATCAAAAATAATTAATAAATAATTTTTGGAATAATGATCGTCAAGAATCACTGTTGTATCAAATACTTCAGGAAAAATATAAAAATATGCCAGGTGAAACCCTTACTAAATTTTTTAGAAGACAAGTATCAAAGCTAAAAACCTTTGATACATATCATTTTAGCCAAAATCAAATTATTCGTATTGTGAAACACAACTTACCTATGAAAATTGAGCAGTCTTTATTATTTTCCTACGCACAAAATATCGAACAAATTATAGATATTTTGAATAATATTGACTCAAATAATGAAAAGGTTAATCAAAATTATGTTGAAAGAAAAAAAAAAATTTCAGTAAATGCTATTAATTATAAATAAGAAAACATAAGATTTTTAATCATTCACAGAGTAAAACAACGAAGAGTGATAATAATGCAGAAGTTAAATTAAGTTCTGATGCACATCACAATTCAAGAATTAACAGTATATCATCTACTAGTGGATTAAATAAAGGTAAAATAGGATATAATAAAAATCTACCCAAAACAACAGCAAAATTAAATTAATGGGGGTCTTCCAAATAGTCGCTCTTCTCAAAGACCCATATTTTAAACGAGGAATAAAAATAAAATTGTAGTTAAACAAATCACCAACATAATATGTTCAAAGGAAGATGATGAACCCAAGTATGCTGTACAAAATTGTCCATTAATTAATATTATGTATGAAGATTTGCAAATTAGAGCCTTATTAGATAGTGGTAGCCAAATATCTGTAATATCTGAAGAATTTTATAAAAGGTTGATGGATGAAAATCTATATTTTAAAACTTTACCTCTAAAATTAATACAGGTTACCCTAGCTAACAATAAAAGAACAAAATTAATTCAAAAGCAAATCTGGATCAAACTAACTATTACTAAAACATGTGTTTATCATGTATTTTCGATATTATCTGGACTTATTCATAAAATGATATTGTGAGTAGACTTTTTACATCTGAACAAATGTCTGATTGACTTTAAAAATAAAATAGTTAATGTAGGTGATAAAGTTTTAAAGATGACATTATCTCCAAAGTATGATTTATTTGAAATTGGTTGTATGGTTTCAAACATATCAGAAATACTTGTAAAATCAAAAATTGCTGAATGAAATTTGATTGATGGTGATAATGTTAATAAATTATAATTTATTCACATATTAAAGCCCTATCGAGGAAAAATATAACAATTGTCTTAAATAATCAATTAACAAGTTATGTAATACCTAAATTATGTAATAATTATTAGGATTATAGTAAAGAAATGTATAAATAGGCAAAACTCACTATAGGTATTGCCACACTCAGCAAGCTAGAGTAATCAATGGATGCCAGAAGGCTCGTGCATAAAATCCACATTGATTACTCTAGCTTGCTGAGTGTGGCAATATGTATAGTGATTTTTACCTGTTTTAACAACAGTTATACACAAGCATAAGATGTGGTGGTCATATGATCAAAAATGTAAAGAATTGAGATATGAAAGAAAAGGAAATACAATATATAATTGTGTCTAAGATGGATCATAATATTAATATGGAAACAGAAGACTGGTTACTTATAGGTTGGCAATTTCACAAATGAATTCCAACTAATATATTTATTGGATGCTAAAGATAGTCTAGTAAGTCTCAAAAATTAAAAAGCAGAATTGGCATCTTTAAATAAGTTTATGTATATTCATTTATTGGATGTCAGTGATAGTCTAGTAAGTCTCATTAAGGAGCAGGATTGGCATTTTAAATCGATTTACACATAAAACACTTATGAACTAACTAATTAAAACTTAGTTATAAAATAATCAGGTTTTCTACTATATAATTATTTTGATATACCATTTCAAATACTTAGTACATTAATAAGGATACATTATATAGAAATCAATTGAAAGAAGTTTATAAAAAGAAAGTAATCTATAGAATGATTTTTGCATAATAAAGTATTAAATTATTTAACTTCAATAGGGAATAATTTTAACTTAAATAGTCAGTAAATTTAATCTATGATTTGATCAAAACAAATATTATGAAATATATCCTATTTAAGACATTCCAAAAAAAAAAACAAAAAAACAACTCAATTGCCCATAAAACAATTTAATTATCATTAAATATAATAATAAATAATCTGTTTTTTCCCTCTCATAATTGATGAAGAATTTAAAATCTTAAGTCAAGGGGAAAATAATAAAAAAAAAGTATTGTACTAATGCACAAATGACAATAAAGATGAAGAATTAAAATAAAATGTTAGTTTATTTTAATTTTTTTTAGTCGAGGGGAAATATAGGAGTATATATATACTCATACATACATATTACAATATGTATACATTATATTTGTATTATTATATTTATACAAATATAATATATAATTTAATAATTTAGTATTTTTCATTCTTTAAAATGAAAAACCATTGTTGGAGAAAAGACAGTTAACATAGAGATAACCTCTGGGTTCACATACAGTTTCTCGAATTAAAGGAAATGAAATTAACTTAGTGATTTAATATCGAATTGTATTGTAACATGTAGAATGCGATATGCTTCAGCAACTCATGCTGCTAGATAGAAAAATAATTCTATTTTTATTAGAAGATTAAGGATTCTATTGTTGCAGCTATATTTTCACAAAGACTTATACCATGTTCAATTAAAAAAAAAACAGTGTATAAGATAAAATCTATATTTTGAATGATTTAATACTTATTAAAAGAAATTTCCAATAATTTTTTTAAAGAAAGTAATTTGAATATATTTTCGTGTTCGATAAAAATCGTTCTAATTGGACTTCAAAAATGTGAACTTTTTAAAAAAGAACATGTTTATAAAAACTTCAACTAAATTTTATATATTTTACATTATAAAGAAAATGCAGAGTGAGTAGAATATCTATTTATCATGGGATATATAAAATGCACTGGCCTAGTCAAATATATATGTGTGAATAACAACTTTTTCTGAATTCCTATAAAATTATATAATGGAATTATAATTGTTAAGAACTGTGAATTAATGAAGATGAAATATACATACAAAGAGTAAACTAAATATCAACTTCGGATATGCTATTATTTTCTTTAATGTATAACAATGAAGCAATTAAAAATTGAATCTTCGAAGGATTTTCATTCATGAATTCCAGGAACAACTGAGACTATTGTATTAACTTTCATAAATACCATTTAAGTTTTTTGAAAATTCTAATTGTGAAAGATTAATTTCATTTTTTTTATTATTGTATTCATTTCATTAAAGAAATGAATAATAAGAGAAAATTAATAATTTAAAATATTTTTATTTTTAGTTATGATTAATAAAGATTTAGATATAGGTTAAAAAATATTAATATGGGAAAGGCATGTAAAAATATAAAGGGATAAAGTGAACTTGGAAGTAAGAAATTAAATTATTTTTAAATTTACATACTATTATTTTTTATGACATTATACTGCTGTTTATATTAATCCAAATAGTCTAATAATAGTAATGTATGATAAGTGGATAAATGACTAACATTGATATGAAATATATATTTTTATATTAATAGACATAAATTACGTACAATCATTTTAACGAAAGAAAATTGGATTATTATTTGTATAATCTAATTATTATAGAATAGTGTTAATATAAAAGTCTTAATATTCAGATACATATATTTTATGTACATTGTAAAATCATGTGGTGTTATAAGTTAGAAAATATATCTACCACAAGCAAATAGAATATTTATATTTATAATATAAGGAAATAGATATATAAATAATTATTTATATATTATAAAGTTTAAGTTATTTATTTGTTAAATAAATAATTATTATGTTTTTTATATTAAACTAAATGAAGTCTTCAATTTGTTTTATTAATTTATTTGATTTTATTAGATATGAACAAACATTTAATATAATAATCTTTATTGATTATTATATTAACTTTATGAAACACATTTCAAAGAGTTATTGAGATTTGTTGTTAATATTACTCTAGTATATTGGTAGGAATCCTGAAGAGAGTCAATTGTTAAACTGAGTTCGAAATCTGAACATAATGGTTAAGTCAATTAAGGTGAAAATTGATTTGATGTGGTTTAGATATAATAATTTATTAATAATAAATTATTTATTGGGAACATATATAGTTTATATCAAAATTAAATGACATCATTCATGGCATCCTATACGAAGACCTTAAATCTGACTATAGTGAGATGCGACTGCCTTAACTTATCTTGTTGAGAGAGTGCAAACCATTACAATATATCTATATCTATATCTATATCTATCTATCTATCTATCTATCTATCTATCTATCTATCTATCTATCTATCTATCTATCTATCTATCTATCTATCTATCTATCTATCTATCTGTCTGTCTGTCTGTCTGTCTGTCTATCTATCTATCTATCTATCTATCTATCTATCTACCTATCTATCTACCTACCTACCTACCTACATACCTACCTACCTACCTACCTACCTACCTACCTACCTACCTACCTACCTACCTACCTACCTACCTACCTACCTACCTACCTACCTACCTACCTACCTACCTACCTATCTATCTATCTATCTATCTATCTATCTATCTATCTATCTATCTATCTATCTATCTATCTATCTATCTATCTATCTATCTATCTATCTATCTATCTATCTATCTATCTATCTATCTATCTATCTATCTATCTATAAAAATTATTAATCAATGTCTTTATTCCAATTATAATAAAATATATATAATTATTCAAAACAATACACTAATTAATATAGCAGAAAATATTTTAAAAACAAATATATACCATAATTTAATAGAAGTACTTTTGACTATGTATGTAGTCAGTATCAACTAGATTCAAATTGTATTAAAAAAAACCATTACAAATGTATATAAAAAGAATTACGTCATACATCAATTTTTCCACAATTCATTAATTTTTGTATTAGCAGCCTGTCTATTTATCAAATGTTGCTTTTCATGTTTTATTAACATTGTTTCTTTAATTTTATGTTTATTATTATTTTTTTCAATACACAAAATCTTAACTTTATTAATATCAAAATCAAAACCATAATTACATGTTACATTATGATCAAAAATACTGAAGGTGATACGTCATAATTTCTAACATTCTTTTATCTTAATTTTTGTACTCATTTATATATCAACCAATGCTCCTTTGATCTTTTCTTCAATGTACTCTGAGATTTACCTATATATGCCTTTCCACAATCACACAGCCATTTATATATTGCACAATTTTGATTTAAAATACTACATCTATTTTTTGAATTATTTATCAATCTATTTAAATTAGAAGTAGTATAAAATGTGATTCGACATATATTTTTATATATTTGTTTTATAAATTTCACTTGTTAATTGCAAATAAATGGTATTGATATCCAAGTTTATTTCATTTTATCAATATCTATAGCACTTAAAATATTACTATTATTATTAAACTTAGTAACAATATTATAAATTAATTTATGATTATATCCAATATTTAATAAATCCATAGTAAATACATTTATGTTACTTATTTTATAAGAATTATATTTACATAACTTATTATTTCTAAATAAAAATGATTTTAAACCAGATAATTTATGTATTATTGGCGCATTTGAGTACTAAGGAATATATCCTCTCTTTTCAATATCTTTTATTACCATACAATCTAATTTATTTTTATTATGGGTAACTTTAATATCCAAATATTGAAGTGCCCTTTTTCTTCAAAAGATTTACTCCATTTTAAACCTTCTAAACTATTTAATACATTAATTAACAAATTTATATCAATACCATTTATTTGTAATAAACAAGTGAAATTTAGAAAACAGGTATATAAAAATTTATGTTGAGTCACATTTTATACTACTCCTAATTTAAATAGATTGATAAATAATTCAAAAAATATATGTAGTATTTTAAATCAAAGTTGTGCAATACATATATAGTTGTGTGTTTGTGGTAAGGCATATATAGGTGAATCTCATTGTACATGAAAAAAAGATCAAAGGAACATTGGTTGTTATATAAACGAGTACAAAAATCAAGACAAGAGAATCTTAAAAATGATGACGTATCACCTTCAGTATTTTTTAGATCATAAAGTAACACATAATAATGGTTTTAAATTTGATTTTAATAAAGTTAAGATTTTATGTATGGAAAGAAATAATAATAAATGTAAAATTAAAGAAGCTATGTTAATAAAAAATGAAAAGCAACATTTGATAAATAGACAGGCTGCTAATAAAAAAAAAGATGAATTATTGGAAAATTGATGTATGATGTAATTTGTTTTGTATATATTTGTAACAATTTTTTGTAATACAATTTGAATCTAGTTGATAATAACTACATAGATAGTCGAAAGTACTTCTATTAAATTATGGTATATATTTGTTTTTAAAATATTTTTTTACTGTATTAATTATTATAATAAACTAAAGATCAGCTTCACACTTTCATTTCAATTGCTTAAGATTTCCCCATACTTAAGCATTTGGATTGAAAGAATGGGTGGATTCATTCTATTCTTTTTTAAGACTTTATCTTGTGTTGGAAGTGAAAGTATTCATATATTATTAAGATTCATAAAGCGCATGTGAATTAGCTTGAAAAGCTGATCTTTACTTTATTACAATTCATAATCATTGTGCTATATAAAATAAATGTCTTATTTACATGTATTAATTATTGTATTGTTGTGAATAATTATATATATATATAATTAAATTTTCTAAAGTAAAATTTGAAAGTAAGATTAAATATTTAGATATAGAAATTAATATAGTTAACGATAATAAAATTAAGTTAAAACATTTTATTAAAGAACATAAATTAAGAAAAAATACTCATGTAGATTTACAACAAGCATGGGTACAAAAAGTAGCAGTCATTAAAAATTTTAAATATAGAAATGATAAATATAATATAGATAAAAGTGTAGCTCAATTGCTAAAGAATCAATTTATTAAATTATATAAAGATTATGGATATAATCCTAAAACTATTAGCAATACATTTTGTAATTCTAAAAAATATATAGTAGATGATAAAATTTTTGAGAATAATAATGGTATTGGTAATAGTAATAATTAATCAAGTAAGAAATGGATTAAACTATCATATTATCCTGGTATTTATAATACTTTAATGTGAAAAAAAATTATATTGATGAGAATATAAATATTGGCTGGTCAAATAGTAAAAATCTTGATCAATTAATAGGTAATTATGGGTTAAGGGATGATTTTCAGTACAAAAAAGGAATTGTATATAAAATTACATGTAAAATTTGTAAAATGATTTACTTTAGGCAGACTGGAAAACAATTAGAGATAAGAGTCAAAGAACATAACAATACCATTAAAAGAAGAGATGAAAAATCTGCATTATATATTCATTACTTGAAATATCGCCATAGAATTGATGCTACAAAAAGTATTAAATATTTAAATTTCATCAAAGATCCAAAACGAAGACAAATATATGAAACATACTACATTAAAAATAATTTGAATAATTGTATGAATATTTACAAGTCTTCTACAAATTTAATAATAATTGGTGGATTAAAAATGAATGGAAAATTATATAAGATGATATATATATAAATTGCATGTAATATTTATTTAAAATATGGTTATGATATATTCAAATAGTTTGTAATTATTGAATTTATATAAGGGGGCTTTGATTTGGTTTAATAATTTATATTATTATTGTTTGTTTTAATTCCATTATTGGACACTGGATGGTTTTATGTGAAATAATTCGGTAATGTTAAATAGATTAGTAATATTTGAAAAGAGCTCCAAAACAGGTGCTGAGAAAGGCATTTTATATATAAATTTATTATTGATTATATAGCTGTAGTAAAGCATTTATTATTATTTTGTGGAAGAGCAGCATAAGGATTTTTATTCTTTTCCAATTTTTATATTTTTCTAGAATAATTTTTACTACTCCACTTTCATGTCATGTAGAGACTGTTTTTTCCCCTTTTAATTTTTTTGTGGAGGATGTGAATACCAAATACATTTGAAAAAAATTCTATGATCCCATGATGTACATTTTGTGCTTAACCAGCACTCATCAGTTCGACCAGACCACAATCTCTTACACATATCTTTATCATTTCATATATATATATATATATATTATATATATATATATATATATATATATATATATATATATATATATATATATATATATATATATATATATATATATATATATAATTCAATGTCTGTATTTTTCAGCACATCAATATACATAATCTTACAAATGAATATTAATAAATACAGTAATTAGATATATGTAAAGTATAACTTAAATTTTTTTATCCATTTAGAAGTACTTTCGACTATGCTCATGGTCTTTGCTGACTAACACTTTGAAAGGTTAACCTTTCCATAATTCCATGAACTTAATGTTTGCTGCCTGTCTGTTAATTAAGTCTTGTTTTTATTTGCATATTAGTATAGCTTCCTTTATTTTCCTTTTGTTGTTATTTTTTTCAATTTGCAATATTTTTACATTATTATAATTGAAGTTAAAAGCATAAATACATGACTTATCATGGTCATAAAAACATATGTTTCCTTTTTTAATAGCTACCTACCTCTCTCCCATTGTATAAAGTATTTTAATCATTTTCACTGATTGATTTTAACGTTTATAAAAATGTAATTTTACTTAAAGATGCAATCACATGATTTAAATGATCGACTTTAGCTCTAGGAAAATGATGCCTACATGCACACACACACCTATTACTAATGTCTGTAGGTTTTAATAATAAATTATACATATATCATAAGAGATAGGATGATTTAAGTAATCATGAAGTAAGTATATCTGCATAGAGATATACACCACTTCAGTAAGTATATGCCTGCATGGCTATTTCTCTTTCTCCTACATATATGATATCTTCTAAGTCCACTATACTATGCTCACATTCACATATGCTGAAAAGAATGTCCAAATGATTATTATAAACATATTAATTACTTTTTTGAAGTCAGAAATTGTTTGTTTTTATAAATATACTTTCCTGAACTCGTATGAGGTTCATCTTTTGTTTTTCACTAGTAGTTCCTATAACACTTATGTGAAATTAGTTTCATTTTTAAGAAGCTTTCAAAGTAATTGATTAAACTTAAAAACAACTATAGCTTCTTAGTATTATTTGGTCTCCAGTATTTTTCAGGCCAGGATTTTATTTGGAAGTAAGGTTTTATAACTTTTTAGAGAAAATATGTTTTAAAAACTTAAGTTTTTTGATAATCCATATAAATGTAACCTCATTATGTTTGTCTTCTAATTTACTAATTTGCAGAAAACTTTTTTATTTTTTATTCATACTTTTGGGATGTTTGTTTTGTTTTACACGGAATTATCTGATTTATAGAAAAATAATATTGATTTGATTATTTTTTAAATAAATAAATCCTTATGCATGTCTGATTAAATTTATTGTATAAATATATTTAAAAAAAAAACAATATTGTCTAGTGTGGAATTTCCATTTTCACTTTACTTTATTAAGTGTCTTTAATAATCTCAGTCAGATGATGAAAGCTGGAGAGAAGCTGATCAGTTTATAAATATTATGTTAGTAGAAGCGAATGTTCCATTCATTTTGATTAAACACATAGTCACATGTCACATGACATATATATATATATATATATATATATATATATATATATATATATATATATATATATATATATAATGTAATTCAAGCTAATATTAAATTACTTTTTGACAAATTATTCACATAATGAATTAATATTAAAATAATTATTTTCTAATATATTTTGTTTTATCTCTATTTTTTTAGATAAGCCAATATTTATTTCTTTTCCTTCTGATCCATTGGATATAATGGAAGGAACATCTAAAATAATCAATGTGACAGCAATAGGTTCACCATCTGAAATTACTTATGTCTGGATAAAAAATGGTACCCTACTTAGTGAAAGTCAGACAATAAGCATTAATGGACCTATTCTCAACCTCACAAATATCCATCATAATAATACTGGGAGTTATGTTGTTGAGGCAACAAATGATATAGGAACAGAAATCAAAGAATTTTACATAAATATTCAGTGTAAGATCTAAATTATTAAGTACTGTGATTATTAACTTTGAAATTTTATAATCGTAATGAATGTTGGTATAAGGCAGATCTATACTCTACTTGTAACCATGATAATCTTTATTAAACAAGAATAAGAACAGGTTACCATGGCCTTTTGCATTTAATTGTTAATGCTCCAATCTTTTGATATATTAGTAGGAAATTATAAAATGAAAGATGATATAAAAAGGGTATAGTATATAAAATTACTTGTGTGGTTTTCAGTATGGTTTATTATGGACATAGAGCAAAACAATTAGAAGAATGGTCTAAAGAACATATTAATGTTATTAATAGGAGAGATGATGGATCTGCATTATATGTTCACTATTTAAAATATGGACATAGAATAAATTGTGTTAAGAATATAAGTCCATTAAATTATATTAAAGAAATTAATAGAAGGAACATATATGACACCAATTGCATTAATTATAACAGAAATAATTGTATGAACATGTATAAAACATCAATTAATTAAATTGATAATTGGATAATGAAAAATGGAGGGTTGTATAATATGTGTTATTATAAAGATATTTAAGTGTAATTATAGGCTTGTGTTAATTTTATATAAAGCCGGTAGATGTCACTATGTATGCAATATAGGTTATTTTTGTAATTAGGACATATTAAAAAGAGTTTTTATATGTTATTTTTATGTGTTATGATTATATGACTATATTATAGCTATTATCATATATCCTTTTGTTGTTAGAAAAGATATTTTATTATATCTAGGATTTATTTTTAATTTGCAAAAGCAACATAAATGATTTATTCCTTGTATTATATATATGAAATAACTAAAAAAATATATAAATAAAAAAAAACAGTTTTTTGTCTGCAAAGCTGTTGACGTACAATTTTTGTAAGAACTTTAAAATATTTGTGACACGAGAAATCACACTGCCTGTGAAAAAATCTGTTTCAGATATTTTGTCCAATTTAAATATATTTAAAATGTCATCGTCAAAATTAATTTTTTTTTAATAAAAAAGAACCAAAGATTGTTTGAATATTATTACCTACAATAATATTTACTAAACTAACATAAAAGCATGTGTAATCATTTCAGAAATGTACCTGTACATAATAAGTGTTAACACTGAAGTTAATTTTACAATTAAATAATAAAAGTATAAAAACATATTAAAAATAAATTAAGTTTATAATAACGTGAACAAGTCTAAAAAATAAGAAAAAATAAAACATTAAATACATGAACAAAACACATATTTCAATAAAATTATGACACCAAAATAACTGCCTAATGTAACATAAAAAATATCATTGGATATAAAGTCAATATTATTACAATTAGTAAATATTGAAATTTAAAATTTACCTTAAAATTAAAACAAGCAAAACTCTTTATACAGTAGTGCCAATCAGTGCCAGCCAGAATAATCAATGGATGCCAGAAGGCTTGTGCATAAAATCCCTAACTAGTGCCTATTTATCCAATATCCCCAGACTAGTGTCTAGCTTGTGGCTTTCATCAAGTCTTGGATCTAAGATCACTGCATCTAGATCTTAGGATCTAATGCAAACCACCTAGCAGCCACCTTTTATCTCTACTTAATTACAAAACTATGAGTCTAAAATTAAAAATACAATAATATTTTCAATCCAAGCTGGACAAAATATGATGCAACCAATATATCAGCACTTCAAAGAAAAGTTAACAAAGCATAGCCAATTCAAACCTCCAGAAAACTTTTTTGGAAAACCAGAAACAGAGACCCCATTTGAAATCGAAGATTTTGCCCTCATTCTAGCATCAATTCTAGATACATGCCACCCAGGACCACCAAAAATCCCACCATTTGTATTGTCACTTCTCAGACGAATTACAAACACATACCTGTGCCAACTCACAAATCAACTATCACAAAAGCTATACAATATACAAAAGCTACATCCTGTCTCCATGGTCCCCTTCATTAAAAACAAGCACCAATAATTACAGTCTCCAATCTGAGGCCAATCTCAATGGAGCCTTTGGGAATAAAAATTCTGGAAAAAGTTTTAAAAGAAAAAATTGAACCATATATAATAAAACTAATATCACAGCATCAGTATGCCAACAAGGGATCATCAACAGGTCAAGCAGAACTGATATGCAAAACAATTATTAACTCAGTAATTAAAAGGAAAAAAATATGCCCCAATGGCTATGCAATTATATTTTGAAAGCGCTTTTGATTCAGTGCTAATCAAAACACTGTTAATTCAACTAAAAGCAATACCTTGCACAATATTATATTCAACCACCAATCTGCTACTAAACAGAGAAATTCACATCACATTCAATGGCAGATCATTATCATCTTTCTACCCCAGCCAATCAATACCACAAGGATCATCACTCAGCACACTATTATTTACATTATATTTAAACCCTCTGTTAGAGCAAATTAAAAAAAATCCAAGGAATTTTAATTCCAAACACCAACACATACATATCATGTATAGCTTACATGGATGATGTCACAGTATTTCTAAAATCAAAAAAGAAATTACCTATACTGCAGGAAATCATAAGAGAATATACAGAAAATTTCAGACTAACAATCAACACCATCAAATCAGCTGCATGGGCAATATTTACAAATAAATTAAGCACACAAATATATCAAGGGAAATTCAGTACGTTTCTAGGTTTCCAATACACTTGGGCATAAATCAAATGAGGAAGTCAATACAAACAAACTTAAAGCAGAAGCAGAGAGAATCAATGAATCACTCTCCAAATTCTATCTCTCACTCTACTCAAAAGTATATACAATCAGCTTATTATGACTAAAATCACTTACTATTTGCCAATAATAAATTTTACAAAAACATTTATTTGAGCAATCAACTCATTATACAACAAGCTGCTATGGAAAAAAAGTAGTAGCAATTTCTATAAAGCAATTAAACCAACCAACAAAATGGAACAGTCTTGGATTGCATGCAATACAAACTTTCTACACATAAAAACAGTAAATCTATTGATTGCCGCATTTAAATATTTCCCAAACATAGAGCAAAAACTAAAAATTACACCCATTGACTGACTCCCTCCCACAGATAATTATATAAATAGACTATTGGTAAGTGTTGAAAACATTAAAAACAAAATAACACTTAAGAACCCTATTAAATATACTTATTGTCAAATACATGATTTTCTATCTCAGAACCAAGATAATAAGCTAACAGTACTGGAAATAGATAATAGCCAACTACTCAAAAAATACAAAAAATGGTACCTAGAACCAAAATTTTTTGACTTTATCCTCAAATTGAATCTAAATGTATTATCTACAGCACATTTCATTTGCTTCAAAAGATTCTACCTAAATTTTGATCCAATATGTGCTTTGTTTCACAGGGAAAAAGAAACACAAGAGCATTTGATACACTACTGTAGAGGTCTAGATAAAGATAGACAACTGATGTTGAACAATTATAGGAAAAAAGAAAACACAATAGAAAAAATGCTGAAAACATTCAAGAAAAACAAAATGCCAACAACATGTGCAGCCACTTCAGTTTATATGCCTTATAGTGTACCAGATATACATTTACCTTAGACAACAATCCAAGAAGACATCCTAACACATATCTTAACAAGCTCAAAAACTTTAAAAAAGAGACGATATTCTTGCACTACTGGACATTTTTGCCACCACTTGGTCTCTATTTAAAATAAGAGCAGCATTATATTGGATAAACAAAATATAACCTCAGATAAAATGGAAAGCCAGAAAGAACCAACAATAAGAATTGAAATATGAAAACTATAACAATTACCCAAGACTCTAATGGTTAAAAAAAGGTATTTCTTTTTGTATTTAGTGATGAATCAATCCTAGTATATTATGTTTAATATGATGTAACCAATTTTTGCCTAATAAATTTTGCTTTGAAGCATAAAAATTATAATAACTAGTGGATATGAATGAAAATGTAAATAAAATGTGAGAATAATAATTTTTCAAAATATAAAATATTTATGAATAAAATTACTATTGCTTTTATGCATAATATAAAAGAACAACTTCTGATAATTATGTTTTTTTGGCTGTTTGGCAGATAACAAAATAAAAATACCATATATTTGAAATAGCTATTGTGAGAGATAAAATCTCCACTGACTCAGAATAAGCAAAGTAAAACTTTAGCTTGTAAACAACATACTAAATATAATTTAAATACTATTCGTTAATGTGCAGACTATCTACACATTTATAAACCCATAAAAAATAAATTTACATAAATTAAATATCTGGCAACTGTAATATGATATAATATTACATAAAATAAAATGAAAATTCTAAAAGAAAAATTTTGCATAAAATTTTACTTTTTTTTTTTACCAATAAAAAAGCCTTAGTTCATAAGCAGCATCCTTTATGCTAAGACATCCATTGAGCACACATAATATTAATATGATCAGCAAATATGCTGCAAAACTTCAAATCCAATAAAATATTTCAAGCACGGCAAAACAATTTATAAAATGAAACAACATAGTTCTTAAATGTAAATAGTTCTGAATTTAAATAACTCTGAGATATAAGACAGACAACAAATACACACATTTGAATAATAATTCATTGCAACAATGGAAATGACAATATTGTGATATAATAATATAAATTTTAAGTTGATGGGAAAACTTTTTGGAACCTCATGGATTAGTTTTGTTAAATCATAACTTCATTCTAATTTTTCTTAAAGACATATATCTTAAGCATTAAGAATTATTTAGACATCTCCTTTTTTTAAAATGGTTTATATGAAATAAGACATTTCCAGATTATATTTTTAAGGTTTTCTTTTTTAAATAATTCCATAAGCATTTTTTTAGCAATGAATACTTCAGCATGTTAACTGTCTACAAAATATTTCTGCTAAAGATACAACATAGATTAACAAATTAATATTTTATATTTCTTATAAATAGCATAGTCTATTTCTCCAACATTTTAATTGAAGAGTTCTAGCACATTCCTGAAGTATACAGTTCTTCCATATACAAAGAATTATAAGCACTTTTAAAAATTATTATTTAAACATTTATACTTAACAAATTAACTTGTTGTGCCAGAGAATATCAGAGAGAGAACTATTAGACAAAAAACAAAATGTACCAATGCCACAATCTTTGAAAAATGTTTATTTATAGTATTCTTTTTAAATTACTCCTCCCTTTTTTATAAAGCTGTCAATTTCTTAAAATATCAAATCAACAAAACTGTTATTTTTTAAAACTCAATTATAAGACAATTCAATATACTATTGACATCATTTTAATCTAGATATTTGAAAAAAAAAATGACATGTAATCTAATGAAATAATTTGGAATAAAGTTTTCTTATATTAGTAATAAAAATATTACATAAAAAATAAATCACATTTATTTTTCCTAATGATAGAATTACCTTAAAGATATTTCTTAACTAAAGCTTAAATTAATAATTATTTATTTACTGAATTACTATGATTAATATAATTATTTATTCATAATTTTTAAAATGAGTTTTAATAAATTACCTTAGCAATTATAAACATAATTTCTCACAATTCACACACACCCACACCCACATTTAAACCAGGGAAACAATGCTTTAAAATTTAACTCAAATTTTAATAATTGCTTTTAAGTAACTGATTGTGATCCATAATAATTACTAAATAAAACATTTAAAGATATTTAATGCTAAACTAACATTAATAAAAATAACACTGACTTCTAATAAACTAATATTTTTAACTTTTTATGCTATTATTCTAAAAATCAACAAAAGCTAACTTTAAACTAATTTGATATTGTCTGCTCTCCTAACTATTAAACTATCACCAAATATTATTTTCTGGCACACATAATAATATAATACAGTTATGTTTATTAACAACTGCCATTACTGAAGGAAATTTAAAATATTATATTTAAAATAAATATGCTTTACATAAAGGCTGTATTAAAGTCCTTTACAACAAGACTATTGTTTATTACACATTCTACTTATGAGTTAACTATTTCTTTTTTAAAAAAGAAATCAAATAAACATAAAAATTGATTAAGCTATGGAAAACAATTGGAGCAAGTGTAAAAACATTTGGCCACAATATAGAGTATCAGACAGTAATATATTATTAGTTTATGTATATTACAGGGTGTTTGTATTTAAAATTTAGATCTTTTTAAAATTATATATTTATTTATTAAAAAGAAGTCAATTCATTTGTTTTACATTAAAAATTGCAATATATATATATATATATATATATATATATATATATATATATATATATATATATATATATATATATATATATATATATATATATATATATTATAATGGTCAGGGTGTATTGGAAGTTGCAATCTTACCGGATCTGCCATACAGGGTGCCACCAGGCTATTGGTACCTGGAAAATTTATATAGTAGGCAGATACGTACTGTTAAGATCTAATTTTTACATATATGTTTTATTCCAACCATCAGCCCATGGCATTAGTTCAGGGAGCAACAGAGGTAATTTATAAAACCCCCCGTGATGGGGACCCCCCCCCCCCCCCCCAAACCCCCCATATAAATTCTTATAAGTTTTAATAAAGATTTATATTCACAAAATATATTAATATTTAAAAAAATAAAATAACCCACTGCCAGTAATTAACACACAAAACATTTATTAATGCGCATATAAATATTTAAAAATTGAGGAATATAATTTATCTTTAGATTTTAATATTAATTTTTAAATTTCAATTACTATTTTTCAACAGTTTGTAAAGATGAACATTTTAATACACTTTACTTTATAATGTTGAGTATAGATAGGCTACATACATTACCCAGTTAAAAACTTTTCAAAACATTCATTCAATCTCAGACTAAACGTTCATAGCCAAACCAACACCTGCTTCCAAATATATAGTTGCAACCCATATATCCCTCCACCTGCATCGACCTAACCATGAAACAAATAGCCTGAAATTAAACCCATTCAAAATAGACATAAATGATCAAAATATAAGTTATTGATGGAATTGCAGAGGGAAATTTACAATAAACCCAATGGCACTCATCATAAGATGCCACTGACACCAATAACTTAAAAGATATAGAAATAAATACATTTGGACACTCAGCATGAGGTGTCATACTTACTGATATCTATATATTTTAATCATATGAAAATAAATAAAAAAAAAACTAAATGTTAATGAATCTATGCAGAAATATACACCCAACTTAAATTTAATACATTTAAATAATTTAGTCAATAAATATTAATAAAAAAATGGAAATGATTCAATTAAATTAGCAAACTCAAATATATAAAATTTGGGTGCTTGTCTTATAGCTAAAGATGCCGTTGGATGGTGCCATTTTCACGCTAAAACTATAAAATATGTACATTCACGGGCTGTTGATTTTAATAATTTTTCTGTTCTTTTTTGTAATGCGAAAATAAAAACAAAACAAAATCGTCTTTTTTAAATATTATTTTTTATTAACATATACAATTTAAATGATAATAATAAATGTAAAATAAAATCCACAAATTACAATTTGATTCATGTTTTTTATATCGTATACTTTTTAAATTGTGTTACGGCTTTTTTTTTATCAATTTTCTATCGGATATTTTTCTACTTGTGTTACAGCTTTTTTTTTTATCAATTTTCTATCGGATATTTTTTACTTGTGTTACAACTTTTTTTGTTGTTGTTTAACTAAAAAATAATAATCGTAATAAAAGTAAAAGTTGTTATGGTTAGTTTTAGGGTTAATTTACGGTTAGGTTTAGGGTTAGTTTTAAGGTTAGGGTTAGTTTTAGGGTTAGTGTTCTGTTTGTTTGTAATGCTAAAATAAAATTCAAAATTGTAACCGTACTCAGACAGAAGAAAGAAACTCAAACTTTTTTAAACAACAACAAACACATACAAATGTCTTCTTTACTTATTAAACATGTTTATAATATTTGCTTTTTATTAAATTTACAACAAAACTTGTATATTTGGACTTTTCTTACTGGATATTTTTTTCATACTGCTCTTTTTTACTTCAAAAATATACAGACTGTAGAATCTTCTTTGTCTCATGGAATGTTACTAACAGTACATTACTTGTTACATTACCTAACTGCAACTCAATAAAAACATAGATATTTAACATTTTCCCAAATAAAAGTTCACTACAGTACGTTGTAATAAAGTCTTATAATTATTGTTTTAAAAAATCTGAACATTTCAATAGTTTAAAATAAAAAAAATCCAATGAAAACAACATTTCAATACAATTTAAATACAAACTCTCTCATCAAGCTGTAATTATTTTATAAATTGTGCAAATTCGGAAAATGTATTTGCTGCTATGCGACATACATGCTGTACTGTGATGCAACATAGTGGCCTGAATTCTGTAGTACAACAAAAAAGTTGTATTATAAAAAATGCGGGTTCGAATGTGTCAGCCACAGAAACAGCATTTTTATGTATTTTGGTGTGAAAACCGCGCCATAGAGCGACATCTTTAGCTAAAAGATGAGTACCAAAATTTGAAATCTTAATAAATCAGATAAAGTTCATTTTAAAATTTATGTTAGCTGATTATTAAAGGTTTGTTAAATCTTGTCAAAAGTTCTTACTTTTTTTAAAAAAAAATGTATAATTCATATTTTACAGTAAAAGAGCTCCTGGTTCCTGGTGCTAATTCCCACGAAGTCTTTATTAGTCATACATTGATGGAAGACCAGTCTATTATTCTGGAGATGGCCTTAGCTGGTTCAATCCTGGTAGTATTTTATTGTAGGACCCATATGATTTGGATCTACAATAGTGTCATTCATAAATTAACAGTTATATCATTTGAAATAAGGGAGAGAAAGTGAAAAGTGTGTCCTTTCACCCTTCTCAAAAAATTAAGCTGGAATTAACTCTCAATTTGAATTGTTTTCTTTTTATAGTAATCCTCCAGATTCATTGAACATAGTTTCCTGTTTCAATAATTTTCATTAAGGTCCGAGCGTTGGTTACAGCTTCTATTGGACATTCTAATTTTTTATTACTTATCTGACTTTTTAATTATGTAAAAGCCACAAAAGCTAATTTGCTTTTCATTTAATTAATAACACAGTCATTTCCATTTACTGAGATTACATAGGAATCTTAAAATAAAAATTAACATTTATTTTTATTTTCATTTTTTAACAAAAATAGTTTACCTTTAGATCTTTATTGTTTATATAAAAAAAGTATGTTCAAATACTTTTTTTTATTAAAAAAAAGATACTTTTAAAGTTTTCCATCTGTGCAATATATTATATACATTAAACAACTCTTTTTAATTTTAGCTTTTATGCTTTAATAAATTTATTTTTATTTACAAACTTTTAATTTTAATTTTAAATTAATGTAATAGCATATTATATATCATTAATATATATTGTGCCAGGCATTATCAAATGTCCATGCACAAAATCTGCTGTAAAGAATATTACAGCAGATACATTTATGAATTTGTAGATATTAAGCACAACAAATATATAAATGTGCTATATTAATAGTGGAGTGGTCTGAGCATTAAAATACCAACACACACCAATTTAAATAATATGAAATTGACATAGAAAATATTGTAGTAAACTCATGTATTTTTTTTGGTTTTATATTTCCTTTTTGTATATGTTTTATGATATGTTATTTTATGTATTTGGCTTTCTCTGAAAAATTCAAATAGAGAAAAGCAATTGTTCCAAAATAATTGTACATATTTTTTTTTAATTACTTTTCTAAAAACTAATTTTATTCTGTAAACTAAGAATGTTAATTGCTTGTGCAAAAATCTGATCAAAAGCAAAATGTTTGATAATGCTTTAATTAAACTGTTATCTTTTTAAAAATTCTTTTGAATTGATTTTGTGAGCAAGTGGTCTGAGTAATCAATAAGGAATGTTATAATCTAAATGATAAGATAAATTGGAAGGATTGGCTGATTCATGCTTCTCAGGGGATTAGTGGGATTGATAGTGCTGTGGGATTCATTCTTTCTTTGGCATTCAAGTCGTTCACTACTTTTGCTCCAGAGATTTTCAATCATCTAACAACTTAGAGATAAATTTATGGACTAGACCGCTGCTGACATTTTCTAAGAAATCCATTATATAGTTCTTTTAAGAACTCTTAATAAAATTTATTATCATATACAAACAGAGGAAAATATGAAACAATCTACCAGTGAGTCCAGTAAAATGACCGTGGGGTAGACAACCAGCCAGCGCACCGCCCTTTCTCTGTCCCAAGCCGCCAAGATGTGACCACGCCAGTTCCAGCCGCCCACGATGATGACAAACGCCGCCTTACTAAATGGAAGAAATCGTCACCACACAGCCAGTTAACTTGAAGCCCACTCAGCCCAGAGGAGAAGAATGAAGACGCAGATATAAGTTTATTTTAAGATATTTATTAACATTGAAATAATTAACTTTTCTATTTCCGATTAGATATATATATATATTTTTTGTTATTATTATTTATCATTTAAAAATGAGAGAGTCTCTCGCATATGTATAAATTTACGGTTATTGCGGTCATAAATGGTAAAGCTTTTACTTAAATCCTTTGAGTGAATTTTTCTATTTCAAATTAGTATTTTCAGCAAAGATCGCAATGAGATTTTTTTTTGTTGTTGTTGTTATTGCTATTCGTTTTGCTGTTGTTGTTATTCCTGAAATTCGTCAAATATAAATATGCATGTAGATATATGTATGCGTTCATACGCTTATTATATTCGGTAAATATGATATCTCATGCTGAATATCTAAAAATGTATTTAACCGGATATCCTTTTAAGTTTTTTTTTTTTTTGTGACTGCTACACCTCACGATGAGTGTAAGAAGGGATTGATTTATTACAGGTTCCCTGGAAGCAAGTACTCTAATAACTTTATATTTAAAATAATAGTAAGTGTATAATTTGGCTGCACGTATATACATGTATAGAAATTTATCTTTGGCAAAACGGAAATAGATACAGTACCTTATGGTGAGTACGATATGGTATCTGAGCCCATGCAACATATTGACTTGTTGAAAATATGAAATTAGTGATATATTTCATTGTGCAAATATGCATAGTTCCATTATTATATTTCCTATCAATAAAAAGGTTTTAAAGTTATCAGTAAAGGCGTATGCCTGTATGACCGAAAATCTCATATCTGTATATCAAATCACACAAATTAAAATTTATTTCTATTGGGTAAAAAGAGCTCAGACCACTTCCATTACTTACAAACATTGTAAATAGCTTTAGGGATTTATTATTATTTTATTTCAAATTGTGTTTATCGATTTCAATGCATACATGGGTTGTTATCATTAATTATTTAGTATTTTTTTTTTATTATATCATCATTAGTATGAAATGGTGGTGGGTATTTGGGATTAAATAAATATTTAATCATAATATTAAACTTGTTTCGGTTTCGTATTATTATTTATATTGATAAAAATGTGTTCTTTCCTTATCAACCACGTACCTGTAATAATCATTTAACTTACCCATTTGAAGACCCTAGATGTAGAGTGACTGAGCTAGCCACAAAGGGATATCGCTCTACCGGGGTGTTGAATCTTATTCTCATGCTTCGCTGGACATATGGTATTGCACATCCTTCTGGGAGGGAAAAAAAATTCATTTTTATTCTTTTCTAGAAGTGGCGCGCAAAAATCTATTTTGTAAATAGATTTTTCAAAGGTGTGTACTTGCCATTGTTCTAAATATTCGGGCATTCAAATAAGATATCAACAAAAGGGTGTTTTTAACTGGAAGAGTCCTGTCAATCCACTCTTCTATCAGTTTGGCTAGAAGTACCCATATACATGAGTACAGACAATCGGCTAGATTGGTATCCATTTCTTTTCCTGTTAAATCTTGTTCACTTCATGCTCAGTGCAAGATTAGGATCAGGAAATCCGCAGGGAGAATGGACCGGTACAGTAAAACTGGCGCACAACGTGTTTTAAATGTAAAAATGGTACAATTAAGGAAAGAACAAGCTAAATTATAGAAATGTGTAAATAACGGTAAAAATAATTTACGTGCCGTAGGTATATATAAACTCTATCTAGGTGAAATAAAAACTAAATTAAATGTTAAATATGAGAAGTTATATAAAGTTTGATCGTTAGTTGTTTTTTTTTTTTTCTAAATATATAGTGTAATTAATAGGCCGTACAAATGAACACGCTTGGTTTGCTATATATATTTTTTGAAGATATTCTTAGTTAATTAAAAATATTTTACTCAGAAATTTGCAGTTCCAAAATGATAGTTTATTCTTTGTAGCGACGGATATTTAATATATATTTATGATTCAAATTGTTAGCAATAAATCAAATGCTCACACTCTATTCTATAAATATACCGGATAAATAAAATAGACTTCGAAGTTATTTTAAATAAGTATACATGTAATATATTGACGTTGATATTTTGTTATATAGAGTATTGATTTTTTTCATCTTAATAATTGCTTAACAATTTGCACTTTAAACAGAGTCGCTAACATTTTATTAGATAAATAAAGTTGCCGTTTTAAACTGAGTAAAAACTGACGTCTCATGTGTAATTAAAATAGAAATAAACTATATAAAAATTATTAAACGAATGAGTGGAGGAAAGTAGGTCACACGCTGTATATATACGTATATAAATGGTCGGAGGTTTTACAAATAAAAGTAATAGGTTATTATAGCATAATATTTTTAGAATAACTTACAGTTGAATTTGTTGGTTTCTTGTTTTGTTTTGAAAGGGAGAGAAAATAGACATTTTAGATATAAGTATAAGACCCGTTTTTCAAAATTGTGTAATATTTAAAGTAACTTATACTTGAAGATGTTTTTGTTTTTTATACTAGCATAACGAAATAGAGTTTCGTACGTTAAACTTGATTTTTTTTTTTACTATCTATAAATAAGGTTAGATAGACGTAGGTAGACATGGGCGGAGTGGTTGGAACAGGGCGTAGAAAAGACACATAATCGGCGATTGGAATGGGGCAGAGTTGGGTGCGCGGTGTACTGCGTGTTTAAAAATAAAATATAATGGAAGAAACGTTAGTGTATATAAAACAAGAAATGGCCAGAATACCACAAAGAATGGAGGAGTTCAAATGTGAAATGTCAAAGGAAATCGAACCAAAATTTTATAGCTTTAAAAATGAGATACACGACAGAGAAAAGGGACAATCTTACTCTTGCAATATAAACCAATTTTTAAAAATAAAGATATTTGAGGGACAAACAGATGAAGCCCCTATCGAGCATATTAAAAGTTTAGAAACATATTTCCAAGTGAATCAAATTAATGACTTTGGTAAACTGGCAATTGCCTACAATCACCTCCATGGCGATGCTCTAATATGGTGGCAGTCTTTGTTCCACCATCCCAAAACATTTGAGGATTATAAAAAGGTATTGTTAAAAAGTTTTTGGAGTGAACAGTGCCAAGATATGATCCTGCAACAAGTCATGCAGGAAAAATATAAAGAGAATACTGGCGAAAATTATTCGAAATTTTTCAGAAGACAAGCAGCTAGACTTCAGACACTGAAAGTATGCCACATATCAGAGGGGCTAATAGTCATGATAATCCGCCGTAATTTGCCACTTCATGTTGAACAAATGGTGCTCACCGCAAGGACAGATTCAGTGCAACAAATGGATGAATTATTAAATGAGATAGACATGAGCAACCAATACAAGCTATCAGCAAAGGTTTGGGAAGATAAACATACCAATCACACAAACAGGAACAAAAATGAAGAGTTCTGTGGCCACATCATAAAACCATGGACTAATATGGACAAAGAAATATCAAACTTGATATGTTCATGGGAAGATAGAGTGCCTGAATATGCTCCTCAAAGTTGTCCTGAGATCAGTCTGACAATGGAGGGACTTGAAGTCACGGCCATGCTGGATTCGGGCAGTCAAATATCTGTAATATCAGAAGATCTATACCACCGCATTGTAACAAAAAACCCAAGCATAGAAATCTTACCTTTGAAGACAGCACAAATAACATTAGCAAACAACCGGAAAGCAAATCTTCTGCCTAAGCAAATTTGGGTACAGATGCACATACAGCATAAGATGGTATACCAAGTGTTCTTAATAATGACCAGTCTTATCCATGAAGTTGTGTTGGGTTCAGATTTCCTACACAAAAACAGATGCATTTTGGATTATGAACATCAGCTGGTAGTGTGCAATGACAAACAAATTGAAATGCTAACACCCCACTTACATGATGATACTGAGGCATGTTGTATGACCCAACTGGACATGGAGCTGATGGAAGAAAAGGCAAATGGAGCAAAACTGACTTCTGCCACTGAGACGGAAAAACTCAAATCTATGCTTTATACTTATAAAAACATATTTTCTGATAGTCCTGGGCTCATTAAAGGATATAAACAAAGAATCAGATTGAAACCAGGAGAACCGTTCCAAGCGCGATCCTACCCCATACCACACAAATTTAAGGAGGAGGTGGAGAAACAGCTGGAACAAATGTTGAAATGGGGTATCATTGATAAATGCTTTTCCCCATACTGTAACCCCCTAGTGGTGGTCAGAAAGAAAAATGGATCCGTGCGGTTATGCCTTGATGCACGCCAACTTAACAGGGCGACAATACCAGATTGTACTATTCCACCTCGTATGCAAGAATTACTCATGAAATTTAAAGACAAAATAATATTTTCCACATTTGACTTAACTGCTAGCTATTGGCAGATCGGATTACATCACACAGATCGCAAATACACAGCTTTTAGATATGGAGGCCACACATATCAATTTAATCGAATGCCTTTTGGCTTAGTTAATAGCGGTGCAGGTTTATTACGATGTCTGGACCAAGTTTTGTCTCAGGAAATCAAGAAAATTTTAACAATATATGTGGACGACGTCGTAGTAGCATCTACATCTCTAGAAGAACACTTCCAACACTTACAAAGATTTTTTGCAGAATGTGAAGCTAAAGGAATCAAAATCAATCTGAAAAAGAGTATATTGATCTCTGAGGAGATAGAATTTTTGGGTCATTTGGTGGGACGAACAGGAATCAAACCTCACCCTGATAAAATCAGTGCAATAAATGACTTCCCTGTACCTAAAACTCGAAAGCACATTCGGTCCTTTGTAGGACTATGCAACTTTTACAACAGGTTCTGTGAAAAATTTGCTGACCGAATGGAACCTTTGTTAAGATTACTCAGGAAAGATACCCGTTGGAACTGGACCAGTGAACAAGAGGAAGCATTCGCTGAGATTAAGAGGGGTTTCATAAAACAAGTAGTGCTGGCATACCCAGACTTCGACAAACCTTTTATACTCCAAACTGATAGCAGTGCATATGGATTGGGTGTCACACTATCCCAAGTTCAGCAAGATGGACAGATAGGGGTCCTGTACTTCATAAGCAGGTTGTTGAAAGGACCTGAACGTAATTACACAGTTACAGAAAAAGAAGCCCTTGCAATCGTATGGGCATTTGAGAAATTTCGCCCTATGCTACTAGGCTCTGAAGTGATAGTAATTACGGACCACAAGAGTCTTCAATTTCTAAATCACAGCTATCTCACTAATAGCCGACTAGTTCGCTGGAGTTTGTTTCTCCAAGAGTTTAATTATACGGTGAAACATTGCAAAGGAGCTGAGAATGTGGTGGCTGACATCCTCAGTCGTCATCCCATTCAAACTCAACCACAACAACACCTGAAGATAGATCATGCATACATGATGGGCATATCATGTAAGGACAAAGACATAGAGGAACATCTAAAACAAATGTCAAAGAGACAGCATGAAGATAGGGACTTAAACCGGATCATAACACGGTATACACAATCTCCTCAGAAGGATGACAGTACGCTAGGTAAGAAGTGCCGATACAAGATAGAAAAGGAGGTTTTATATTACCAAATTCAAGAAGACATTGATGAATGGAGAGTGATGGTACCACCAGCCATTCGGGGCCTTCTCACTGATTACATTCACCGATTATATGGACATTATGGAACCCCAAAAACTGAATATTGCCTCAAGCGCTGGTTCTATTGGCCTGGGATGCACCGAGACGTAATAAAGATTTTGAACAAATGTGAAATATGCCAGCGTGCAAAACCACTGAATAGAGCATACACAACTCCAATGAAATCAATCATCCCTAACAACTCAAAGGAAATAATGGCCATGGATTTTTATGGTCCTCTGCCACCCTTCAATAGAAAAAGATATTTACTCGTTGTATATGACCTTTTCTCCAAATTTGTGGCAGCCTACCCTTTAGCAAGAACTACAACACGTGAAACTATAAAAGTTCTAGAGTCCTCACATTTTAACACAGTTGGGAAACCAGAAACGATCCTGACAGACCATGGAACCCCTTTCGTATCAGAAGAATGGAACAAATGGGTTACTAAGCGGCAAGTTAAACACGTACTTACATCGATCCGTAACCCCCAAAGTAATCCTTGTGAAAGAGTTATGCGAGAGTTGGGAAGGCTGTTTCGTACATACTTACCGACAAACCACAAGGGATGGGTAAAACAGCTACCTCAGATACTAAATTATATAAACTGGTCTGTTCATGAATCCACTGGATTCCCTCCAACACAGCTACATTTTGGAAAATTTGTACCAAAACTCTTCAAGGCAAATTTCCCAGGGAGCAGAGACAAAACAATTGATATGGAATTAGATAAAAAAAAGGCTCAAGCCCAGATGCATAAGATGAGTCTCAGAAGAAACAAAAGGAAACACAGCACGCAAAACTACCAATTCAAGGTAGGGGACAGAGTGATGGTCAGAACGCCTCATGTGAGCATTCCAGAAAAGTTCCAGTGTAAAAAATTTTTTAACCTTTATGAAGGCCCTTTTGAAATTGTGGACTGCAGTGGGAATAATGCTTTTTGGATTAAAACAGAACAGGGAATAAAGGGCACATACAATGCCCGGGCACTAAAACCCATACCATAGCATCCAGGATGCTCTAGAGATCATCTCACACGTATAGTTCGGAATAAAATCTTAAGACTTTAAATGGTCATACCCATTTAAAAGTCTCATTGGAGAGGGGGTATTGTGCCAGGCATTATCAAATGTCCATGCACAAAATCTGCTGTAAAGAATATTACAGCAGATACATTTATGAATTTGTAGATATTAAGCACAACAAATATATAAATGTGCTATATTAATAATGGAGTGGTCTGAGCATTAAAATACCAACACACACCAATTTAAATAATATGAAATTGACATAGAAAATATTGTAGTAAACTCATGTATTTTTTTTGGTTTTATATTTCCTTTTTGTATATGTTTTATGATATGTTATTTTATGTATTTGGCTTTCTCTGAAAAATTCAAATAGAGAAAAGCAATTGTTCCAAAATAATTGTACATATTTTTTTTTAATTACTTTTCTAAAAACTAATTTTATTCTGTAAACTAAGAATGTTAATTGCTTGTGCAAAAATCTGATCAAAAGCAAAATGTTTGATAATGCTTTAATTAAACTGTTATCTTTTTAAAAATTCTTTTGAATTGATTTTGTGAGCAAGTGGTCTGAGTAATCAATAAGGAATGTTATAATCTAAATGATAAGATAAATTGGAAGGATTGGCTGATTCATGCTTCTCAGGGGATAGAGTGGGATTGATAGTGCTGTGGGATTCATTCTTTCTTTGGCATTCAAGTCGTTCACTACTTTTGCTCCAGAGATTTTCAATCATCTAACAACTTAGAGATAAATTTATGGACTAGACCGCTGCTGACATTTTCTAAGAAATCCATTATATAGTTCTTTTAAGAACTCTTAATAAAATTTATTATCATATACAAACAGAGGAAAATATGAAACAATCTACCAGTGAGTCCAGTAAAATGACCGTGGGGTAGACAACCAGCCAGCGCACCGCCCTTTCTCTGTCCCAAGCCGCCAAGATGTGACCACGCCAGTTCCAGCCGCCCACGATGATGACAAACGCCGCCTTACTAAATGGAAGAAATCGTCACCACACAGCCAGTTAACTTGAAGCCCACTCAGCCCAGAGGAGAAGAATGAAGACGCAGATATAAGTTTATTTTAAGATATTTATTAACATTGAAATAATTAACTTTTCTATTTCCGATTAGATATATATATATATTTTTTGTTATTATTATTTATCATTTAAAAATGAGAGAGTCTCTCGCATATGTATAAATTTACGGTTATTGCGGTCATAAATGGTAAAGCTTTTACTTAAATCCTTTGAGTGAATTTTTCTATTTCAAATTAGTATTTTCAGCAAAGATCGCAATGAGATTTTTTTTTTTTTGTTGTTGTTATTGCTATTCGTTTTGCTGTTGTTGTTATTCCTGAAATTCGTCAAATATAAATATGCATGTAGATATATGTATGCGTTCATACGCTTATTATATTCGGTAAATATGATATCTCATGCTGAATATCTAAAAATGTATTTAACCGGATATCCTTTTAAGTTTTTTTTTTTTTTTTGTGACTGCTACACCTCACGATGAGTGTAAGAAGGGATTGATTTATTACAGGTTCCCTGGAAGCAAGTACTCTAATAACTTTATATTTAAAATAATAGTAAGTGTATAATTTGGCTGCACGTATATACATGTATAGAAATTTATCTTTGGCAAAACGGAAATAGATACAGTACCTTATGGTGAGTACGATATGGTATCTGAGCCCATGCAACATATTGACTTGTTGAAAATATGAAATTAGTGATATATTTCATTGTGCAAATATGCATAGTTCCATTATTATATTTCCTATCAATAAAAAGGTTTTAAAGTTATCAGTAAAGGCGTATGCCTGTATGACCGAAAATCTCATATCTGTATATCAAATCACACAAATTAAAATTTATTTCTATTGGGTAAAAAGAGCTCAGACCACTTCCATTACTTACAAACATTGTAAATAGCTTTAGGGATTTATTATTATTTTATTTCAAATTGTGTTTATCGATTTCAATGCATACATGGGTTGTTATCATTAATTATTTAGTATTTTTTTTTTTATTATATCATCATTAGTATGAAATGGTGGTGGGTATTTGGGATTAAATAAATATTTAATCATAATATTAAACTTGTTTCGGTTTCGTATTATTATTTATATTGATAAAAATGTGTTCTTTCCTTATCAACCACGTACCTGTAATAATCATTTAACTTACCCATTTGAAGACCCTAGATGTAGAGTGACTGAGCTAGCCACAAAGGGATATCGCTCTACCGGGGTGTTGAATCTTATTCTCATGCTTCGCTGGACATATGGTATTGCACATCCTTCTGGGAGGAAAAAAAAATTCATTTTTATTCTTTTCTAGAAGTGGCGCGCAAAAATCTATTTTGTAAATAGATTTTTCAAAGGTGTGTACTTGCCATTGTTCTAAATATTCGGGCATTCAAATAAGATATCAACAAAAGGGTGTTTTTAACTGGAAGAGTCCTGTCAATCCACTCTTCTATCAGTTTGGCTAGAAGTACCCATATACATGAGTACAGACAATCGGCTAGATTGGTATCCATTTCTTTTCCTGTTAAATCTTGTTCACTTCATGCTCAGTGCAAGATTAGGATCAGGAAATCCGCAGGGAGAATGGACCGGTACAATATATATATATATATATAAATTAATGTAATAGCATATAATATATATATATATATATAAGGTTTTCACGGGTGTATGATGTAGATAAATTAATAATTTTGGGAATAAACCGTGTATCATTTTGCATTACAATCCAATATTTTAAATGACTAGCAACCACCATTATTGAAAGAAAAATCATTACATCTCAACCAGTAACATGACTCAGTGTGAGATGAGAAATGAGATTCAACTTGAAGAAGTTCAGCATTCACAATATGAGGCTTATCGAAATAATTATTTCACTCAGTTTTTTCACCTATTAATTTTAAGTTAATATTAGATAAATTGAGAGGTTTCCACATAACTGGAATATGTTGTGCTTCATCAGCCCTGTTTAAACCAGTAGTTCTTTTTAATATTTCAATTGACTCTCTCATGGTTCTTGAATCATATCTTTCCAAATTAGCAAGTATTTTTGTATTGTCAAAATCAGGTTTGTGACCAATTTCTAAAAAATAGGAAGAAAAACTGATGTGCCAATTTTTTGATTAAAAGCATTTCTATGTTCCTTAATTCTGACATTTATTCATCTATTAGACTGACCCACATAGCTTCTCGTGCACTGCAAACATGGAATTTCATAAACTCCTTGGTGTTCCAAAAATATTCTGTCTTTAGGTTTATATAAAAAATCACTAATTTTTTTGTCAGTAAAAAAAGCTTTATATTAAAACAAGATAGTCTTCTACTCATTTTATCAGTAACACCTTTAATGTAAGGTAAAATTACTCTATTAAAAGAGGAATTGTTAATTCTATCCTCTTTTTTCTTTTTAGTATTAATGTTATGTAAAGCCTTACATATGATGTTTTTACATTAATACTAAAAAGAAAAAGAGGATAGAATTAACAATTCCTCTTTTAATAGAGTAATTTTACCTTACATTAAAGGGGTTACTGATAAAATGAGTAGAAGACTATCTTGTTTCAATATAAAGACTACTTTTTCTACTGACAAAAAAATTGGTGATTTTTTATATAAACCTAAAGACAGAATATTTTTGGAACACCAAGGAGTTTATGAAATTCCATGTTGCACTACTCAAGAAGCTATGTGGGTCAGTCTAATAGATGAATAAATGTCAGAATTAAGGAACATAGAAATGCTTTTAATCAAAAAATTGGCACATCAGTTTTTCTTCCCATTTTTTAAAAATTGGTCACAAACTTGATTTTGACAATACAAAAATACTTGCTAATTTGGAAAGATGTGATTCAAGAACCATGAGAGAGTGAATTGAAATATTAAAGAGAACTACTGGTTTAAACAGGGCTGATGAAGCACAACATATTCCAGTTATGTGGAAACCTCTCATTTTATCTAATATTAACTTAAAATTAATAGGTGAAAAAATGGAGGGAAATGAACATTTTGATAAGCCTCATATTGTGAATGCTGAACTACTTCAAGTTGAATCTCATTTCTCATCTTGTACTGAGTCATGTTATTGTTTGAGATCTAAAGATTTTTCTTTGAAAAGTTAACCTTGATAATAGCAGTTGCTAGTCTGCCGAAATATTAGATTGTAATGCAAAGTAATACACAGTTTATTACCAAAAATATCTATCTATCTATCTATCTATCTATCTATCTATCTGTCTGTCTGTCTGTCTGTCTGTCTGTCTGTCTATCTATCTATCTATCTATCTATCTATCTATCTATCTATCTATCTATCTATCTATCTATCTATCTATCTATCTATCTATCTATCTATCTATCTATCTATCTATCTATCTATCTATCTATCTATCTATCTATCTATCTATCTATCTATCTATCTATCTATCTATCTATCTATCTATCTATCTATCTATCTATCTATCTATCTATCTATCTATCTATCTATCTATCTATCTATCTATCTATCTATCTATCTATCTATCTATCTATCTATCTATCTATCTATCTATCTATCTATCTATCTATCTATCTATCTATCTATCTATCTATCTATCTATCTATCTATCTATCTATCTATCTATCTATCTATCTATCTATCTATCTATCTATCTATCTATCTATCTATCTATCTATCTATCTATCTATCTATCTATCTATCTATCTATCTATCTATCTATCTATCTATCTATCTATCTATCTATCTATCTATCTATCTATCTATCTATCTATCTATCTATCTATCTATCTATCTATCTATCTATCTATCTATCTATCTATCTATCTATCTATCTATCTATCTATCTATCTATCTATCTATCTATCTATCTATCTATCTATCTATCTATCTATCTATCTATCTATCTATCTATCTATCTATCTATCTATCTATCTATCTATCTATCTATCTATCTATCTATCTATCTATCTATCTATCTATCTATCTATCTATCTATCTATCTATCTATCTATCTATCTATCTATCTATCTATCTATCTATCTATCTATCTATCTATCTATCTATCTATCTATCTATCTATCTATCTATCTATCTATCTATCTATCTATCTATCTATCTATCTATCTATCTATCTATCTATCTATCTATCTATCTATCTATCTATCTATCTATCTATCTATCTATCTATCTATCTATCTATCTATCTATCTATCTATCTATCTATCTATCTATCTATCTATCTATCTATCTATCTATCTATCTATCTATCTATCTATCTATCTATCTATCTATCTATCTATCTATCTATCTATCTATCTATCTATCTATCTATCTATCTATCTATCTATCTATCTATCTATCTATCTATCTATCTATCTATCTATCTATCTATCTATCTATCTATCTATCTATCTATCTATCTATCTATCTATCTATCTATCTATCTATCTATCTATCTATCTATCTATCTAAACCATCTAGTTTCATGATACATAGATAGCCAAATGTTATTGTAAAGATGTGTTAAATTTCTAAATTTAAGTTAACTGTAATAAATAAAAATCATCCCACATGCACCTGGTTTTACAATAGCATATAGGCTAAGTTTTTAAATGTATATCCTTGCAATAATATTTTCAAAAGTATAACTTGCTCAATAACAAAATGCACTGAACCAGCTTTATTTCAGATTCATTTGAGAATAAAAGTAGTCAAAACTAAAATTATTTGATTTAAAATGTTAAACAATAATTGAGTCAATTTTACAAATTTAAAATTGAAATTATAAACAAGTTTTAAAGGATTCACCCCACTGTGAATCTATCTTATAAAAAATAATATAGAATTTTAAAGTTAGTCTAAATAGCCTACATTTTTTCACCTAAAGGTCATGCTCTGTAAATTTGTTCATGTGTCACTACCATAATTCATGTCTTATTGAATTTTATAATGAATGAGTAGGATGGCTATGGATGTGCCATTTTTTCTACCAGAGAGTAGTCATCTCAAACCCCATTTTTCATGCAGACCCAGCATGTGATTTTCACCATCAGGATGGAGAGTTTCCAGCAACTTCCCACTGTTAAAAGAATTCTTTATCACCAAGCAACTCATCAGAACAGAGTGCCAAAATGCCTATCTCCATATGACTGAAGTTGAAGCTGCAGGAGAGATTGGTAATATTCTTCACAAACCACAGAGCTTTATAAATTAATCTTTAATCTTTAACTTAAACATTAAGCTAGCTTATTGTCTAATGTATGGACATTCATTGTTAATTATTAATGTCTCTTGAAATTAAATCATTTCTAAAATTAAAACTGAAAACTTGCCTGAATTCATTTATAATGTATTTTATTTCTGTAATTTTGTTTCTTTAATATAAATAATTGTAATCAGTCATTATTTAAATTCATTATAAACTGCAGCCATGCCTATCATTACTGTTTTAATTATTTCAATTTTGTATATATGTTATGATATACCAATATTTCGAGGCAGTGAATAATTTATTTTAGTAAACTTTTAAGGTGAGATCATTATTAAGCTCTCCAGTGTCAAATTTAAAAATGCTACTTAGCTATGCACTCTTTATCATTATATTATTCATACTACAGTTATTAAGGTTTGCATGAATAATTGTTACAGCTTATGATTTACCTCTTAGCTAGAAGAAAGATGCTAGCTAAAAGATATTATTAAAAGTATATTGTTAATGTTATTAAGGCCATTAGATATACTTTCTCCTCCCTAATTTAAGTAATTATATATGTATACAGATTGAGTATATAAACTGGATTCATAATATAGTTAGCCTGTTTTACTTAGTGTAATTAAAGTGCTAGTCTAAGAACTGGATTAAGTTAGTTAGCAGATAGAAACCATCTTTTTACATGCACTTAATTGGTTATTATATACTTATTTGTATTACTTATACATTGTGAGTGTCTTTATTAAACACCATTAGGCCATGAACATGTTGCTATGTCTTTCTGATGGGATAGAGGTGGCAGCTGCTCTCATATATACAGTTTGAATGGCTATCTGAGAGTCCAGACCATGTTTAAATCCTATCTGACTTCCCTAAAGTAAAATTTTTTTATTATAATGACAAGCCATTAAGTCCTAGGACACCAAATATTTGATACTGAAGTTCATGAACAATTTCTCACTTACATTGTGACCTTATTTTTGAGTACCATAGTCTATAGATGTGACCTTAAAAGTAACCAGTTCTTTTCCTCCTTATAATTAATGCTTCACCATTAGTTTGAACCAATAATCTAAGTGTAATATCAGGTTGAAACTGTATATTGAGCTTATATATACACTAGATAATTAATGTTCTTTTGTGTTGTTTTAATTATTTAATCTTTTATTTTAACAAATTTATATAAAATATAAATTGTTTCACATATTTTACTCATGATTCAACTCCAAGTTACCTAAATTCATTTTTATTTATAGGTATAATATATTTTCTTCTAGTTAAGTTTTAGTTTGTTAAGTAGTTGATTTAGCTTTTAATTATATTTAAAATTGTTAATTTTTCCCTGAATCTCATGTTCTCTTTTTGGTCAGTTATCTTGCAAAAAAAATTGAGACCAAGTGTAACCTCAGAAATATCATTCATAGGATGGTGGTCAAATTCAAGATTTCACCATGTCATCTTAATCAGATTTGGTATATTTTGCCTGGCATCTGAATTTTGTTATGTGAATGTACAAATCTAACTGTTAAAGTGGTCAAAACAAAGCATTAATAAAAAACTGAAAAATATGAATGAAACATTGTTGAAATTTTGGAAAATTGTCAACAAAATGCAAAATGTAGATAATAAATTCAATAATATTAAAGGTATGTAGTGGAAATATAGAAATGAATACATTTTACACTGATTGAAGAGTTGAAAATGAAAATTAAAAAAGATCACAGCTGTAATAGCAAATAAAAAAAGAATAGAGCTTCAAATAAAAGAAATAAACCTCCACCCAAATAGAAAGTTGTTAATTATAACCATGTGACTGATAGACATTTTTTTGTCATTTCAATTGAGGATACTTAGATTAATAAAAAGTAACTTGTTTCATTGCCATAAGATAGTGGACTAATCTTATCAAAAACTCAGGATATGTTAAATGGACTAAATATGGAAAATAAAATACTTAATACTACTGGAATATAAATCTTGCATATTTGGTAAAAATAATTCAGACAATAATCTTATGTTTTACATTAATAATTATTAAATTCATAAATAATAATAAGAAAAAGATTATATCCAGTCATGATGACTTGAGTATGAAAATGGTGAAAATCTAGTGTGTAAGGTTGAAGGTATTTGTATTATTAAGCTTTTCCTATGGAGGATTCATTAGGATTATGTATTATCTTCCCTCATAAATTGACAGTTGAGCAGCAGTTGAAGAATATGCAATGTAGCTAATAATATGAACTTTTCTATAAAATAATAGTAATAATAATCATCATTCGAATTGGATATTCAGTAGGCTTTTTCCGAACTCCACAAAAAAGCCATCCAAACCAAAAGTCTCTGATCAGCAACAATAGTATGCATTATGTATCTAACAATATAGTTGCAACATCCTCTGAAAAATTAAAAATTGTTTAATTAACAATCAAACCGCTTACTTGGTGATCATAATTTGTGATATTGAACTTGGTGCAGCCCTTAAATGAATCTCTATCTAGTTGCTAAGACTATCCAAAAATATTAATATAGTTTATCATAGAAATAAAATCAACTAATGTCAAAATTGTGTATTAACTTATTTATTCCTAACTTGTTGGAGGAGTAATGTGATCTTAATGTGTGATCTACATGATAAAGTAATAAAAGAAAGCTAAATGTAGTTAGTTTAGAACAAAACCTTTTTTTCGACAAAAAGGAATTATTAATGTTTTTAATAGTGACAGTATTAAAATAAAATGGGAACAAATTTAGACAAAGTAGGTTGAGAAAAAAATTGCTTTTATATTTTCTCAGGTTTATTTGAATGAGTTATTGATTGAGATCTATTTTTTCTTTCCTGAGGAAAAAAACAGGTTTATTTGCAAGATGAATAAAAACAAGAGAAAATATTTTTCTCGGAAAATGGAAACAATGATAACATACATTTTCTCTGGTTAAGATAATTTAAAAAATTAGAAAAGATAAAGGTTAATCGAATTCTGTTTTGTTAATTTGCATTAAATATTATATAATTATGTGAAAATAATTAAAGCAATAAGTAAAATAAATTGTTAAAAATTGTTGTCAAAATAAAGTTAATGGTTCTAAATAGTTTATAGAATCAAAGTTTAGTATGATTAGGCACTGTCATTAAATGAAAATTAAAAAATAAGGATGAAGTGGATGTAAATAAACCTTAGACAATGGTTAGGTTTTTTAATGAAGAGATCATTAAATATTTTATTAATCTGTTTTTCTTGAGTTAAAATCATAGACTACCTTTACTGTATTTATTGTGATCACTGCCTGATGAACTTCAAGGACCAAGCAAGGCTAACTTACCCCTATATGTGTGTGTTTGTTGGTCTGAGTATTCAACATTAATTATCTGGAGAACATTCAATAGGACTCTGAAATGTAAGACTGAGTTTAACCTTGCATTTCCCAAAAGTGTTTTTCAATGTTACATATATTGTTTGATAAAGATCTATCAAATAGAAAACTTTTATTATGAAAAGTGTTGTATGTGCATGAACAGATCTTGATCTGCATAAATATCTGCAAGACAAGGGAAGATAAAGAACAAAAAATACTTAAATTTACAGGAATAATCAATATAATTCCCAATAAATAAATGAAAAAACAAAAAACAAAAGAAATCTGGAAATTGTTCAGCTCAACAAAATGACTTTACAAAAGAACTTATTAAAAATTATAATTAATTACCTATTTTTTGCATATAATATTATTAAAATTAAAATTAACATGGACACTTTAATTGATTTTGTTTATTATGTATTTTATTCTTAATGGTAATAGGATATCCAAATTTTACAGTTAACCCTTTTGTATATTTATAATTACCTATTGAATTTTATTATTGTAAAATAAACGTTTGTTTGTTATTTATTTATCTGACATTTTTTCTTTATCTCTTAATTTCTCACTATTAAAATTATCAGATATTTTACTATAGAGTGAATATATTAATTTATTTTGAAAAGTCATAGTATGATATTCAATAAAATGGAATTTTTACCCATAAGAGCTAATCATGGTCAAGCAACAGTAATAGTGAAGGGTGTTGAAACCTGTGCTGTAAATATTTCTATTGTTCAGGATGGCAGCTATTTAAATAAAATATAAATATGTGCATTCATGCATGATTTTCACTTTAGTTAAATAAGTTGTTGGTTAACAGTCTTGAAATGTGGTTATGATATATGCAATGTATGTATATACTCTTTTTACTTTCTTTGCATTTCATCATATATTCATATATATTGCTTATAATAACTTCTTTCATATACACTTTAATCCAAAACTTTTTTTTAATAAAACTGATTTATTTTACTGCCAGTTTCAATTGTCTAGCAGTCTTCATCAGAGCCACCATATTTAAATAATATAAATACATAACCATTGCTTCTTATATATGGGTCTGATATCAGTTCAATTTCACCACATAGTAAAAGCTTCTGCAATATATATCATTGCAAAAACCTTCAAAGGTACATTTATAAAAAACAAAATGAGTTATAAATCACTAACTTGCTATAGCTTGCATTTATGATAAATAGATGGAGCTTTACCTAAATCTCCATACAAGCATATGTTTACATAACCGTCAAAAGAGTCAGAATTCACTATCTCTTTTGTTGACTCCATCTTCAGATCAGCTGATTTCAAGCTAATATCCTATCATCAGCAAAGGGTAGGGACCAGAAACTAGATCTAAACCCTAACTCCCAGCATTTATGAAACAAATTCCTATCAGTTTGCAAACAAGAATTTTTCATGCACGTAATGTCTTCAAACCCAGCCTAACAAGTCAGATAGCTATATGGGTCTGATATAAGTTCAGTTTCACCACATAGTAAAAGCCTTCAAATGTACATTTATGAAAAACAAAACAAGTTATAAATCATGTAACTTGCTATAGCTTGCATTTATGATCAATAGATGGAGCTTTACCAAAATCTCCATACAAGTATGTATATATATATGGTAGTGTTGGGTTACATGTACTGTGGCCTCCAGGTTATGCTGCAGAAGCAACAAGAAGCCTTCAAGTGATAAATTTCTATGTAAAAATGTCTGAAATCGATGAAAAATTAAAATTAAAATACCTAAGGCAAAACATGGAAAAAATTGCAGGAGTCTGTAAAATTAAAATGTGTAATAAATTCAACAAATCCATTGAAAATACAAATTACACACACACAAAAAAAAAAATGCTATAAAATTTGAATTAAAAAAACAGAAATCAGTAAAAATTGGCCAAACAGAACTCTTTCTATAATGAAGAATTTTTAGCTTAAATTGACAAATAAAAATGCCTGATGCAAAATAAATCAAACAAATTCATTGAAAATACAAATACAAAAAAAAAAACCAAAAAAATGCTATAAAATTTGAATTAAAAAAATTAATAATGGCAAAAGGTGGAAAATGCATATTTGCAAATGTTGAAAGCCAAATAATTTCTTAAAATTATTTAGCTTTCAATATTTGCAAATACGCATCTGAGATCAGATTCCAAAGCAAAGGTTATTTAAACTAAAAAGAACGTTACATGAGAGGATCTATTTCTCAAATTAATTATTTTCTGCTTTGAAATTATGGAAAATCATAAAAAGTAAGTACTTTTCAAAAAGCAAAAAGAACATTACACGAGAGCTTCTATTTATCAAAAATAAGTTCAATACCTTCCCTTCCTAATGAATAATTTCTATCCAAAAATAGCTGAAATGAACAATTTAAAATGAAATACATAAACACCCCCCTTTTTTTCTACACTCTGTAGACAATCCAAAATAAAGAAGCAACACAGATATGGATAAGCTTTCTATTAATTTTAATATTAAACATAATTGATAAATCATAAATATTATTTGTGCTCAAATATTTCTTTTATATATATATATATATATATATATATATGTGTATGCTTGTGTTATATATATATATATATATATATATAACACAAGCATACACACACAGTGCATATATTAACAAATCAATAAAGAAAATTAAAAGAGAAAAGCAAACATGCCCAAATCCATTTAAATGCAGAATATTATTTTAAAATTAAGAATAGCTGATCACTTGCTAAAAGTTTTATTTACTATCATATGTAATAAGGGAGTGAAGAAATATATCCAATAAAATTTATACTACCTGTGTTTTTTCCTGTGATAATGACAAAAATATAAAAGCAATAGTAATAATTTATTCAGCTCATGCATAGAAATAGGTCACTTCCTATGTGTTCAATTAATTTCTCGACTTGGTATTGATTCACTTTGGAGTAGGTTAGAGTTGAAATATTTCAGGAGCAGCTTCCTTCCAGTATCGGCAAAATTATATATTATAATTATTAAAATTATTTATTGTAGATTCGAGCTACTCCAGCTGCAATTTAATCCAAAATGTAGCAATTTAATAATGCGTGGAGAATTACTTTCTTCAAAGCAGTATCAGATGAACTCTCCTTTCCAAAAAATATATTTTCTCTATATTTCTCTTTTTGTAGTCTTATTTTTTTTAGAAAGTTCTTATTCCTTTCTTTTATCCATTACCACCCTTGTTCTGTTGATGTCCTATTTCTTTTTAAATAAAGCCAAAACCTTTAAGCATCTTTTTTTGAAGGTCAGGAAATTTTGTTGACCACCTGTAATTTGTTTTTGACTTTTATTGTTTTTTTTTTTTTTTTTTTTACATTCTTTAGATAATAATATATACAGTTTTAATATTTTTGTTCATTTAAGTTCTCTTTTTTCTATTATAATAAAATGAGCTGCATTAATTTCCATCTTTGAAATCAAATTTATATTTGTTGAATTTCGTTCATTCATCCATCTATCCACATAGGAAATATATATATACTGGTGTTTCAATAAAATACAAGAGCATAAACACCCCTTTATTTTTCATACTTTGTCTTTATTTTAACCCTTTCTCTACCAATTTAAAAATCAAATATACTAGAATAAATAATATAGGAACTATATATATACATGCCTGTATACAAATTTTCCTTTTGTGAAAAAGGGTTTGAAGCCACTCTGTCACAATATATATATAAAATACATATGTATTTTATATATTTAACCTGTGCAAATCTTCGTTTTAACATATATATATATATATATGGATTTTTTCAAAATATAAAAATAAAAATTGATTATGATGAATTAGAAAAAGTTAAACAATTTATATGAACAATCCCATTTTAAAGTTAGCTACGGTATCTATTTCTATGCTATGGCACAGAAATAGGAAGTATTATTCTGCCCCACAATTTATACAAACATTCCCATTATTAACATTTTGGATACCTGTATTTACAGCGCAGAAGTAGGATGTTTATTCTGCCGCAGTGGCCACTGTCACTTACGGTGAACTTTGTGTTATGCAGTTTCAATGAACAATCCCACTTTAAATTTCGCTATGGTATTTTGTGAGGGTGTCTGTAATTGAGACTGTCAAAAGTCTTCAAATTCGCATGCCCAAATCATTATTTTCTAAATCCAATGATGTAGTATGAGGTAATAAAAATTGTGAAAACTTTGCCCCGCATTTCTAGACAATGGTGACACTTTAATCAATTGTCAAAGGTGAAGTGTAAGCATGATTTTTACGAAATCATGCTAAAATTCACATTTGCGTGAGATAAATCGTGAGATCAATCGAAAATACTGGCTTTATTTTTGGCTATGATGTTGTTTTCAATATTTTTTTTTTTTTCTTATTAAAATTACAAATTATATTTGGGTGGCCATGATGTTGTTTTCGGGAAATTATTTCTTTTTATTCTTGTTAAAATTAACAATTTTATTTGCGTGGCAACGATGTTTTTGTTTTGGAGAAATTATTTATTTTTCTTCGTGTTAAAATTTTATTTAGATCTTTACAATATTGGTTTTATTTGTTTTTATTCTTGTTAAAATTACAAATTTCATTTTAGAAAAATAAAAATTAAAAAAAAAGGTATATCCAATTTATTTTTTATTTATTTTAGATAAATTTCATTATTTTATGATTTTATTGTAAATCAAAAAAGCACTATAAAGTTGAAAAAAAAAAGAACAATGGCCCGGTAACATTATAATTCTGTTTGTTTACATAGAAATTACACCCTCAAGCAGTTTCAACATGCTAAGAGAAAACAACCCAAATACCTTGGTCAGATTAATAATACAGCTGGAAACATAATGGATGAAATTAATCATAGAATTAAAAAGGAAGATTTTTAATAAATGTGTTTTACTAGTTCTTACTTATGGATCTGAAACTTGGACACTTAATAGAAGAGCTATACAGAGACTTCAGACCATTCAAAGAAGTATGGAGAGATACATGTTAGGAGTAACAAGAAGAGATCGAAACCGCAATATATGGTGAGAGAATAAACATGTGTTATCATTGAAAAAAATAAGAGACTAAAGTGGAGTTGGGCTGGACATATTGCTAGAAGAAATGATAAGAGATGGACAATTGAAATCTTAAGCTGAATTTCAGCAGATTGTAAAAAACCCAGAAAGAGACCACATGTGATGAATGGATGAAATAAGAAAGTGTGCAGGGGTAATGTGGAGAAAAAGCGCTAAAGATTGGAGAAAATTGATTGAACTTGGAGAGGCTTTCATCCTGCAGTGAATTGATAATGGTTGATGATGATGAGAATGATTTCAGCCTAGTTTACAAAAATATTTATGAAGATATCAGTATTCATATAAATATTATTAATTTTAGCTAATTTATTAAATATTATTTAGTAATATTATATGTACATCCACACATGCTAATATTTATATGTATATCTGCACATAGTAAGAGATATCACTTTATGAAGATAGCAGTATTCATATAAATATTACTAAATAATATTATATAAATTAGCTAAAATTAATATCATTTTTGTAAACTAGGCTAAAATCATCATCATCATCATCAAGCATTATCAATCCACTGCAGAATGAAGGTCTACTTCTTTTTTCCGCATCACTCCTGCACACTTTCTTATTTCATCCAACCATCTCACATGCGGTCTCTTTCTCTGTCTTTCACAATCTCTTGGAATGTTGTTTAAGATATCAATTGTCTATCTATTATCATCTCTTCTAGCAATATGTCCAACCCAACTCCACTTCAGTCTTATTTTTTTTCAATGAGGTCAGGAACACCTTTTAGTTCTGTTACCCATATATTGGCATTTTTGAACTCTTCTTGTTACTCCCAGCATGCATCTATTCATACTTTTGTGAGAGGTTTGAAGTCTCTGTATTGCTCTTCTATTATGGGTCCAAGTCTCAGAGCCATAAGTAAGAACTGCTAAAACATATTTATTAAAATCTTCCTTTTTAATTCCATGATTAATTTCATCTATTATGTTTCCATGTGCATTAATAATCTGACCAAGGTATTTGTAATTGTTTAACTTCTTCTAACTCATCATAATCAATATTTATTTTCATATTTTGAGAAAATCCATATATATATATATATATATATATATATATATATATATATATATGGCTGCAGAAAGGAATTTGCTATTAACTGAAAGGAGACCCTTTGATTCCTCTTGGAGACCTTAAAGGAATAGAGCAGGGCAAATTCCATTGTCCACCCCATACATTCTTGTCATTGCAGCTGTGTTATTACTATGTGATTATTCATGTAGTATTAGAACATGGATGGGCTGCTCACCAACATGCATTAGCCAGTGTGGTGAGTTTATTGGCTTTTTACCTCTGAATTTAAGATCAAGAAACATCATGGTTTTTCTTCTGAGTGCCTGATAAGGCAGAATGAATGTTTGTGGAAATGATAAATATTTTTCCAATACATATATACAATTATGACAGACAAAAATAAAGCATGGCACTTATTCCCAGGAGGTTGTAAAATCACCAACCAAGGCAGCGGTTGGTGGCCGAAGGTGGAGGGTGCTAAGAATCCCCTGATTGTGGAACCAGGTTGCCTTTTGATGATGACTTTTTATTTAGGTACTTAAAACTGCAAATCACTTTCAAGTCAAGGAAGATTGCAAGAATTAGAAGAACTGTCTTATATTAAATGAGACATTATTGGACTTTGTAAAGTTAGAAGAAAAGGTGAAGAGACAATTGATTTAAAAAGTGGACATATAATCTATTATAAAGGCACAAATATTGGAAATACAAGTGGAGTAGGATTTATTATAAATAAAAAGTGGAAGAACAATATTGTTGAGATTGAAGGTGTATCGGACTGAGTGGCAAGTTTAGTTATACAACTTAATAGCAGATACCAAATGCAGATAATTCAGGAGTATGCCCCAACGAGTTCTCATAGTGATGAAGTAGTAGAAGATTTTTACATGGGATTACAAAAGGCTTTTGATCAGAGTAAACAACAATTTAAAATTGTTATGGGAGACTTTAATGCTAGAATTGGTAAACAAATGAAAGATGAAAGTGTTGTAGGTAATTTTGGTTATGGTAATAGAAATGAGAGAGGACATAGACTTGTGGAGTTTTCAGAAAAAGAAAAACTTTATATAATGAGTTCTTTTTTTAAGAAAAATGTTAAAAAAAAAATGGACATGGAAGCACTCAAATGAAGGTACAGCAGAATTGGATTATATTTTATCTAACAGGAAATACATATTTCAAGATAGTGATGTTCTTAATAAATTTAACACAGGAAGTGATCATCAATTAGTAAGATGTAATATAAGTGTTAATGTAAAACTAGAGAGACAGAAATTATTAAGAAAAACAATATTTACCATTGATATTCCTAATCTTCAGAAACATTCTAATGAATTTAAATTAGAAGTTAGAAATTGGTTTCAAGTATTAGTAAATTTTGAACATGATTCAGATTTGAATGAAATTAATATGAAAATAACTGACACACTTTTAAAAAACTGCAACAAAGATAGCTGGTAGAAAAAAGCAGCAATTGACCAATAAAATTTCTATTAAGACTAGAGAATTTGTGAAGAAAAAAAGGAATGTGGAGATATACAAAAATGATGCATTAAAAAGGATTGGATATCTCGAATTTTGTAAAATGGTGCGGAAAAGAGTTGAAAATGATATAAGAAAATATAACTGTGAACTAGCAAGAAAATCTGTAGAAGAAAATAAAAGTCTCAAGAATGTTAAAATCACATTTTGGTATTGGTAGGAAATTTATATCTGCAATAAGGAAAAAAAAGATGTCATTATTACTAAAAAGAGAGATGACATCATGAAATGTGTAGAATACGTTTATCAAGAATTATATAGTAGTAAAGAACAAGTGCCTCATATACCTATTATAACTTCCGAATTGCATAGAATTTTAAATGAAGAAGTGAGACATACCATTAAATGTATGAAAAAAGGAAAGGCTCCAGGTAATGATGGAATTATAATTCATATATTAAAAGAAGCAGGTGAAGAAATAGAATTTTTTTAGCAAAGTTATATACCAAATGTCTTAATGATAAATATGTACCAGATGATTGGAAGAATGCAATATTAATATTTAAAAAAGGTGATAAAGAAGATATTAGAAATTATAGACCTATCAGTCTTTTATCAGTTTTATACAAAATTTTTACTAAGATAATTACAACTCGTCTACAGAAAAACACCGGATTTCCACCAACCAAGAGAACAAGCTGGATTTAAAAGTGGTTTTAATACAGTAGATCATATCCAGGTATTGAGAGAAGTTATAGAAAGGACAACTGAATATGAATTACCATTATGCTTAGGATTTGTAGATTATAAAAAGGCATTCGATTCTATAAACATTTCTTCAGTGATTAAAGCATTGGAGCATCAAGGTGTAGATCCTGTATATTGTCATATTTTAAAGAATATTTATAAAAATGCAACAACAGCAATTAGATTGCATAATGATAGTAGGAAAATCAACATTGAAAAGGGTGTAAGACATGGTGACTCAATATCTCCAAAACTTTTTAAAGCAGTGCTGCAAGAAGTATTTTGTGGATTAAAATGGGAAGCTAAAGGAGTGAAAGTAAATGGAAGTTATTTAAGTCATTTAGATTTTTCAGGTGATGTAGTTGTTTTTGCAAATAATGCTTTAGAGTTACAGGAAATGTTGCAGGAGTTATCAGATGAAAGTGAGAAAGTAGGACTAAAGATAAATGTTACAAAGACTAAAGTAATCATTAATAGATTTTCCCAAAATATGAAAATAAAGATTGATTATGTGAGTTAGAAGAAGTTAGCAGTTACAAATACCTTGGTCAGATTATTAATACAGATCGAAACATAATGGATGAAATTAATCATAGAATTAAACTTGGTTGGAGCTCTTTTGGTAGAAATAACTTGATACTAAAAGAAATATGCCTATGAGTTTGAAGAGGAGGGTTTTTAATAAATGTGTTTTGCCAATTCTTACTTATGGATCTGAGACTTGGACACTTAATAGAAGAGCAATACAGAGATTCAGTCCACTCAAAGAAGTATGGAGAGATGCATGTTGGGAGTAACAAGAAGAGATTGAAAACACAATGTATGGGTAAGAGAACAAACAGTTGTTACTTTCCTCATTGAAAAAATTAAAAGACTGAAGTGGAGTTGGACTGCACATATTGCTAGAAGAGATGGTAATAGATGGACAATTGAAATTTTAAACTGGATTCCAAGAGATTGTAAAAGACCCAGAAAGAGACCACATGTGAGATGGATGGATGAAATTAGAAAGTGTGCAGAGGTGATGTGGAAAAGAGAAGCGAAGGATAGGAAAATATGGATTGAACTTGGAGAGATCTTCATTCTGCAGTGGATTGATAATGGTTGTTGATGATGATAATATTTGAGATTGTAGTGATATTATATATATATATATGTTTCTTTCTTAAAGTATAATAAATATTTGTTATTGTTATGAATTTACATGCGTGTCTTGTGTTTAATATTTCAAATGTCTAGCATCTATATCTACAACCTAATGCCAGATCACATTAAAATTTATGAATTGTTTTAGGTTGATTGATTCCCGTGATTGATTTCCATGATTGATTTTCATAGTTTACTTACATAGTTTACTTCCACGAATGATTTCCATAATTCACCTTTGTAAAATATTAACCAAGAAAGATTTTTTTTTAAATAGAGGGGGACGATCCTTTCGTGGGGATAAAGAATATACCCGACTCATAAAATGTAATAGATTTAAAAGTATTAGTTAAATTTGGAAAACAGATGATACAAAGTAAAATAAAATGAGAGAAAATAGTCAATTTAGAGATATTAAATTTAGTTATTTGGTTCGTTGCAATATTAGGAATATTAGGAGCAGACATAAAATTCCTTTTCTGCTTTTGGTATTTAATATGATTCCCTCTGTTAAACTCGCACTAAAGTTTAATTTAGCAAGTTTTGGGATCATATCGCATTGTAATCATCGATAATTGCACCTCATTAGCAGATCAAGACGTTGAGAAATTTGAGTACTTCGATTATTAAATTTAAGTGAGCTAGCCTGGAAGTTAAGTAGTGTAAATATTAAAATCGGGAAATAATATTAAAATAAAGATAATGAATCTGTAGTTAGTTGGAAGGCATATATGTGTATTTAATGAAATAGGATTAGAAGTTGTCAGTTAAGAAGATATAAATGAGAACATAACACAGACATTTATGTTATATAATTGTGACTATTGAAAGTGATAGATGCTGAAAACGAAAATAATAGTAGCGGGATTAAATGGAAAGGATTTATATCATTTCTTTATCCTACTTTAAATTAAATAATAATCTTATATTATATATTATAAGCAGAAGTTACGAGTTCTCCGTATCGATTGCTGCTTTATTTCCATTCCTTTATACGCCAGAAATATATACAGCATTCTTGTAATTACCGCTCGAGATCATATATCTATATAAAGTTGTGGAGGAAAGTGGTCTAGATTATTTAGTTAGCAGTAATAACCTATCACGAGAATATTTACATAACTGTTACTAAGATTAAAATTAAGACCATAATAAATTGAATTGAATGTTAATTACTTTCTTCATTATATCCTGTAGTGATAAGCATGGATGATGATCTCTGGTGGGCATTGCGATTTCATAGTTACAATTTGGCTGCCGGGTATACATAATCTTATTATTACTATTATTAGATAGACACACTGACTTTCCTTGTTTAGTTCCAGAGTTATTTTCAATCGACTATCTGCTTGCACCAAAGTTAAGAGTAAGTGAATTAATATAAAGAGGAATTTGGCTGATATAAGAAACTAAAGTTGAAGTCAGAATATATATATAGCCCTATGAAATAAAGCATATTATTTTTACAATTAATATATATTAAAAATAAAGTCTGATGTTACAATTAATATATATTAAAAATAAAGTCTGATGTTGGATGATTGCTTTGCTAGAGTAGGTCCACGTAGAAATACATACTATGTAAAGTAACATAAATAAATAAAAATTTGTTGATTATTTCAAATATAAAAAAGGTATTGACTTTTAAATATGATAAACCCTAACTTTTTCACCAACAATAGATATAATTAGCATCATTGAGAAATTTAATAAAGAAATTTCTCTCATTTAGTTGCTTTTTGTCCATCCACCAACAAATTGAATCCAAATGGAATTGTAGTAGATTCAACAAGGTCCCTCTCATTTTTTTCAATATTTTAACTTTGGCATCAAGCCATGATTTTTCAATTGGATAGGTATGAGCACCCATCACTGAATTTACATAGTTTTGCTGGTGATTGATGGCAAAATGTTGAAACTGCCTATTATTAAAGTCTCAATAGGCTGGCCATTCATCTGAGTGAATAACAGAACCAGCCATGCATTCCCTTTCAGTAATGGAAATCCATATAGCTTTATTTTAATGTGGCACTGCAAAGTAGCAAAAATTAGAACCCATTTTAATACAAATACCTAGGGTCCATCAATTCAGGTCCTCTGGAATTTTTATTAATTAGGGTTACTGTGTTATCCTTACTAGTACATGGGTGATCACCATTTAGCAGACTTTCTCTTTTGCATTTGTGTCATCCAGAAAACCATGCTTCATCTATTGAACAGGTTTAATAAGCCTTAAGTTTTTCAAATTTATAATGTCTGTATGATCCGCAAAAATAGATTGTTTAAAAAATGAAATGTCAAATGGTAATTAAACTAGCATGTTCTTTTAAAACATTTGCAAAAAAATGTGTGTTGATTTCTTAATTATTGATGTAAATTGCACATTTGAAACAATGATCAGTAGAATGCTTTAAGATCAAGTACATGTGAAATGATAATTAAACTGGTAGGTTTCTTTAAAATATTTGTGAAAAATGCATTTTGATTTTTTAAGTAGTGATGTAAATTGTAATTATATTTTAATCACATGATTAGACCAAGTATAACTACAAAAATTGCATTTCCATTTTTTTAATTATTGATCCTAAATTGTGATTTCAGAATGAATAGTCAATAATGCATATTTGTATGAAAGTATCACTTTAAATTTTAGAATTACTGATGTAAATTGTGACTATATTTTGGTCACATGATTAGATTGAGTATAATTACAAAAACTGCATTTTTATTTTTTAATTATTGATGTAATTGCAAAATTGTATGAAAGTTACGCTTTAAACTTTAGAATTATTGATGTAAATTGCGACTATATTTTACTCATGGGATTTCATCAAGTATAACTATACAAAAATTGTGTTTTTATTTTTTAATTATTGATGAAAATTGCGATTTTGTAAGCACCATTTTTTTGTGACCATGTGTTGATAATTGATGTCATTTCTGTCTTGGACGCTTCTTAGAATTCAAAATGGTGGTAAGCACATACTAAATCAGAATCTATTATTTTATTTAAAATCTTCATCTTGACAATAATGGGTCTTATTTCATCAATATCTCTGAAATTTATACAAAATAATACATGGTTTAATTCAAAAAATACTTCATATATATATATATATATATATAGAGAGAGAGAGAGAGAGAGAGAAAGAGAGAGAGCGAGAGAGAGAGAGAACATGTTCTTAAACTTGTAAAACAGTGAATAATTTAACAAAACATTGATCATATTTTTATGAAAATCAAAAATCAAAATCTTTAAATAAATAGAATTTTGTAAATACTTTTTCATATTCTCATTTTATTTATTGGACTGCTATAGTTTTGAATGAAGATACGTATTTAATAATAACAAACCGATTAAAATTTCTTGCTGTATTTTTTTTTCAAATTAAATTAAAACAATTTAAATTCATTTTTCAAATATATATTGCTAAAAACTATTAATATTTGAAAACAAATACATGTATCCAATTGGTATTGTATATAGAATATTTATTTTGTAGATGGCCCTAACATAACAAAGGCCAGAACACCAGTGATTGTCAAAGAAAGTGAGTTAGCTATACTTGAATGTGAAGCCATAGCAAATCCCATGGTATTTCCTCTAATTAATTGGAGACATGGTGATCAAAACTTATCCAAGTTTACCATAAGTTTTGAGAATGGGAAATCTATTTTAACCATAAATGGGACCAAAACATCTGATTCTGGAAATTTTACTTGTGTAGCCAGTAATGGAGTTGGTCCTACTGATGAGAAAAAAGTGGAACTCATTGTTAGGCCAAAAGTTGAATGTAAGTAATATATTATATTCTTGAAAAATGTTGTGAAATATATGTTACTCATAGTAGCTTTCAGATATGATCATGTAAAAAATAATATATAAACATACATATAGTATTGGTCAAAAAGTTTCTTCAGATATGGAAAAAATCCATTGTCAGAGAGTGCCACTACATTTACAATCTGAAATATCTTACAGATAAACCAATAACCTTTATTAGGTATTTAATCTTTTGTATCGTTATAGAAAGATATTAATTTACAGGTTATGACATTCAATCAATGATCCCCATAAAACTCTCAACCACTACTAGTAATTAATGATGCCACTAGGTCATGGAGATCTAGAGACTTCTTAAAATATCTATTTGGCAACATCAGATAATAGTATAAATAACAATTGTTAATAAAACAGATCTACTATATAAACAAAAAAAGAGTTTGAAATTTATTAGATTATACTTAAATCTCATACTAGTTACTGGTGATTTGTTGCATTTTACAACTACTCTGAATAATATAATAGTAATTAAATTTATTTATTAATTATCTTAATAGATAATAATTTTAAACTTTAAGTTATATATTGTAACCAATAGGAAAGAGAAGAGGAGGGAAAAGAGAGAGTGGTGGAAGGAAAAGAAAAGGAAAAGAAGAGAGAGAAGTAAAAGAGAGAGAGGGGAAAAGATGAAAAGAGAAAAGAACGAAATGAAATGAACAGAAGAGATAAGAAGAGAGAGAGCACAAAAATGAGAGAGAGAAATGAAATGATTAGAAATTAGGAATGGAATTAGAGAGAAAAGGAAAAGAAGAGAGAAATGAAATGAAATGATTTGGAAATAGATAATGAAATGGATGAAATGATAAACAGTGTCTATAGATGGAAAGAGAAGAAGAAATGAAATACATGATTTGAAATGGATGAGATGATAGAAGAGAGGGGGCAGAGAGATGAGAAATGATATGAACAGAAAATGAAATACGATGAAATGAGATAGAAATGAGAGACTCTTAACGACTCGGCTCAGTGGGGTTACAATAAATTTAAAGAAAAGAGATAATGATCCAGAGATGTATAATCAAATAAAGATCAAATCCAATACTGACGAACTATAACTACTACAGCATATTAATAATCTACTACTAAACCATACAAAAGATTATTTAAAATCACTAATCCATGATTACCATATTATTCCTACCAATAGATCACACACTCTCTGAATAAGAATATTGATACTTTGATTAGAAAGATTATCTTACTAAATTATATTTAATAAAACAACAAGAGTAAATAACCTCAGGGATTCTAAAAACTAAAACTCTTGTGCAAAATTAAAATTTAAGTTAAGTTGCCTATTAAATAATTGCTGGGTGAATAAAACAAATGAGTGATATCTTAGCTGACCACAAAATAACAATCTTATGGTGCAATCTTAAAATAATAAACAAAACAAACATTAATTCACAAATTTAATGAATCAATTTAAGTTTAATCTAATAATGGCCTATTATCCAAGACATTACTCGAGTGAAGAAAAGAGCAAGGGTTCTTTTTATGCTTTTCCCATACTCACAGACAACCTACTCAAGACCTCAGATATAGATGGATCATAATTCTTTGGACATACCAGATTTAAGATAATGATAGACAATGTACAGTTAATATAAGATAATGTGCAGCTTTTAAAATAATAGTAAATAAAAATATTCTTCTGAAGTTCTAATACTGTTAATCTGATATTGCATAATTTTTAGTCTGAGAAGATATACTGATAATTAAAAATAAACTTTTAACTAAACATTTAATTAAGTATCTGATATAATGCAAGTATCTGTTATTGTGATTCAATATGAGAATCACTTACTTTAGCATAGCTTGATAATTTTCAAACTAATATCAAATATATTTAATTAACTTTATAATATATTTGTGAACTTCTGAATTGAAGATTCAATAAACTTTAGAAACTTATGATTTTGTGAACTTGGAACCCAAGACAATAATATTTTCATATAAAAGCAAAACAAACAAAACAAAACTTTTTGAAATAATAATATTTTGGTTTATTAAGAATAAAAGAAATGCTTACAGATTTAATGGAATATAAACATTGCCAATATCGCACTGGAATCTAATATAAGTATTTTGACTTTTAACAATTTCCATTAGTTTACATTAGTATACTTAATAACAGGCTAAGGCTATTCAATTTTAATCTCTTTTAATAATTAGAGATTTTACAATCTTTAACTTTAATTATAATGTCTTATTTAATAAGCACACTTCTAATTTTTTTAAATTAAAATAATTCATAACATTATGGTGTCTTCTAGTAATCAGAATAACACACAAAACTAGGTTTGTATTTAAAACCCTACCTTAATTTTATAATTCTAAACTTAACAAATACTAAGTTGGAAAAGTATATATTTTGAAAACTACAACTAGTTATACTGACATAACTAATATTAAACTAATGATATATTTTTAAATTAGACTAAATTAATCTTAAAATAAAACTAAGTTAAGTGTATGGGGCATTCATTCATCAGAGATCAATTATACTCTTTTAAATAAATTTAGTCCACATAAAAAAAAAACTATTACCCTCAATGTTTTAAAATCATAAGATGCAACAAACTTACAAATCCAGTGGCGAAATTCTGGATTAAAATATTAAAATTAGTATGTGTGAATTGCCACTTATACCATATGCATATATTTGACATACTTTAAAAAAATAGAACTTATTGTTGGTTAGGTTGTTGATGATAAAACTATCAGATCAACACAATACAAATATTAATATACTTATAGCATTAAAATAAACAGCTATTATTACCTGAAGAAACAAATTACCTCAAACACACATATCTTGCCATCACTAATCTAAAACAAATGCAACATCACCTACTGTTGTGGAACTAGCATTAAGTCATCATGAATGATAGGCTAAAAATATCAGAACATATAGGCTCCTCAGAGCTGGAAAAGAATGTGGTGGCTTTCAAAAATACCTAACTTCGAGGCAAAAAAAAACAAAGATGTCTGGAATTCTTCTACAGTACATCTGGGAATAGGAAAATGCACAAAGAAAGCACAATCCTCTCTCATGGGATTTTCAATGCTTATAAATGTGATCATCATCACTGAAAAATAGACTACAATAACCCTCTTTTGGGGATAAGCACTATCAAATCATAGAAATACAATACAATAAGGATGGTGGATTTTATCTACTCCATAAAGCATATTCAAAAATTATTAACTAAGCCTAACTCTATGAGGCTAACAAATACTAACTAATAGCAAGATATATACTTCACCTGAATTAATTAAATTATTCCTAAGAAGTTTAAAAATATAAAACCTATATTCAATGTTCGAACCAACAAAATACACTGTCAAGTGACTACTATGAGAAATACTTTGAAATTAAATGCATATAAAATTGTAGGCAAGGCACAATGCACACATAATAAAATATTCAATACTAAAATATAGTGACTAGTGGACTTTTAGAAAAAAATTTCAAGTTAAATGTGAGATTATTTATTATCAATGCATATAAAATTATTTTTAGTTATTAGTAATACAGCACTTATAAAACAAATGAATGGAAACTTTATGATAAACTTCTTTGACTGGTTTAAAATAAAAATGAGAGAAACATCTCACATATAATAAACTAAGAGTGTGATATTTATATCTCTGTAAATGAAATTATTAAATAGAAACTAGCTGGTGTAATGCTTAATAAATAAACTAAATTGACTTAAGAATGACAAAATATTTTTTCTCATTCTAATAAACTCATTAAGTTTTAAAATTATAACTCTAGTTTCCCTGTATATTTATGCAAAAAGTGTTACATAAAATATATAGCATAAATATTTTTATTGTTTCATTTTTTTAAAACCAATAAAACAAACAATAAAAAATAATAATACAGTAATTTAAGTTCATATATCAGCTCCGCAATGGTTTTCCATTTAAAAATATGTAGATAATTTATTCAGGTTAAGTTATCTATCCGAATTCGAAGCTTCAATCAAAATATTTATAAACATGACAATGATTTCCAAAACACAAATGTTCAACAGTTCCTTAAATAAACATTTTCACTTTCTTTTATCTTCAAAGATAATTTTAAATATTAAAATAATAAAATAGCATAAGCATAAGTATAAGTGTAAGTATAAGTATAAGCCGGCTTTGGAAAAATAAATTCTTCAGCTGAGTACATGTTTTTATATTTATAATCCTAGGTTCAAATGTGGAATAATTATAATATATATTTTTAGTTAACTTTCACTGTTCTTCTTTAGATAAATGCATTTTTTTAAAATAGAGCTCTTTTTTTAAAACATTTCTTAATATTTCAAAATGTATTTCTTTTTTTTTTAAACAAATTTCCTTTTATTTTTTTAAACATAAGAGTAGATTTCTTTTATAATTAAAGACATTCCTCGGTTTATGAGCTAAGATCAATGGTCATAAAGTTACTTATAAGTTCTGGCAACTATAACAAAACATTATGTATTTGACAGAGACAAGTTCATTAATACTATTTTTAAATTCTTTTAAAGTTTTACTTCCAAACAAATTCTTTTCATACTACTGGCATAAACGAGAATTAGTATTTTAAAATACATATTTTCTTCTTAAATATTATTCTAAGAGCATATTTACATGTATATATCATGTATTAATAATGCACTATTAAATTTAACATCAATTTTAATTCTCAAAGATGCTGATGCATTTTCATCATAATATTTTATAATTTTGCATGTCTTTTAATTTCATCTTCACGTGTATTTTTAATTTAATAGGATATATATACTATAGTTTAGTGCCATAAATTGTTGAGCCATAACAATAATTAATAATTGGTGTTTTAATTTTACTTTTACTTCTAAATAAAGAAAAATGAATAGATAAAATGCTGAGATAAGAGACGCTACCTTTTCTTCAAACATTCTTACTGTAATTTTATGTTTCAACTGGAATTTAAATTGTCAGAAAATGGATTACCTTTTAAATTCAGCACTTCATTTCTACAAGACGATTTTATATAGTTATTTTAAAAATCATACTTTTACTTTTAAAATAATAGTTTTATAAAATTACAACTTTTTATTATAGAAATTCTAGGATTCAACTACTTGTAAAATTAAAAATCAGATCAGCCCCCTGATGACATCTGGATCCCTGTTTATATAATAATCTTTAGTACACCAACAATTCATTTGAAAACCAATAAAAATTATTGAAATTAAATCTTAATATTCTTGACAATTCAGCTGTGGAATCCATTTATTAATGTAATTGGTCTAATTATACTAAACCATGTGACTTACAGCTGCAAAGTCAAAAATCCATTGTTAATAAATATTATGTAATATTTTTTTAATGATAATATTTTTATAAACACAATAACAATAGCTATAAAATTCAGAGCTATCCCTCTTTATTACTTTTAAATATTTAACTTTAATAACTTTATCCATACATTTGTTTTATTATTCTTTAAACAAAAATATTGGAATTAAATTATTTTTTTATTCTTATGTTTACATGTCTTTTGCAGGCACACATATTCTCACATACAGTGCTATGAATGCACATTAATTGTTTAAAAGTTATTTTTAAAACTTCAACAATACAAATGTTAATGAATATTTAATTCAAACTAATTTTATAAGTAGAATGCTTCACTAACTTACATCTAATAAATATTATTATACTATTTTAAAAAATAATTTACATATTATTTTTAAATATATTACTGAATATTATTTAAAATATTTATTTCCAATATCTAATTATTATAATTTAGACATTAAAATGAATTATACAGTAATTATTTTAAAATTCATTTAATATTATTTATCAATTCCCAACTATTTCTGATATTTCTTTTAAGTCAAATTATTATCTAGCATCCCTTATCAAAATAACTAGTATATATACTATATAAGATTATCCTATTTTATACATTAATTAATTTTCATTTTTATCATTATTATTTTTTTTAAATCCGAAATTTTAAACAAAAGGTTAAGCTAAGATAACCTTGATTACCTCTTGGAACTAAGTGAAATTTCAGTTAGGTACAATATATATATATATATATATATCGCATATACTGACTACAAGTGCACCACTAGTCCAAAAATCAGAATTAGACATTTATTTTAAGGGTGGATAGGATATGCAAATATGAATGTGCTGGACTAAATTCAGGGAGAGCATGAGCTTGTGAATGTTGTTCAGACAATTGAGAAAACACTGAGACAAATGTCAGCCAAAATATTTACAAGACCTTTTTAAATTTATTAAACATATAACAAAATAAACATGGAAACTTGATCTATATTTTCTTAGCATATCTTATCATTGAGTCTATGCAAGCATTAATACAGTTAGTACCCAGGCAGACAAGTTCATTTCTCACCTATAACAAAAGAAGGGCTTATATCTTCCTGCTAGCAATTCACCCAAACCAATTCCATTTTTTTTCTTATATAGATTTAGAAAGATGGAGGCATGTGGAGAATCAATGGAACAGTGCAGACAAGCTTTTCTTAGCCCAGGAAAGAAATGTCAGAACTAAGAATGTCATAATTCTGCAAAACACTCATGGTCAGGTCCATGTAAACCATCCAAGATTAGTCTTAATCAAGAAAAGGGAAGGGTATGAACTACATAATCTGAACTATAAAAAAATAAAATATCTGCCATAAAAAAAAGAACAATATACTCGATAAACCACCAGACAAAAGATTAGTGGTCTGCAGAAAATGCAAACCAAGTTTAAGTTTAACAATAAGGAAAACAAACAAAAAGGACAGGTGAGTAAAAGAAAACTACTAAGATCGACCTGAGTATTTATCAAGGGTTAATCATAGTACAGAGAAAACATTAAGCATATAAAATATCATTTGCCATACACTCTCAAGTAAGTAATATTTTAAGATAGAAAATCTTGCTACTAAGATTCTAATATAAAAAATACATTAATATTTAAATTAATAGGTTATACATCATAAATATAATTTCTTTTAAGATTAAGCTGATATGTGTTAGAGACATAGTGATTTAACCCTGATTTTAATATGGAAAGGTTAGTTACCTCAAGGTAATTTTAATCTCTGCTGTTTGTAATGTACAGTTTATAGAGAATCCTATACAGTGGCTTTAATTTACTACAGGTTCAGAAGAATGGAATCACTATTAGAATCAGCTCTGGACTTAGAATTTAGGGTCATGATTAAAGTCATAAGTTTGGAGCTCCAGAGGTTCATCTTTGGATAGGTTTATCCCATCATGTTGTCGAGATAAAAAACAGAATTTTCTTCCTCTCGCCCCCCATTTTTTTGGGAAATTAAAAATAAAATCTTCATAACATTGATTATTGACATTGAGGTAGGGCACATTACACACGTGAATGGTTCGGGTGAAACCCCTTCCTCGATCTACCCCATGTATGACATTCAATTTTCACACCAAAAGAAATTGGCTCCTTTCCTTATTTAATTATCTTGGTTGGGTGACAAATCATCTCTTTTCATTTAAGTTTGTCTTATTATTATCTTTTTTTTTTTTGTTGATTATTGGTAACTGAGAATAAAATATGAATTCTTGATTTGCACGTTAAGAAATATTTACTAATGTCGATCAGATGGTTGTTTAAGTGGATTGTATTGTGGAACGATAAACTATGTTGAATCAGTAACAGGTGGTTTATCGATGGTGTTGTTCTGTATGGTGGTAATTTGATATGTTTGAGTGACACATCTCACTTACAATATATATATATATATATGAATTCACAATGACATTAAATTAACTGAATTTTGCATATCTATCCCCAAAGAGTTATTGACAGTTACAAATAGTTTTTCCCTTTCGCTTGTGATCACTGTATAATTTTTTAAATTGTTAATATGTAAATACATTTTTTTATTTTCATTATTATCCTATAATCTTACTCTTTAGTTAAAGTAATTGTGGTTATTAATAATTTTGTTGTTTGTCCTTTGAACCAAGCTGATAATTTATTTTGTTTATGCAATAAATTATTTAGTGGAGTCGGGTAATAAAAAGGAAATATAATTAAATATACATGAAAACTTGTTTTATATGGATTTTATTTGATCATTTCTTGTAATTAGTATCATCTTGTCAATTAAAACTAAGTCACTCCATCATGTACATGGTTAGTCAAACTTAGAATCCATACTTGTTTTATTTTATCTTACTGTCCTTTAACACAACATTAGTTTTATAGTTCACGATCTCATTTTTCATCATCAACATCGTTCTCATATTTCATCTGGTTCTTTCTTTTATTTCTTCATGCTCATTTTATCTTAATTCATTATTATAATTGATTCATCCTTCATTGGCTCCATTCTATCATCATCTTAATCATTAATCATTCTAACACATTTTCTTTCTCTTCTCCTCATTCTTAAGCTAGTTAATTTTCATTATTTAATTTTCATTTGTTTTCATCATCCATTTAGTTTTCTATATCTTGATTCATTTATCACTTAATTTATAATTCGAATTTCATAGATCTGATTATTAAATATTTATTGGTTTTGCAGACTAAATTTATTTAATAATATTTTGCTTATGGATTTTAAAGCTAGTTTAACCAATATCGATATTAGAAGTTATTATCTTCATGAACACTTTATGACCTTTCTTAGATTTACGATTCACCCTAATTTAGTTGGATTCAAGAAAATAATATTTTTATTTTAACATTATTTTTATGAACATATTCTTATTATCCATATAGAGATGGTTACAATATATATATATAGGTTGAAAATTATATATAAATAAATATATATATATATATAATATTTTAATAAATGTTTTAGACGGAATTATTTAATATATATATAGTAACCTAAAAAGAAATGAAGAGAGAGGGATGATGGGTGGGGGTAGGTGAAGAGGAAAAGATGGAGATGATGATATATGAAAAGATGGAGAAAAGAAAGAATTAAGGAAATGATGGAAATGGAGTAGAAGATAAGAGGGAGCAAGATGAGAATATGAAGTGAGATGAAGATAAACTAGTATAAAATGAAAATAATGAAAAAGAAGATGAGATGAAATGAAGGAGATGATAATGAGATAAATTATGATGAAGATAAAATCTGTTAGAGATGAAGATAATGAAGAAGAAGGAGATGAGAAAGGATGAAATGGAATAGTTGAAAATGATGATGAAGATGAAATGTATTAGAGATGAAGATGATAAACTAAGATGCTTGTACTACTAGAGACTCCTAACGACTTGACTCAGTGGGGTTACTATAAAATTTAAGACAGAATGATAATCCAGAGATGTATAATTGGATAGAGACCAAATCCAATACCAATGCAGATATAACTATTATAGCACATAAATGATCTACTACTAAACCATATAAAAGATAATTTAAATCATTAGCTAATAGCTATCAGAATCGGCCCACCATCAGATCATACACTCTGAATAAGAATAAATGATACTTTGCTTGGAAGGATAATCTCATTAAATCAAAACTAACAAGGCAACAAGCATAAACAATCTCATGGGTTTTAAAACTAAACTTTTATGCAAAATAAAAGTTTAAGTTGCCTACTAAATAACTGCTTGAACAAATAAACAAGTGGTGATATCTTGGCCGACCATAAGATACCTATCTTATGTTCAATCATGGAGTAATAAATAAAAATAAATATTAATCCAAAGATTTGATTAATTACTCTTAATTTAAATGAATAATGGCCTATTACCCAAAACATTCCTCGAGCAAGGAAAAGGACAAGGGCACTTTTTATGCCTTTCCCCATACTAACAGACAACCTACTAAGGACCTTTAATGCAGATGGATTATAATTCTTTAAACATATAAGATGATGATAGATAATGCAACTAATGTAAGATAATGTGCAGCTTTTAAAATAGTAAATAAATACTTTTTTGAAGCACTAATATTCTTTATTTCATTGCATATTCTTCAGTCTGAGAAGATATACTGATAACTTAAAAATCAACTTTTAAGTGAGCATTCAATTAAGTATCCAGTATAATGTAATTATCTGTTACTGTGACTCAATCTGAGAATCACTTAGATTAGCATGGCTTTATATAATTTAAACCAGTATCAAAATATATTTTATATACTTTATGATATTTTTTTATGAACTGTTGAACTCAAAATTTTATGAACATTGGAACTCAAGACAATAATATTTTTCATATAAAAGTAAAACAAACAAAAATAAAACATTTTAAAATAATAATAATAATATGATTTATTAAAAACAATATAAAGAAAATATTTACAAACAAAATTTATTAGAATAAACATTGCCAAGATAGTGCTGGAATCTTTTAAAAGGAAAACATTTTGACTCTCAATCTTTCTTTTTGGTTTACAAAATTATAACAATTTATCTGGCTAAGTTACTGGGTATTCCTTTTAAACTCTTTTAAACTGTTTATTTTGATAAACAAAATAATAAAATAAATAAATACATACAAGAGCAAGCAGAGGCCATCTGATATTAAATTCTAATCTCTTTTAATAATTAGAGATTCCAAATCTTTAAACTTCAATTACAATGGTCTAAGTTTAACAAGCATAATTCTATTTTTATTAGCATATTTACTAATACTGTGGTGTTCTTTAAAAATCAGGATAACACACTAATAGGTTTATATTCATTACCCTAAGCTAAGCAAATGCTAAGCTGGAATAATCATATCCAGCATATATTTTAAGAAAAATTGTCATTAGTTACACTGACATTACTAATATTATAGCTAGTGATGTATTTAAGCAAATTTCTAGCTAACTTTAAACTAAATTAGATGTATGGGCCACTTACTCATCAGAGGTAATTTATACACAGTCTTTTAATAAATTCTGTCCACATAAAATTATTACACTAAATGTTTTTTAAAATTTAAAAGACTTACAAATCCAGCGGTGAAAACTCTGGATGAACATATTAAATATTAGTATATGTGAATTGCCACTTATACCATATGCATAATTTACATACTTAAAATAAATATAAATTATTATTGGTTGGTTCATGGATGATAAAACTATCATGACTGCACAATTCAGACATTGATATATCTATAAGCATTTAAATAGCAAACACAATCCGAAGAAGCAAAGTTCCTCAAACAAACATATCTTGTTATCACATATCTAAAAAACAAATGCAACATCACTTACTGTGTTGGAACTAGCATTAATTCATAATGAGTGTTGGGCAAATAAGTACATGGTGGCTTCCAAAATATCTAACTTTGAGGCAGAAAATAGGATGCCTGGACATTGTCTCAGTACATCAGGTACAGGAAAGATGCACCAGGAAAGTATGATCCACTCTCATGGGATCTCAATATATCAAAATGTGATCACAATCTCTAGGAATACTAATATCTGGGATACAATAACTCTCAATGGGAACAAGCACTACCACCTCATGGAAAAGCAATACAATAAGGATGGAAGATCTTGTCTACTCCATTAAGCATACTCATAATAATTAAGAAAGCCTAGTGCTATGAGGCTAAAAAATACTAAACTAACTACAAGATATAGACTTCACATGAACTAACTAAGTCATCACTAAGAATTTTAAAAATACAACATGCATACTCAATGTGAGAACCAGGAACGCAAACTATGTCAACCGACTAATATAATAATTACTTAAAATTAAATGCATATAAAAATTTCTAGGCAAAGATACAATGCACACATAATAAAATATTAAGTACTAAAATATGGTAATGAGTGGACATTTAAAAGATTGCAAATTAAATGAGAAAATATTAATTCTCAATGCATATAAAAATATTTGCAGTTATTATTGATGTAGCATTTATAAAACAAATGAATGGAAACCCTCTGATAAACCTCTTTGTCTGATTTAAAATAAAACTGGGTGAAATATCCCACATATAAATAAGCTAAGACTGAGATATTAAAATCTTCAAAAATAAAATTATTGAATATAATTTTAACTTGTGAAACGCTTAACAAATAGTATAAAATTTACCTGAGAATGGCAGAATATCTATCTGCTCATTCTAATAAACCCATTAAGATTAAAATTATAACATTAGTTAACCAGCATATTTATGCTAATAGTAGTATTACACATATTCTAAATAATATATATATATATATTTTAATGGTCAATGAAATGAGTCTTAAACGTATCCGCACTACAAAGGCGCCATCTAGGCATTTGAACCTAGAAAAATTTATATAGTAGGCAGATACGTAAGTTAAGGTTCAAAATTTTTTTTATATATATATTATTCTGACCGTTTGCCCAATATCACTAGCTCATAGAGTAGCAGAGATTTTAAACATTTTTATAAGTTTTAATAGATTTAGATTCTCAAAATATATTAATATTTAAAACAATAAAATAAAAGAAGCCACTGCCAGTAATTAACACACAAATAGATTTTTATTAACGCACATTTAAAATTGAGGAATACATTTATTTTTAGATTTTAACATTAATACTTTTTTTAAATTTAAATTCAAATTACTATTTAAATAGACTGCACAGATGAATATTTAAATAACATTTTACTTTAGCATGTCGAGCATAGATAGTCTACATAGATTTTCTTCCACTTAAAAGCTTATCAAAACATTCATTCAATCTCAGACTAAAAGTTCGCAGCCAACCCAATGTCAGCTTTCAGATGTATATTTGCAACCAATGCAATATGAAGATGCTAGCATAAAACCACGCTGACAGAAATATGCATCTGACAGCATGATATTATTTGAAGGAAATGATCCGTGTCCAGAACAGGAAAGTGCATCTGCCTGACTAAGGAATCATGTATATAATTTTTTTTAAAGAGTGCTACATATGGAAAAGAGCGGTCTTTCTGCCGTCTTATAAATCCCTGTCCATAGAGCTAGAAGGAGTCAATGGCACAGGAAATACATCTGCAACCATTTCAATGATATGACTGCCTCTTTGGGGTCATGCATTCAGTTGGGCACATTGCCCTGTATGCTAAACACACTTCACATTACATTAATATAAACACCCATATATCCCTCCCCAAGCATTGCCCTAACTACGAAACAAATAACCTGAAATTAAAATCCCTTAAATTAAACATAAACGAATTTAAACATAGTTATTAATCTTTATCCATGCAGCTATCTACACCCAACTTTAAATTTAATACATTTTAGTTAAAACATAATACACACACACAAAAAAATGAAATGGAAATGATTGCTTAAACATCTGCATAAAAAATATTAATAATTGAATTTGCATTCTTTAAGTCAGATAAGAGTTCTTATTTTCAGCTATTAATTGCAATTTTAGAAAAGTTATTTTTAGATAGACACAAGAGTTCATACTTTATAGATTGAGTAGATTTGGAAGTCCATCTTCATGATCACTTTAGTAGATTTTGTCCTTCTTTGAAATGGAACCGCTACTTGCCATTCATTTGGTCAGGAACTGTCATCCAGAGGCCTCAGCTGGTTGTCCAGAAAATTAAATCTATTGCAGACTTCCACATCGTGAAAATCTGCAATATAGCCAATTATAATGATATAGTCATAGTCAGCTCTCAGATCACAATTATAATAATAATTTGGCTTTTATATTTTTACTAGTCTCTTATCATCCAATCTTTGGATTCAACCAGCAAGACATCACTAATCCTCTGGTGTTTCAATTACGGTCCATGCTGACATTTCTGGTGTTTGCATTGGTCATTTAATTTCTTTTCTCTTACCAATAAATTTATTTTAAGTGGCCTAAAGGATAGTTTGCTTTTGAACAATCATTTAATTAATAAGACAATCAGTTCCATTTTCTAAGATTATAGAATTAACATTATATTTTAAAATATCAATCTTTATATTTTTACTTTTTTTTACAACAAAAAATACTTTTTCTCAAAATAGTTTAAATTTTCCATCTGCGCAACAATATATATATTAAACAACTTTTACTTTTCAGTTTTTAAGTTTTTTTCTTTTTAATAAATCAATTTTATTTACGATCTTTTCATTTTCATTTTAAAATAATGTGACGGGATATTATATTCCATTACAATATATATATATATATATATATATATATAGCATAGCATAGATATTTTTCTGGTTTCTTTTTTTTTTTAAACTGATAAAAAAAATGCAAGTAAAAGAAATATACAGCAACTTCAGTTCATAGTTTCAGCTTCCTCCGTATTTCTCTTCCTTTTGTTCAAGACATGTATATAATTTATAAAAGAAAATTTATTGATCTGACAGTGCGAAACTTTTGGCCAAAACATTTATAAGCATGGCAATAATTTCTAAAATGAAACATGTTTGATAGTTCTTTAAAAATATTTTAATTTCTTGCTTTAAAGATATTTTTATAATTCAAAGAGCACTATACTAAAAACATTAAAATAATAAGAATAAGCTAGCACTAGATTGATATGTAAAACAAATTCATCAGCTGAGAACATTATTATAGGATCCTGGGTTTACATGTACAATAATATAACTTAATTTTAATTCCATTTTCTCTTTTAAACAAACATATTTTTTTTCTAAAACAGTCTTTTTTAATATTATTTTCACGTACAATATTTTAAGATTTGTTTCCAAATAATTTTTCTTTACTCTTCTCAACATAAGAGTAGGATTATTCTGCAATTAGAAAATTCCATCTGTTTAGGAGCTATGAATAATTGTCATAAATTTATGTATAGATAAATGCAAATATAACAGTTCATTACACATTTGACAGATAAAAGTTTATCCTTAATAATTTTAGTTCATAACATTTGGTTCAACTGTTTTAGAAGTGGATAATCTATTATAATGAATAATACATTTCTAGTTGAACATTAGGCAAAGTTAATACTATAAATATATTATTTGTTTGACAGATAAAAGTCATCCTTCCTTAATTTAGTGTAGAATATTTTTTCTTTTATAAAACTATTTTAAAAACAAGCAATTATTATAACAGGAGTATATTGGAGTTAATATCAGGTATAATTATGAAAATCTCAGACTTTAAAATCAGCTTTAAATGAATTTAAAACAAAAAGATTGATGCATTTTAACTATAATAAAGTTCACTACAAATGTCTTTCAATTTTTCTCATTTAAGTTTTAGCTTATTTAGATAATAACTAAGCCTTTTCCGACTATAAAAGTTCAGTGCAATAAAGATATTTAGCCATAGATATACTAACTGTTCATATCCTAATTTTATTTTCCAGTAGATAAGGAGATGAAATAATAGATATAAAATTTCCTTTAAGATTATTTACTACAGTTTTAACAATTAACTGAAAGTCAATATCAAGAAATGTTACCTTTAGTTTAGCAGTTTTTCATCGCAATTTTTAAAACAATTAGATATATTTTTAACACCCTTTTTTTTAAACAAGAAAATAATAATTTTTTTAAAAAATTACAACATGCTTTTTGAGGAAAAGAAAAGTTTCAGGATTTAAGAGTACACACACAACTAAAATACAATAAAAAAATCTTCTATTTATAACCTGATAATTTCTACCCCTTCCTCAATTTTTATGTCAATTTCTTTTAATACAACCAATCAATAAAATTAATTTTATATTTAACTGTAACTCTTTTTTTTAAATCAGCTTGAAACTGATTGCTGACATAATTTTGGTCTATTTATTTAAAAATCACATGGGTTAATGACCAAATTACAAGTTAATTATTAGTTTTTTTTGTAATATTTTTTTAAAAAAAAGTTATATTACATAAATAAAATAAAAATAAATATAAAAATTAAACTAGTTTTATTTATCAAAACTTTTTTAAATATTAATTATAATACTTTTATTCATTCATTTGTTTTTAATCAATATTGTAGTTAAATTATTATTTATTCATTTACTTCAGACATCTCCATGCATGCACATATACACAGGGATGACCTTAAACGTAACCTCTACTAATTAATTACAACTTTTTTTAAAACAACTACAAATAAAATATTAAGAAGTATTAGATTTAAAATAACTTAACAGATTAAGGCTAATTTAGATTAAACATTGAAATATTATTTGACTGCTTTAATAAAATTTAAAGATTACTTTTATATCAATTTGATACTATTTATTTTATTTATAATATTAACTTATTATAGGTTATACACTAGAAATAAACAAAACCATAAGTTATTTTGTAATATATTTAACATTATTTATTAATTTACACTAACTCAAATATTTACTTTAAGAAAACTGCTACCTTATATCTCCTATAAAATTAATTACCAACATGCTACTGACTTTATACATATAATCATATAAAATTTATTATAATATTATAAGATTATACATTATTATCATATATTATTCATTAACTAATTAATTTGTTCTATTTTTATCATTATATTTTTTAAAAATCAGACAATTGCAAATAATTAGTTAAGCTAAGATAAACTCTGGCACCTGTTGGAGCCAAGTGAAGTTTCACTTATGTACAATATATATATATATATATATATTGTACCATTTATTTATATATGGTACACATATATTGGTATTTGGTAAAAGCTAAAAAAAAGAGTAAACTTAATTTTTTTTATTGGTATAATTTATTTTTTTTAAAAAAATGTACAGTGAAAGTTAAAATTGTCTTTTATATTTTTTTACGTAATTAAAAATAAAAGTACAAATTTGAGAGAACAAAAGACATGCGGATTACTAATCCTGATAAAGTAAAAGAATTCAAAAAGTAAAAAGATAAGCTAAAAGAAAAATACTTTAGCTAATTAAAGATGGCAGAATTATGCTGAAAAAAATAAAGACTTTGTAATTGAAAAATGATAAAGAATGTACAAGATTATGAACCTAAACACCATGATAATAACATGCACAGAAGTCTGAAAACTGGGCCTCTAGTATAAAAGGCAGAGACCAGTTTGACGAACATCTTGTTTTGTCTGTTTTTTCCTTTGGCTGGTTTTGGATTATTAAATCCAAGACCACTTCACGATGAAATAATCTTTCATGTGGGAGTAGACCAGGGCTTTAGCTGACATCATTAAGAAGATGGACACCCGAAAACCTGTGACTAGCCTTCAGAATAGACTACAAGATAAACTAATAACCAATGGCCGAGCTCATCCTAACCCAAAAAACTATGCATAGTAAGCTACAACTTTTTTACTAAACTTACCGGTAAGCTATGACTCATTATTATTCTCGATTGTGAGTAAATTGTCGACAAACCCTCTTAAAAATATACGTATAGTAGGATCCCGATATAGACTTTCATTTATTTGATCAAGAGACTTTTGTGTACCCAAGAACTTTAATTAATTGTTTTAATTACTTTATTTTATTAATTGCTTCATGTTTGAATTAGTGTGTGTTCTCTCCAATTTATTTAATTCGCAATTTAACTTAAAACAGATTTTTAATCTGTTAGAATAAAAATATTTCTAATATCAATTTTCATTTGTACATTATTAATAATATTTATTAGTGTTTATTATTAAATTTATTATTAGTTTAGTAAGATTTAAAAAAGTAATTTACATTTGCCAATATTATGAATAAATTCCAGGAATAATAATATTTAAAAGTCAATTCTAGTTCACGGTATGATGTAATACCAATTCATTTAAAAAACCAATTTTCTTTTTAATTTGTGATATGTTATTTGACAGATTTCAGCGGATTTTTACAGGAATCCTGGCACCCTGATCAAATAAATCAAAAGCTGATTTTGTCAATGGCACAAATCATAACAATTCTAGGGCAAGTTTATCAGGAAATATAGTTATGTTTTTAGAAATAGAAATACAACTTTCTTCTTTTTGACATAACTTGATCAACTCACGCATTTATATTGCATATAGAGATCTAGCAAAACAGAAAATGTTACAATGGCACCCAACTTGGGGCTTCGATTCAACAACCACAACCTGTGATAAGTTGTAATAATAAAGAACGTTACAATGATGACCCAAAAAACTCATAGCCAGAAAAAAATAATTTTTTTAAAAAAAAAATATTATAGAAATTAACTAACTAATTAAACCTTGATTATTAAAATATTAAAAAAAAATATTTTTTTAACATGACTTACAGAAAGAAAAAATATATGTATATTTTTTTGATATGTCTAAAAAAACATAATTGTGGCTGATGTAGCTGTAAGTCACAAGTATTTGACCAGGTAAGTGGTTACTGAAGAGGGGAAAAAGCATAGCCCCGGGTCCATGTATGCAGTATATAACATAAAACTGCCTTTATATGCCCATCAGTCTATTTCTAGCAGGGATCCCAATAAAGGGGAAGGTGGATCAAGTTGGTCCAAGTTGCCACGAGCCTGTAAGACTCAAAATGATGAGCAACACTTGTTTGTGCTTATAACTTGGGCTTCTTATCATTAATACTACACTTAAATGGAAAGGACACATGAATGGGGAAATATTTGTCATTCCCACCATGTTAGACCTAAAAGTGGGTGTTAAAGCCAAACATTGCTTGTGAATGAATCTATGAAATATATCAGCATGCTAATACAAAAAAAAACACGAATATGAATTTGAAAACTTAAGAATAAAATTAGTGCAAACCCTTATTTTATTCTCATCTCCTGGCACCAGTGGTATGTACCATTTATTTATGTATGGTACAAATATATTGGTATTTGGTAAAAGCTAAAAAAAAGAGTAAACATAATTTTTTTTATTAGTATAATTTATTTTTTAAAAAAAACCTACAGTGAAAGTTAAAATTGTATTTTATATTTTTTTACATAATTAAAAATAAAAGTAGAAATTGGAGAGAACAAAAGACATGCAGATTACTAATCCTGATAAAGTAAAAGAATTCAAAAAGTAAAAAGATAAGCTAAAAGAAAAATATTTTAGCTAATTAAAGATGGCAGAATTATGCTGAAAAACAAGACTTTGTAATTGAAAAATGATAAAAAATGTACAAGATTATGAACCTAAACGCCATGATAATAGCATGCGCAGAAGTCTGAAAACTGGGCCTCTAGTATAAAAGGCAGAGACCAGTTTTACAAATGTCTTGTTTTCTCTGTTTTTTCCTTTGGCTGGTTTTGGATTATTAAATCCAAGACCACTTCATGATGAATTAATCCTTCATGTGGGAGTAGACTGAGGCTTTAGCTGACATCGTTAAGAAGATGGACACTAGAAAAGCTTCTGTGACTAGCCTTCAGAATAGACTACAAGATCAACTAATAACCAATGGGCAAGCTCATTCTAACCCAAAAAACTATGCATAGTAAGCTACAACTTTTTCACTAAACTTACCGGTAAGCTATGACTCATTATTATTCCTGATTGTGACTAAATTGTTGACAAACCATCTTAAAAATATACGTATAGTAGGATCCCAATATAGACTTTCATTTATTTGATCAAGAGACTTTTGTGTACCCAAGAACTTTAATTAATTGTTTTAATTACTTTATTTTATTAATTGCTTCATGTTTGAATTAGTGTGTGTTCTCTCCAGTTTATTTAATTCGCAATTAACTTAAACAGATTTGTAATCTGTTAGAATAAAAATAATTCTAATATCAATTTTCATTTGTACATTATTAAAATATTTATTAGTGTTTATTATTAAATTTATTATTAGTTAAGTAAGATTTAAAAAAGTAATTTAGCTTTGCCAATATATTATGAATAAGTTCCAGGAATAATAATATTTAAAAGACAATTCTAGTTCATGGTATGATGTAATACCGATTCCTTTAAAAAACCTTTTTTCTTTTTAATTTGCAATATGTTATTTGACAGATTTCAGCGGATTCTTATGGGAATCCTGGCACCCTGATCAAATAAATTAAAAGCTGATTTTGTCAATGGTGCAAATTGTAACAATTCTAGGCTGAGTTGATCAGGAAATATAGTTATGTTTTTAGAAATAGAAATACAACTTTCTTCTTTTTGACAAAACTTGATCAACTCATGCATTTATATTGCGTATAGAGGCCTAGCAAGATGGAAAATGTTACAATATATATATATAGTGCCATTTTCTTTAGGTCTAAATAAATTTATTGTATCAATTTTCTAAAAAAAAAATTAAA